>CM076656.1:3433428-3561531 GCA_038496675.1 Rachycentron canadum | reverse complement strand
AAGCATGGGTTTCAGTTAGATGCTTCCTTTATCTACTGTCCAAATGTTTTGTTGTCCAAATGTTTGTTTGTTTTTTTAACTTAAATGGTAAAACATCCCATTATATATATATATATATATATATATACATATATATACATATATACATATATATATACACACACACACATATATACATATATATATACACACACACATATATACATATATATATACACACACACATATATACATATATATATATATATATATTCATAGAAGGTAACGTATACCATAACTACAGTACATTATACTAACATTTGCTATTCAATCAATCAACCCTGGTTGTAGCTCTTGCTTAGCCATGAAAGTTTAGCCATGATATGTTTTTCAGCGACTAGCTAACCATCATGGCAGATTATCATTAGCAAAGGTGTGACGGCAAAGTGACATCATTTGAAGATAAATATAAAATAAATAAAAACCATCTGGAAGAAAACATGAATGCTATGGTAGTGGTGCACTTCAGCCTCTCGTGGCTGAAATTAGTACAACAATAACATACACTTAAATACAAAAAATATTTTTCCTACAAGCCAAAACTTCTGTTTTCCCAGATAAAAAAACCCAACATGGAAAATGATCCTGGTAAAACTTTTTGCCAGCTGTTCTTCTCCACCAGCTTAAGTCATAAACATAGGAATGAAAACTATTTAGATAAGAATTCAGAAATGAATCAACTTCAGGCCTATTTTTTTCCTACTTGCCTTTATGGCTGCCATGAACATTTCCACATAGGTCAGTGTTTAAAGACTAATGCTGTATTTGTTAAAGGTTGTGTTTTTGCTGTAATGACAGCTGTGTTGCATAGCTGATTTGTTCAAGCCTTTACTTATGGATTATTCAACAGACTACGTAGTTTCATATGACTAAGAAGTAAAAACTTAAACACAAAATTAAACCTCAGAAATCCAGAAACCCTGTTCTCATTACTATACACACTAAATCTAATATTTTTGTCTTCCTTGCTTAAGTGAGTTGTACAGTTTGTTTTTAACTTTTCTTTGTGATTACTTAGGGTATTATGCACATTTTAATATGATTAAGTTATTTGACTGTAGTCACAATTCACTTGAATCTTTAAGGTACAGCCGACATTTATATTATATTTTATATATTTCCTTTAGCATTTTAATCTTTTTATTTATATGATGAGTTTATTGAAAGGCCACATTTTATATATATTTAAAAATAAATAATCAATCTGTACCTAACAATGAGCCCACAAGGGAAGTTCCTATCAACATTTGTTGTAAAGGCAATGAAGTTACCTCAACTCACCTTCTTCTGGAAGTATACCCTCTCTTGAGGTCTCTAACGTTAAAGATGATCTAGTAAAAACCACTTTGGTGCCAATGTCTGTCTATCATTTGACAAAAGGACATAAAGAGGCAACAGAGGCTACATCATCATACAGAGCACACTGAGAAAAACTTAGTTGACTAAAGCACCCATAGCAATTGAAACCACCATTTTTCTCTTGGGGCCTCATTTAATCTTCCAGTTGTCCACCTCTGTGTGCCGAGCCAGTGTTTGAAACTCACTTGTGTACTGTAAGAGGGTGACGGCCATGGACTGCGAGGCCACTGGGTCTATCTGATAATTGACTGCCAAATAAAGGGCTGTTCCTCTCTGGAGTCCTCTCTGACACCCACATCAATCTGTCTTCACTTAGAGAAGGCTTAGCCCAGCCCTTCAGCCACCACCCCCCTCCTGTCCCTCCACCCTGCCATTCATCCATCCACCACTTCATCCCTCACACCCCTCCCTCTTTCCAATTATCCGTCCATCTATCTATCTATTGGCCCTGACCATTTATCCCTCAGCCTCTCTCCCTCCTTCGCTCTATCCCATCAACACCACTTCTTTTGACGTGCTAACAGCTGTTTGACAGTAATGGCTCTAAAAGCAGAGCAGGGTGCCAGTCGATGTGTGTGTGTGTGTGTGTGTGTGTGTGTGTGTGTGTGTGTGTGTGTTTGTGCGTATTTCTGTGTGTGTGTGTGTGTCCGTGCAGCTGTGTGTGTCTTTGCATGTGTGTATATCAGACAAGAAGCCTTCAGGCCTCAAGAGGCTTGCACACACTGCCATCAATGACAACTGTACATTCAGACGCACACAGACACATTCAAATCAATATTAGGTGTAGGTCTATTGAACCTCACAGCTACCATGCAAGTACTGTGTCTTAGTATAAATGATGAAAAAAATGCACATTACATTACACATTAAAAAGGCAAAATATATATATTTATTTATTGTACTATCAACCTGTTTTGCAGGAGTATCAGTGCAACTGCACTCAGATGAAGGACTACAGCTGAAAAACTATTGAAATGAAGCACCTGTGTGTGTGTAGGCAGTGCTTGGTCCGTACCAACACCAATAGCAATTATGAATCAACTATGCTGCATATGAAGCAAACGCATCGTCATAGTGCGGGGAGAAAAAAAAAAACAACATTTTTATGATATTAAATTGTGGCTTTGGATGTGACATTGCACTTGTGTGTTTTTATGCATTCCTGCATGTATGAGTGTGTGCATGTTCGCCTTTCATTATTTTTCCCAACCCTCCCTAGACTATGTATTGTGATGCTGTCAGCTTGCTGTTTGATGGATGGCAGACAATTACACAAGGTCTCATCCTCTGGCTCATCATCTGCACCATTAGTTATAGATCTAGCCGCACGCACGCACGCACGCACGCACGCACGCACGCACGCACGCACGCACACACACACACACACACACACACACACACACACACACACACACACACACACCATGAAGGCAGTGCACACAAAAACACAGCGATGTTTTAGTTTGACTTCACCTTTCATTCACTTTCTTTGTATTTCTTGGTCAGTGATGCTGCTTTTCCTGCTTTTCATTTGACTCAACAATTCCCACAATTAATCTACTACAAACTTAAATAATATTTCTACTAGTATTTACCATCTCTAAATAGTATATGAATATGATTTTTTTCCTTCAGTGCTAAATCTAAAAATGGTTGAAAGTCATACATATGAAAACACAATAACAAAACCATATTTCATGACATAAAAGTTAACATCAATTAATGTTAATAAATGTGTGCTATTTGCTTTGTAAGAATAAACCCATTTGACCACAAAAGATCAAGGTAACTGCACAAAGCTTCTAAATGCACTTGCCTGCTTTGTTATTTTTAAACATTAGCAATCTTAAGTTTTTTGAGGTCAAATTCATAATGTAAATATCATGATTTTTTTTTTTTAACTTGTTAGACTTCTTTCTTCTGTCTCGTACCTATCCAGACACTGATAGAAATCATTCTTCAGATGTTGTTGGTGCCCCTGGTCATATAGAGAGGTATGGCTGAACAGACTGTGACTGCAGTGTCAAGGTAATGTTCATAGCTTTGAAACTACCTTTAATGAAGACAAAAAGGAAAAGGAAACAACTGGGACTAGGTTAAGTTTTCTGGGACCAGGTTGTGTTTTCTATTAGGATAATCCGGTAACGCTTTTAATTTTGTGTAACTGGCAAGTTGCAAATGTGTTGATACTAAGACTACTAAAATAGTCATGACTTAACTCCTACGTTGTGATATTATAGTCTTAGCTGGATAGAATGTGTCAGCCTCAGTTACCTACAGCATTTATTTTGTTCTGTGTTAGTCAATGATAATTGTCAATCTCTCAAGGGATTCAGATGAATGGGGTTAAACTGTTTTACGTTATGTTTAGGTACTGTCAGAAAATTGGTTAAGGTTAGGTAAAGAGTATTACGCGTCTGGTTTAATACAGAAAAAGTTCACAGTGACTTTTGATAAAACATTGTTGTCTACATTTAACAAAAACCACCATCTTCCCCTAACCACAGCGCTTTTGTTGCCTAAACTCTGGAAGCAAACCCCTTTCTTTGTCTCGGTTTTGTGCTTTAGTCAGTCGTCACTTACCCCAACCATTTACAATTGTGTTTCCACAGTCCAACGTTATTTGTAAGGGACAGGCTTGCTTTTTAAGTTGAAATGGCAAACTAGTTAGGAAACAGCTGTTACAGAGTAACATCATCATTCATTTGGAGTTGTGTTTCTAGGCACCTGTCTCTGTTGTTCAATGCTCCACTGTGTTCGCCAGTGAGCCTGAGTCTGTTGTTGGTACTGAACAGGTAGTGTAGTGAGTTGCTGGTCAGACAGCTAAACAATCGCCTGAAGCTTACTATAAAGCTTTGTCATGTTGTTTTAACATTGTCAATTGATTGGTATTACAAAAGTATTGATTATAGCCTCTGTAAAAAGAGAATTAAGTGTGTGAACTGATGCTTTCACACAGTCAGTTGAATGCCTAAATTGAGAAATTTTGTGTACGCTGTAAATTAAATTGGCTGTTGGTGAATGTACTGAGTCTTGTACTTTTGCAAAAGACTTGTACCTTAAATATAGTCACTGTAATGTAAATTATCATAAATAGTATACCAAAATGATTCACTTTTCAGATAACAGAAGATTCGTCTAAGTTTCTAAAATCCTGATCTACAACATGTGTTATTTCATTGACAGAACAAAAGGATACAGAATCTCCTGTAGTGATTAGCTATATATTATAAGTACTGCACATAAACAAAAGCAAAAACAGGACAACAAAGAACATGATTTAATACATACCTCAAAATCTGTACAGTTATTTATAAAACTATGTGGTCCTCTATTAAAAAGTATACTTGTTAAGCCATGTACTGTACAAGAAAAGTTTGTGGTATGCTGAAATAATTGAGATCAGAGGACAAGATGTCAAGACTAACAAACAATAGATGCTGTTTAAGACTTGACAGATTCAAAACTATTTTTGGCATCAGTTCCAAATCTCTGAGCAAAAATCTTTTCACTTAGGACCTTTAACTTTGAATATGCCCCCTCCTCTCACCTGTCGACTTTATCAGCATGAGACGACTCCTGATTTCAGTTGAACTCCTGGAGCTGTGAGCTGCCCCATACTCTTTAACCAGGAGGTTTAAGAGCTTGACAGTCCCTTGTTCCTCTCTGTCCACTAATGCAGCTCTTAACACTCTCATCACCCCTCGCTATAACCCTCATTAGCTTATCAGGACAAGACAAAAGGGAATTTTAACACTACCTAGACCGCTTAGGGGCCAAGCTGAGGTGTCACATCTAGGTAGCAGCTATTGCTGTGCTAGTCTCCCCATCCTCGTCCACCGATACAACTCTGTAAGCCTCTCATTGCCTTATCATCTTAAGACAATACCCCTATGATTCCTACCCTTCTACCATGGGAGTCAGTGTATTTACTGAGGTATCCACTGGTCATCCTTTACATATGGCACCTGAGACTCAAATACACGACCACCAAACTTCACCTTAACCCATCTGTATCCTCATTACCTTATCTCGGGAAGACAAGGCAGAGAAGAGGTAGCTTTAGTTAGCTTAAGGTCTGACTGATTGACTTTACTAGCTTTTGGATTAGCTGTGCGGCTAACGCAGCTCTTGCAGACCAAGGTGAGGGCTGCCTTAATTCAGCAGCTTTTGGGCAGAAAGCTTCCTAATTTCAGTTTCTATCGCCGTTAGCAGGGCTTCAGGAGGCTTCGTGAGAGCTACAGTCAGTGGCTGCTAAGACAAAGTAGCGCAAGGTTAATCCCAGCAGTGGAAAGTCTAAAGGTATTAGCTGATATTTAAATGAAGGGACCAATTCACACCTGTTTCTTCAGCGTGGGTGAGCATACATTATTTCTACTGTAGGTTTTCAAAGACTAATTCGCAAGGACACAAAACAGTGTATTGTAGTATACGTTTGAATAAAATTTACATATATTTCTAGTGGAGGAAGAACTGGCATCAAAAGAAACAAGCCCAGCTTAAGTCACAAGGAAACGACATTTTGATGGAGCTTTGCTTCTACATTTCACTGTACGTTTAGTTGTTAAATGAAAGGCCAACATGTAAATGCATACAGTACCTACCAACGTTTCAGTTTCCATTCCATATCATGCTGTATTTTGAGGCCATTTACCATTGTGCTTCTAATGTGCTGTTAAAAAAAAAAATACATTTTTAAAAGACAGGCAAGTTCCCAGATTAGACTGTTTAACATGACTAAAAAACTTCTCACAAGCAAAAATTTTACAAAAAGATTAAAAACTAGGATTTAATATGATAGAGGGAGAGATAATAAAATCAAGACATATTCTCAGGAAATTTGACTGAGCAGTTCAATTAATACACTTGAACATTTTATTTAGACATTAAATTTAAGCATTTACCAAGACAAAAGGGAATTTTAACACTACCTAGACCGCTTAGGGGCCAAGCTGAGGTGTCACATCTAGGTAGCAGCTATTGCTGTGCTAGTCTCCCCATCCTTGTCCACCGATACAACTCTGTAAGCCTCTCATTGCCTTATCATCTTAAGACAATACCCCTATGATTCCTACCCTTCTACCATGGGAGTCAGTGTATTTACTGACATCCCTACATATGGAGCTTTTTGTAAACACTTCAGAGAGGAAAAATCTTTAAACTGTTCTTCCACATCATAGTTAGATCAGGCTTCAAGCACAATCCACATAACACCAACCTAATCGATCAATCAGAAGTCTACAATGATTATGTATCAAAAATGTTGTGCACACACACTAGTATTTTAAGGAAAGTCTGTTTCCCAAACTAAAACATAATTTCTTTTGTTATACTTTGTCAACCAAACATACAACCATTGCATTGTGTGAATGGATTTCAACAGACTCAACAAATAAGACAGGATGCTTTGCTTGATCTCAGCACGTGAAATTCTGGCTCAAGCTTTTTATGATCACACATTTTGTCAGTGTACTGCACCTTATAATATGCAGGTGTTCTCAGTCTCAGTGTTTTGTTTATGCTGTCAGGCACCTGCATGTGTGAAAAGTGCAGATTTTATTACAGCTCTCAATAGGCACTACCCTGGCATTACTGTCAGTGTTGAAAAAAAGGTAGCGTTTATGGCCTTTGATCATCTCTGTATGTTATATTATATTTATGCAGGCACACAACAGAAACAGAAAGTCATGTCAAGAACCTGCTCAATGATAAATCTGCTCAGGAAACTAAAATAGAGGAGGAAGGAGGAAGACAAAACTGTTTTCCTACTGTTAAGGTGTCAGTTTTGGCAGAAGATTTTAACAAACAATCTGAAAACACACACACTGTGCAGATGTCTTTCACCCAATACACACATCAGCACCTCATTAGCATGCACATGCCAGCATAAAATGCATCTCCTTTCCTTCATATTTTTGGCTGTATATTGTTCTACCCTCTTACACACAGCTGTCTTCCTGCAAACACATTCACACACAAACTCCTTGTGTGAAGTAACCAGCGAATTCAGAGTTCACAGGTTAAGTACAGAAGCTGTCCAAATCAGTAGGTCAGCCAGTTGACAGAGGAAATGACGGGCTTAATGGCTGGCTGCTACTGCTAATGACTGCCTGCACACAGCTAGCCGGGTGGAAGAGGAGCTCAATTGACAGATGCACACACACACAGACACACACACACACACACACACACACACAGGTGCACTTTCATACACACACACTCACAGATTACAGATGAAATCAGCCCTCTGACTCTCCTGCTCGATGAGCTGTAATTGGTGGTGAGACCCGACCATCCGGTCCTGAGCAGCGCAGGCCCCACCCACTACTTTAACAGCCCATTAGCAGTTATTAGAGGGTCCTCAGGGAGCTGTACGGGTCACAACACACTGCTAACCTAGCAGAGATTAATAACCCATGCGATTTGGTAGACACAGCACTGCTACGATTAAATTCAAAACAATGCATTTGATACTGACAGTCATGCTTGATGTTTACTTGTCTCACTACTACATTGAGGTCTTTAGAAAAGGTATTCTTGCAGATATATAGGTTACTAATCTAGTGCTGCTGCTACTTTATAACCCCCCAATCTTGATATCTTTAAGGAATATGGAGAAACCCAGCAGACCTCTTTGAGCTTTAGGAAGATTTTAACTGCATGAAGCTGCTTTCTGCAACTATGCTGCACACAGATGTGCTGAACCTCCTGATCATCACATGCTCAAAACTTTGACTACTTTCACATCCACAGCATTTTAATTGCATGCATTAAATAAATAACTTTATGCCTATGTCTGCAGGGACATAAATGCAGTCTGATGTACTGAAACTATAAATGTCTTGAATGCAAGAGCAGCGTGTGAGAATCTCTTTTTTATATAGTAATGAAAAGCAAGATTCATGCAATAATAATAACAATGGAAAGTGTGTAGATTAGTTTTATTTTATTTGGTAGCATCAAGCTGGGACCCACTAGTATTAGTTAAGGAGTTCTAAGACTAGAGACTTGAACGGAATGAAAAGAACACATAGTACATTAAAAGATGTAATTCAGCTGTAAAAGAAATTAGCTTCAAAGTGTGAAGTTCTTGAATAAGAATGTAAAAATTGTAGTTAGATTGTACTGAAATTAAGTTGAAATATTTTGGAATGTGACTGTGTTTTAATTTTAAGATCGAAAAGTGAAAATGCAACATCTTCCTATCTTTCCTCTCCTTTTCTCACTATTTCTGTCTCTCATTCACACACACAGACACATACATACATACACACACAAACACCTGAGCTGGGAAACGAGAGGTTGAGCTGTTTGTTGGTAACAATCAAAGCAGTGATGCATGCTGTGTGACTAACTGACTGTAACCCTCCAGACAGACTGGGACTCTGCCTGTTAGTATGTGGCAACACACAGATAGTTCATTACCTATTCTGTTCCAATTGAATTTTAACCAGCTTATTTGTTCCAGTGCAAATTCTGACATTTCAATATGCCAACAGAGAATTCAGCTCATTTGAATATGGCTGGCTTGTTTATTGTTCACTGAATAAAAAACAGCAAGTGTGAAACTTTGCTAACAGGGTGGTGGGAACTCTGAGCTAAAGCAAAATGCACTTTTATGGGGTTACAGTTTTTTACATTGATACTGGCCAAAGAATGACAAAACTAGTATTACAGATATTACAATCATGTATCAAGATTGTGAGTGGATTTATATCATATGCTAATCAGTACCATTGTTCGTAACAATAATACGTGTTAGCAAATACTGGATGGGTTAAGCAAACAAATAATACATTAAGTCCATTTAAGTTTTTGCCAAATCTGACATTTGCATCTGCTACTGTGCTGCACACAGATGTCCTGATCAACCTCCTGATCATCAAATACTCCCCAACTTTACATCCAACTTAAAAACTGATTTCAATGAAGTTCTTGAATGAAATGAAGTTTTTACTAAAACTCACATTTGCCTTACAAGCCAGGGGGCTCCTGGCTATTATAGCTAGCAGTAGTGACAGTGTTTGCCACATGTTCTGATGGGGCTGATGGAAAGGATTAAACAGCCTTCTGCAGCCACCATCCACTGATGCTCCAGTTTATAGATGTACAATATCTCCTGAAACATTACAGTAAACTCAAGTTACTCCGATTATTATTCATGATATTGGATTAAATGACTTGATATTTAATATGTTATTATGTTATTATAAATAATAACAGAAAAGGTGGAGGAGAAGAAGGCAACCCCACAAAGTTCAGAGGTGTTTCTTCCACATTGATGTTTGTTCCATGTCTAAGAGCTACAGGAAACCACGAGGCTCATAAGTCATTCTTTGTTAAAGTTCTGGTGCAGAGCAGAAGAATTACCGTTATGTTTATGTTTACTCACAGTTCAACAGCCACCTTGCTACGTCAATATGTGAGCAATTAATTAGCATTGCAGCGCAAATTCCTCCTTCATTCACTTATTCACTGCTCTACCCATTATAGGTATTCAAGTATTTACTCTATAGTGAGCAGTACATTCAAGATTTTGGACACTGAACACTTTCATTTTGCATAATGACCAACATGCAAAGTGGCATTTCTATCTGATCACTGATCTGAAAGAGAGTACATAGGCATTTCGTGGTGCTATATAAAGCATAACTTTACAGCTGAAACTATTAGTCAATTGCCAGAAAAATAACAACTATTCTGATAATCAACTGCTGCTTCATTTTGTCACAGATCATGATAAACGCAACATCGTATTTGTAATCACACAAGTGAAATGGCGGCGGGCAGCGGAAACTGATTATACTACTATTATATTAGACTGATTATAGAATAAGCAGCACAGCTAAGATTTAGTGGCTGAGTTAAATATGTTGTATGTGTTTAAAAATTCATTTGCAGTTGTGGTTGTAGTTATTTTGGATCATCACTCACATGCTGTACTGCTCATTTCAGTTTCAATTTTGAAATAGCTTCTCCTTACGTGATGACATCACCTACAAATACAGCCTGAAGCTGCTCTGTATGTAAAAAAAACTCTGCCAGACTGACATCTAGAGGCCCGACATTCACAATGAAACTCGTATGGATCTCCAATAAGAAACCCTCTATATGCCCACAGAGTCCCAGTTTACCATTAATAAGCAGGATCAGCTGATGACTTCACGTACTCCCATCTTACTACGTTCTTTCCTGGCAAATATCGATTAAGTTCTGTCTCCGTAACAGTGATATCATCTGAGACGAAGAACAAAGTTTTGAAGCGGTTTTATGAGAAACAAAGTTTGGGCACTGAAAACAACAACCTAATGTTCAGTATATACATATAATTGATGAGGAAATTTTGCCCCTTTCTTTTACCCGAGGGCCTGCACCAGGATGCCTACTTCACGTCTCAGAATACTTTTCAATAGCCTAAAAGGTAAGAGACAACTATATCCCACTGTAGCTTCACTGAAAATGTGCAGCTATCATATTGATGTGATAGACATTTACATAATGTGTAGTTAGTTTTCATCTATTGCTCTGTACTAGGAATATAAAATAGCTAAAAGGCAATCCAGTCAGCTCTGCATTACATTGACAGCCATGAGTGACTAACTTACTGAGCACTGAAGAAATACTGAAATACTGACTTGGGAGTGTTATCCCAGTATTCACAGATTCACAGTATCATCACCAACATGTGGCATCACATCATGTGGCACCATTTTTTAAGCTTGAATTTAATTTATTGCCTTAAGCAGTTCAACTGTGGTAAAATGACTCCTCCATATCCAGCTGTAACTCAAACTATACAAACTCAAACACTGCAGTTGTCCTGATAAATTAAACAATTCAAGAAGAACCAAACAGATTATTTAAAGATATGAAGAGATGTTCTTGTAGTGAAGGCATCAGTTAAACACTGCAAGTGAACACACACACGCACACGCGCACACACGCACATGCGCGCACCTAAACATAACAAGTATTGAATATGCAAATTTCATTCATGGTTTTAACCTTTTAGCCACAAAGAAATGCTCCAGGCATTTGCCCCAATTTAATTAAATTCTGGCACTTCAGGTGGCACATGAGTGTACAATAAATAATGGGGAGAGAGGCAATAGCTGTCTAAGAGATAAACAGCCAAACAAGAGAGAAACGGGTGAGACAGAGTGACAGATAGAGATACTGTAGTGTAGCTAGAGAGTGTAGTGTAGCTAGAGAGTGTGTGTACAGACAGCAGAGAAACAGTGTATGTCTGTAATATCTGTGATATGAATTGTCATAACTCACCAGTCTCTGTGCGGCAGGAACAGACTTCGGGTAACTGGTCAGGTCTGTAGGCCAGACACAGACACACTAGATATTAAATGCACTTCAATGACATGTTGTCATAACTAATTTAATCATTAAAACTTCAATAAGGACTGCAACATCAGAACTGCTCTGACTGCATCCCAGGTGAGCTGCTTGAAGGTGTCATGCAGTGTCTGTAAATTATATTGAGGTACTCGTACTCTGAGTCAACAAGTCAGTAAATTAAGTTCTTTTGCACGAACAGAAATTCACTGTTGATATTCCAAAGGGATATCTGACCTGTAATAATCCACAACAGCAGTCTTCCCAGGTGTCGCTCAGGTAATAATCCCTGCAGGTAGAGGCTGAGTGTCCTTCAATAGTCAGGTGCTCTGCTCCAAGACATTCACGTAAAGGGATGAATGCAGCTACATGAAATCCTCCTTCCTGCTCCTCGTAATCCTTCAGCACAATCATCCCTGCAGAGTGTTCCTTCTCCTAGTCTGCATCTTCATCTCTCCTCCCGACTCCACTACGGAGGTGTTACACCTCTGAACGCAGGGCCAGCTAGACGCACCTGCAACAGGACAACAGGTAAGAGGAGACCAGCAGCCTTCAGTGCAGGTGAAATTATTCTTTCACCCCTCTTCTCGCCTCAGCATCGACAACTCTGTCTGTTCCTCGGAGTGTCTCTGCCAAGAGTAGCCGGGCACAGCCGTCCTGTTTTGCCGCTCTTTGCCAAACACACAAACACACACACAAACACGCACATACACAGAGGAGAGTGTTGTGTTTTTTTCCAGCAGCCGAGCTAACCCTGAGCCGGGGCCCGGTCTGCCTTTGAGATGCTCTCTAGCCCACAAACACAAGACGGCTTTCATTATCTTGCCCGTCGCAGCGCAAGGCCTAGCTTCTAAAAGCTACTGATTTCTTTCTTCCCTTAGCCCCCTGCACAAAGGGAGGGCATTTTGTAAATTACTTGCTCGTTTCAGACCAACAAAAGGTACTTTCATTGAACCCTCCCTCCCCCCTCACTGCTCTGCCTCTATCCTCCCGCCATTTGATTTTGCTCAAATTTGATTACAAGGCTTGAAAAAGGAGGGGAAGAAAAGAGAAGAGGAAATAAGAAAGCCCCACAGATGGCGTGTTCATTCAGTGCTGTGAATGGCTTTATATGGGCTGCCTTTATACATGTGGCAATCCAAAGACGCTTCAGCCGCTCTGCTAAAAAAAGAACTTGACAAAATTATTGGTTTGGCGGCTTTCTTACACAACTGACACGGGGAACTCTGAGAAAGAAAAGCCTGCCTTCTCTTTCTCTTTCTTTTTTCACTCTTCTTGTCTCTGTACCTCACACTCTCTCTGGGTCGTGCACCTTGATCAAAACAAACTAAATGAGGGTGTTTTATTGCGAAAGAAAGAGTTTGTTTGCTTGCACATGTGTCTGTGTGTGTGTGCTGTAATATTAATGACTGCCTGCCCTTGGCCTACACTGGACCACATTCCAAGGCAACAAAGTGTCATATTCAGCAGAACGTACAGGAGGGAATTAAAAAAAAAAATGAGACACACTCTGACCATTTGATTTGATAATACACACATACACACACACATACACACAGCTCAAATCAAACAGCTCAGACTGAACTTGAAAACATAAGCCAGCACAAAGCGCAGAGCGTTCTGTTCTCTCACAGACTATAATCCTGTTTCCACAATGGACCACTCACTCTGCACTTGTTTTCCTCAGGAGGATAATTATAGGTCTGTAGACACACACACACACACACAGTTCTCTTGCCTTCTCTCTAACACACACACACGCACACACATACACATACACACTCAGAGTGAACTATGACTTGTTATCCCATTACCAAATCATCTCACACTACAGAACCGAGGATGAAGTGATGGTCTAGGACCTCGCATGGCCACTCTGGTCTGACAGACTAATGGATAGGAGTCGGTTAATCCCTGGACCCATTGACCAGGCATCAGACTTGAGGTCGTAGGCTGTGTCATTGCATTGGTATGATAAAACGATAGCCATCCGTGAGGTCAGCCGCACACAACAACTGCCCGTCTTTCACAGTGAGAAAATCAGACGTTGTCAGTCCATATGGTGTACTGCAGCCTTCGCTTTGTTTTCTTTCTTTCCGATATAAATAAGATTTGATTCACACACTGAGCAGCTTCGGAACTGTACTGACTCAGGATGGAACAACTGCGACTGTGCCAACAAGTGGAAGAACAGGATCTTTTAAGTGGTGACTGTTTAACACAAAGAATCAGTTCAATGTCTTCAAAATCTGTGTAGTCCTTTACTCAAAGACAAGGCCTAAGAATACATCCATGGTAACAGCTCCATGAGGCTGGATGTCAGCAGACCAGTGCTTTGAGCTAAATGCTAATGTCAACATGCTAACATGCTCACAATGGCAGTTAACACTCTTATGTTAGGCAGTTATGATTAAAATGCTCAACATCTTAATTTAGCACTTAATGATAATAATTGCTAATTAGCTAGCACAAAGTAAACACAAAGTTCAGTTATGTAGGTATATGATGAAGTATTGATCAAACAAATTTTCCCCTGATGGTGCAAGATGGAAAAGTAGCTTAATTCTAAGGGACATTTCCCTCGTAGCCACACATTGAGGGTGGACGGGTGTCAGGTGACCAACAAGACCATTATCATCGAGATACTACAGATATTGGGATCAATAGTCGGAAGGAGAGGAGAAACTACAAAAAAATGTAGATGGACATCACTATTCTCGAGGAAGCTTGAAGAATAATACTAGTAGTATTTGACCTATTAGCAGCTGTACCCCTGTGACATACCAACCTGCAATACTGAGGGCATCCACAAAAGATAGATTACAAAAAGACTGGTTAAAAAGTAGTAAAGATCACAATATTCTTGTTGTGTCTTGTTTGATTCAACAACTTGTTCGGTTGCTTTTACTGCACCCTTCCTGTACGGTAAATAACAACCCCATTCAGTCTCCACACACTAAGCTTGCAATCTCTAAGCTAATCCAAAAGGTTCCTAAAAAGACATATAAAGCAGCCACAGTTTGGGCGACCGATTCCACCAGCATTGTGAACTATACACACACCAACAGGACAAGGTAAGCAAGCAGTTCTGACCATCAGTTAGAATGATACTGACATCTTTCCTTATATCTGATCTCACAACAACACCCCACAAAGGATCTGTTTGCATCCACCTTGGGCAGTAGGCTATTGTCTATTGAAACCAACTGACTAACAAATGTATTGTCTGTACTTTAAACATTATAAAAGGACTTCAGTCTTTCCTTTCTAAGCATTAAGAGAAAGCAGTGGCTCAACACTGACACTGTGTACAGTAAGGGGATGGGCTGACTCAACTTTACGTAAGCTCAGATCTTTCAATGTAGCAAGATGCTGGAGATCTACCAGTCTTTAGTATCGAATTTCATCTACTTTGCTGTAGGCTGCTAGAGGATCAGCATCTGTGCTTTTCATTTTGTTCTGCTGTTTAATTATCATATTAATATATTTTCCTTTCTGTTAATCAAATGGAAGGGCTCTCTGTGCAGGATCTGCAGTATAAGATTCAATTAAATATTTTTTTAAAGAGACTATCAGCATCACTATAAATGTGCCAATCTCAGCCAAGAGGCCGAGGCCCTGTTCAGTCTCAGGTGATCCAGTGGACAGCTTCAAGCTCATCAGTTTACGCCTGTCATTAGAACACGCCGTGCTCAGATCAAACCTTGCCCACTCAATATGCAAATCAGCATATCAACCTATGTGTTGTTGTTTTTAGTCAGTCTGACAGACAAGTTCATTTTCTTTGTGTTTGTAAGAGAAATGGCAGAGGGACAGAACAAATCAATGCCCTGTGTACAGCTATACAATGAATAAATGTTTTAGCAATTTTAAATGTAAAAAAAAAAAAAAAAAAAAAAGAAAAATTAGAAAGTGGCAGTTAAAGTTGATGTTGTGGTTGGACGCCACAAAGTCACAAACAGTGTATAAAAATATTTTTCAGACCATTATGAAACTGTGGTGGGACTGAGTAGATTGTGGCAGAGAGCATCAGTTAAGCAGCTGGTCCTTCAATGTGGCTCCTAAAAGAATGTAGATACACAGTGTGTGAAGCACTAACAACCAACACGACGGGAAAAAAAAAAAAAAACAACGCATAGACCTTTTTCCTGACTCCTACTAGAGTACTGTCCACTATCACATCACCTGAGACAAGTTTCAGCTTTTAGGCCAGATGTTTAAAGCCATTGAAATCAACAGAAGAAATCAAGCAGCATGCTTGCCAACTGGCCAAACATTTTGACAGATTTATTTTCAAAGCATCATCCTTATTTCACATTTCCTGATAGGAATCAGTATAACTAATTCTAATACACTTGCAAAAAAAAACAAACAAAAACACGAGATTCACGTTTCTGTGCCTCAATAATGCATTTCATACGCTAAATGTTCAACAATCACATGCGCCCAAAACTTTTTGCAAAAGGTTTTTATGCTCCATTAGCTTGAGTTAATGCATTTGTTAAAAATTACACCAGTGGGAAATAACAAATGCACCTGAACTCATCTGAAACTAGCTTGTAAAACAAAAGCAATAAGTTAGTTTGAGTAGTGAATCATTTTTTAGTACAACAAAAACCATGGGCTGCATGCTCCAACACACACACAGACACACACACAGACACACAGCTTCATAGAGCAGTGATATAAAGCCGCAAAACGCTGACAAGACAGAACAGCAGCTCTCACAGCTTCCATATCTACCACTTTATAGATATTAGTACAACTAGTCATCATCACCACCCAACCCACATTACATTTTCCCTCCAACCTGCCTGACCGAGGTTCACCACTGTGGCGTACGAGCACACTTTCTCAGAGATGCTGGTTTTTTGCTTCTTCCTTTTTTTTTTTTTTTTTTTTAAATGAGCACAATTTAATTCTGTTATTACTGATGAGGGCAGAGATTCCCTCAGTGGTCAGAGAACATTCACAATCAGCAGTTAGGTCTCCATCCGCAAAGCTCAAGTAATTATTGTCTCAAGATAAAAAAACGGAAAGCAGGAGGTGATTTTTTTTTTTAAAAAGGAGAAAATAAACTAGAGATAGAAATGACCTTAATATTATTTCTCTCTCTGGGTATTTCCAATAAGAGTATTCCATCGGAGGGTTTGATAAAAGGATTATGCAGCCAGCTTTATGCGGCTGGAGTCAAATCTGGATATGGAAGGAGAGCTGTTTGATTGAATAATTCTTGTTTCCTTTCTGCCAAGCTAGCAGTCTTCTTAGGGAAAAGTAAAAAATCAGCATTATGCCAGATTTATACATGTGCTCGGGCTGTCTGTAGACGTCAGTCTGCCCATGCTGTATGTCTGACCACCAGTCCGTCCGTCTGTCAGCATGTTTGAATGTTGACTGCTTGCAGGCCTGTCTGGGAGGATGCAAAAACACACTCTGGTGCCGGAAAGAATAAACATACTCATTCTGTATTTCTGGTCGTTGCATTTTACGCAGCCTTCGTTACGTAAGGTCACACTGGACAGGGCCTACAAATGTTGAAATGGCTCATTTTAGTGTGATCTTCTTTCTAGGAAGCATCTAACCAGGTACAGAACCTGCACAAGCCACAGATCATTTCTTTTATTTGTAACATTGTTAAAGTTGAAATTCAATTATCTGGTTTGCATGACATCCAAATCTCCTGCACAAGAAATACAAAATATACCCTCAATTTGGCAGTTAACCTTCAGTCTGATACAACAGTCCTACACTACATCTACTCTCCATGAAGGTTATAATTTAGTTTTTTCAGTTTTTTGTTGATTCAACCGTTTGATCATTTTTGAGGATGAAGTTTGTGCTGCTGTTGAGCTGATGTTTCTGATATTTAGCCTTCTTCATTGATATTAACGCAGTGGACAAATAGAATACAGAGACACCTTTCCTAATGCAATGCAATTCAACAGCCCCACAAACTGCATCTCTAAAACAGGTTCAACACAGACATTATAACCGCCATATAGCCGTACTACTCATATTATTAATTTATTATTAACTTATATATATAATGACCGCACAGTTAAATGCACACCTAGCGCCATAAAATTAAAGGCCTGTACGTCACTTTCCAGTCAGTCCAGCATTATGGGAGAAATATGCAAACTGTTGGGGTTGATTATCCAATTTTCTCAAGAGTCTCTGAATAATAATTAACCCTGAGAATCCACTTCAGAACTGCCCTCAGCAGGAAGTGTCTAAGAGTCTGTGTGAGTATGAAGGTTATTACCATGAGATGAAAACTAGGTGTTGAAAGTGAAATTTAAAAATGTAAAAAATGAAAGAATGCTTTAAAAAAATACTTTACAATATCTGCACAAATTCACTGCTATAAAATTGAACTTTTGGGACAAGTTTAAAAATGTATTCAAAATTCTACCACTATGACTTAAACTAAAAAAATAACATTTTCTAATCAATGCCAAGATAAAAGGGGCGGGGGTCCCAAAATAATGCAAATTTTTGCTAAGTCATTGTTACCAAATTAGGATTGGCATGGAAACTAAGCAAAAACAAACAAACAAAAAACTTTCAATAATACATGGATTTTCATTTAAACTGTTTTAAGTAACAAAGCATTATTCATAGCTGCTGTTATCAGGCATCATCAGCAGACGGAGCATGCTGCCGTTTAGGCGTTTGACCTAAGAGTTTAGTTATCATAACAGGGTTGTGACCCCTCGACCTGCAGTCATTACTGCCGCCTCCTCCAATCAGCCCTCCAAAGCTCTGATAAAGCCCTCTGGGACGAAACAGGCTGCTGGAGTAGAGGTGACATTAGATTTATATGTGTGTGTGTGTGTGTGTGTGTGTGTGTGTGTGTGTGTGTGTGTGTGTATGTGTGTGTGTGTGTGTGTGTTAGTGTGCATGCATGCCTCTCTGTCATGGTTCTATACTTATGAGGACCAAGACATTCAGTCATGGAAAGGATATTTGGATGCTATTCACCTCTTGAAGGACTTAGTTTAGGATTAGCATTCTGGTTTAGGGTTAAGATAAGAATTAAGATGAAGTACAGGTTAGGAATGGGGTTAGAAATCAGAATCGCTTGGGGTTTGAACTTGGGTTTAGGTTAAACAGTTAATACAGGAGCTGACAGAATGACAGCAGTAGGATGGTTTGGTAAAGTTGGAGTTAAATCAGCACACATTCGTTTCCATTTCAGTGGATCAAATGTAAAACTAACGTATTCCTAGTATTTCTCTTACAGCTTTGAAATGTCACTGAAATCCATTTGAACAAACATGAATCCCAAGAGCAAACATGGCTGATTTAAATGAGAAGCTGCATATTACTATAATATGCTAATTAGGTTTGAACACATGAGACTAAATCCTGGAGTATGACTTTTGTAATATAAAATGATTATTAATGATATAGTCAAAAATAAATAAGACGTGTTTTGTCCAGTCCACACCCAGTCACCTCAACTTTAGGTGTTTATCCATGAGAGACTGGTGACTGACCAGACTGCCTCCTCTCTATCAACACTCATGGGTTACAGATTAAACAACAGTTGAACTAGACCACTGTTTGGGCCCTGTGTTGCTTCATTGTTGATTAGGTAGCTGAATTATAATTTAAAGACAGGGTAGACAATATTTAGTGAGGGAAATTTTGAGTTTTCAGTCTTTTTTTTTATTAAAGAATGTAAAAGTGATTTAACTGATCCTATTACACTTCATGTTTTTTTGTTTTTTGTGTTTTTTTGTCACTCAAACACACTGACAATACAACTGTCCTGTAATTAAAATCCCATTCTGACTAGGATTCACTCAGAAACTCTGCCTGTTGTTCTTTAAAAAAAATCTGTCATGTGAAATATGAATGTACAGTGGCACTCTACTACATTTGTAAGAGTTTGTTTTTGAGGATAAATGGCCATGGCCCGTCCATGGTGAGAAAACTTCTCAAAACAGAAGAGATTAAGGCAGAGATTCAAAAGAGAAATGATGAAGGATACCATGCAACAAAAGAGATATAAAATGAAAGTTTGGTTAAATACAAACAAAATGTATATTTCCTTTCTTTCGATAGGTTGATTCAGACTCGATGCATCTTCAAAGGCATTTGACTGAATAGTAGCAAGTGAAGTAATTGTGTTTGAAAGGCCTGTTGCATCTGATGTCCATGTCACCACCCCTCCTTTTGTTGGAGAAATACTTACAAGTACTTTTCTCTTTTCAACAAAAACTAAGAGCTACATCAAGCTCTGACAAGGCAAGACATGGAGCTTTGTGACATTAGGAAATTATTGAAATAGAAACAAAAAGGAAACGTGATCGTGTTTTTATTGTTCCTCTGTGTGGAGCAGCCACTAAAACCAATGCTTACCATTATTTTAGTATGCCTTGCTTGTCTGAATTGTCCAATATAAAAAGTCTATCCTTACTCCAGTAACTTTCACATAATGTTGAAGGGGAGTTAGGGGGTAAGGGGTGGTCACTGGTGTCAGAAGTGCTGAGGCTACTCGAGGCTTTGACAAACTAAGTGTGTGTGTGTGTTTCCAATTTGAAACACAGTTTGTCCTTTCACATTGCCTGTGATATGCAGAGAAATAGAAAAACAAAGTCAAACTCTGTCACACAAACAACAAAATATCAACATATTACTTTTCATCTTTCACCTTTTAACCTTCCATCTTGGTACAAAAAATAAATCTAAAAATGCAGGATTGTTTTAAGGCAGATGCCTGTAATAAGTGTTTAATTTTCCCTTACTGATGCTGAGATGTATTTTCTAGTAGATCAAAAAATAATTTCAAAACAGCACTTGATGACAAGTCATCATTAAAGAGTACTTGTAATAATTTGGTTGCATGATAAAAGACTAAGTTGCTGAACTTATGTAACAAGACCAATCAAGATCAACCATCTTAACAATTAAATGATTTTTAAGCAAGTTATGATTTTCTCAACATGAATGACTGAATCATAATATTAAAGAAAAAGCAACAGGCTCTGACAAAAAATAATTCTCTCACAAACATGCTGAAAGTGGTGTATAAAGTATGAGTGTATGTCAAATGCAATAATATGTCTACACCTATCATGTCAAAAAAAGTCAACAGAGGCAGCACATGTACAGGCAGAAATGAGTCATTCTCATGGAGTCACTCCCAAAAATGACTGGTCATGAAAATAATCCACTGACAAGAGGTCACAGCACCAGTCGTCAAAACCTGACTCCAACAAACTAGTTCTCAGATTTCATTTCATACTTGTTTCATTTACTTTATTTGCTTTAAATTAATTGAAATTAAAACTGTAATCATTTTATAATTTGTGAGAAACCAAGAGGATAACAGCTTAACCAAGCTGCACACAACGACCAACTCCTCAGCACTGGAGCCTCAAAAACTTCTGATCAACTAATGACAAAACTTTTCTCCTCACTCTTGTCAGGTAGGTTTCCAGGAGGAACAAAAACAGCAGCACAGAGCTCACTTTTCTATCAAAGCTTGCAGGTGACCTTGGTCCCCCCAGGTCCACGTACATTTCAATTTCCTCAGTGCACAAAAGAAAAGCAAAAGTCCAACTGCAACTCACAAAAAACAGTCAAACGCAACCCTGCATGGATCAAAACTTAATATCATCCCTCTTCATCTCCTCAGGCAGCCTCACAGTCTACCTCCTGAGTGGGTAAAAAAATAAAATAAAGAAAAACCTCTGTGTCCCTAAAGTATCTTATTGTCATTCCAAATCACACCTCAGTATCATAAACAAACACAACTTTTTTTTTTTCTTTTTTTTTATTTCACTCTCTCCCTTTATGCAGCTCCCAGAAGGCATTGCCTTTTAGACGCTCCCTCTCCGGCAGCAAAGATGTCGGGAAAACAAATAAGAGCGAAAACAAAACAAAACAAAGTCTCCTGAAATACCTTGCGGGTGCCCAGAGGAAGGCGCTGGACAGACAGATGAGCAGATAGGTTTCCTCTGTCCTCCTCTCTCAGGCTGCCTCCTCTCTCGGCGTGCTGTGGAGAGTGACTGCTCACAGCCCGCCTGGCATATCTAATTAGAGCCAGGCTGTTGCCACTATCGGGCAGAGGATCTACCTCTCCAATCTCTCCTGACTCAATCTTCCCCATCTCTGATTTTCTTTTATATTTATGCTGGAATATTTAATTGTAGACAAAAGGTTACTCTGGGCTCTATTCATCGCACACAGGCAGAATAATCTCCTTTAAAAGGCTTGACATTTCAGGCTTTTCAAAAGGGGCTGAAAAAATTATATCCCCCGCTTTTGTTAATCAATGAAGTAGAACTCCCCCGAACAAAAGAATTAAATTGCTTGGTTGGGTTAATAAAACACACAGAAATAGCTGCTTCCTGTGGGCTTTTGTGCCTGCCACTGGCTCCCCCCATATGCAACCAGCACTGTAATTCCATATGATTTGGGGGGCAAAACTCTCATTTCTCCACACAGTTGGCTTTTTAAATCCTATTGAATGAGCAGTCTGTGAGGCTGGCTGATTGGGACCTCTTGCCTGAGCCTGGCTGCCTGGCTGCCTGGCTGCCTGGCTAGCAGAACAGGCTCTCTCCATTTAAATGTGACTTCCACTAAGGAGAGACAGCGGGTCCACTACAATTTACAATTTCTATACTGCCCCTGCTTCAGAAAAACATTGTAATTATGCAAATGATAGGGGCAATAATTAGGCCCTTCACTGTCCCATTGTGTTAGCTGCTGTCGTGTTTCGGTCCAATAGTAGGAGAGACGCAGCAGGGCACGTTTGGGTTTAAATTGCTCCTTACAGACAGCCTGCAGATGTTCACAGCATCTTTGGTCCTATAACTAGCCATCACCCGAGCCAGGGTGCGCCCATATACGACAGTGTAGCAGCAGACTCCGGTTTAGCTGTCTGAGAGGTAGAAGCCGCCACATCAGACTGCTGTTTTACCCAGAGGCCTGCTGGCATGTGACACACTTGACTGTATCCTTCATGCTGTTTTACATGTGAACGCTACCTCTTTTACATGTTTTTACTAGTAGTTCAATAACTTTTAATGTCCCTGGGTTTTTATGTTTATGAAATTAAATGGAAAAATAATAAACAGATGAATTAATCATGAATATAATCACAAGTAATCATACTCATCACAGCCCAGTGTACATGTCTACATCTCTCTTGTCTGAGTGGAGCCTCGAGCTTCAAACAGCAAACATCAACCTCTGATTTGGTGACTTGCAGGTAAAAAGATGTCTAGATGTTCAGATTAAGACTAAAATGAATTTGACTGCTGATGAAATAACTTAATAACTTAGACATAAATAACTTTGACTTTTTAAACCAATTTTTGCCTATTTTTTAAACCTGGGCATCTTTTGAGCTGCAAATCACTTTAATTCACTTTGGATTAAGTTACATTAACACTTCTTGAGATGGTATCTGTACATTAGCAGTCTGATGAGAATTTTGGTTAAGCATCATATATTTTCATCCTTCAATGCTATACTCCATTAGAGCTGCAACAAGTAGATAGATAAATCAGTTAAGCTGTTGATTACTTTTTTAATTAAATAATCAATCATTTGGTGTATGAAATGTCAGATAGTGAAAAAAACTGACACTTTGCTGAATCCAAAATAATGTCTTCACACGCTCTGTTTAGACTGACCAATAGTCATTATAATACTTTATTCAACAAATATTTCACATGGCCAAATGTCTATGATTTAATGCTCATGAGAGGCACAGACTGTAAAGACATTCATCTTTTCAACTTCAACATTTCTATTCATCATTGCTTCCAGTGCAGTTTCCCTTTTGCAATCATGACCCCAATATCATGAAACCATCAAATGAGTAGGGGTGTAACAATATGTTTTTACAACGATACGATACGTATCATTTTCCATGGTTCCGATACGATTCAAGAATGATAGTTGGCTCATCTAGAACAATACAATACAATGACTTTAAAATCGATACAGTAACTTTTTTTGCCACAAAATTCAGCCAGTGTGACTGGGAAATAAATACCTATTGGACAGTGTAAGTGAGGATTACTAGAAAATTTTATTGTAAGGGAATTAGGGATAAATTAATGTAAACAAGTAAACACAGCTATTAATGGCAAATACACCCACCTTTTATTAAAAGTCAACCAACATTTCTTCAGGTTAATAAACACTGGTTGTACCTGCTGCTATTGTTCTCATTTTCAGTATAAAAGGGGTGCAATAATAATAAACAAATAAAAGTGCAACCAACGTTCCTTCAGGGTGAATGAACTGTAGGTTAACCTGCTACTGCTATTCTTACATGCCGGACATTAAATGTGGCTTGAAAAATCTCTCGCTCCGCTTCATTTTGTTGTCACACAGGGAGAGTGAATCGGAGTAACGTTTAACAATTCTTTACTATTAAAAGTGCTAAAAAATCCATCCATATAAAGTTTGTTGTGCCCTAATACAATGTGCAAATTCTTAGTATCGGTACAATCGATTGTTTACCTTGCAAATCGATTTCAGATCCATATATGTCCCTATTGACCTATGTACACCAATCAATGTGGTTGGATCGTAGGAATATAAATTGATGCGTCAATGTAGTTGATGAATTGTTACACCACTACAAATGAGAATATTAAAGCCATAATTTCTCACAATGTATCATATATCAAATTGAGCATACTGGCCTTAAGTATAAAACCAGAACTTGGCTAGGACTGTATGGATAGTAAAAAGAGGTGCACACTATTGTAAACTCTTTTTACAATAGAGGACCCACAGAGGCATTTTCATCATGCTGGTGACCTCTGCTGAGGTCAAAGGTGGGCAGAGTTATGTTGGGATGTATGTAAGGTCACTAAACACCAAGTCGTGATGCATTCATGTCAGCCTCTGACTCACAAAACAGAGATTTCACGACAAAGAAAATATTTCCAACTCGGCAAAAAGAACTGGAAATTTGTCAACTAACTTTTGGCAGAGTGGCTGCAAAAGCATCATCACCAGCAACTAAATGAAACTGAAATCCAGTATCAGCCCTGATACAATCGATTCAGCTCATTTTTTAGAAGCTTCACACGTTTTTATCTGGTTTCACTAGGTAAATTGGGGTTTGCAAATATGTAGCACAACAAAACAAGTGAATTAAAGCTGTTTATTTATTGCAACAGCAATGTTAGCACTAGGGCTAACCTCCTTGGAATAATTTGTCGGCACTACCAGCTCCAAATATACGCATTTTGGTGAGAAGATTAATACCCACTGATATTTTTCATGTTTTACTTAAAAACATACACAGATTGGAAACAGACAGACCCTAAAACAGTGCACCACTCACTTGTTCAACCAAAAGAGATGACTCAAGACTTTTAGTCTGTTCCCTGCAGCTCTCACTTATTCCTGTGGGATTACATAACAAAAACATTGCATGAATATTACTATAACAACAACTGTTATGACTTCATGAAAGACTTTTGGAAGTGTAAACAACACCTTCATTTGTTCATTCATGCATTCATTATCACCAAATATTATTTCAGTAGACTTAGGAATTTTGCTGCTATGGCTTCAGTTGTTTCCTATTTATTGCAGGGCTCTTTGCTGCCTGCAGTCCAGTTTAAATGCTTAGGTGATCTTATAGACTGGAGGATGAGGCACTGAAAGGCCAGACATCAATGCCATCGAACCACCAGTTGTACGTGTATACATTTGTACGCCCAAAGCAACCTCTTATCTGTCAACTGCACGGATCAGATTAGTTGCTACATGCAACCAAGTAAATTTATTCAAGCTGTTTACAAAATGAAGGAACTTTAGGTACTTTATTACTCCAACACAATTATTTGACAGCTTTAGTTACTGGATATTTTACAAGTTAGTATCTTTGCCTTCAGAACTTATCAAGAGCTTATAAAGTGTATTGAGAGCTGTTGTAATTTAACACTCTAATTTTTTACAGTGTGCTGTTAAATGTTTTACTTAAGCAAAGCAGTAAAGTAAACCACTATGAATTAGATGTAGATTTGAGTGTAATTGTGCAAAAAAGACAGTCAAACTAAGTAGTAAAAAACTTTGGTGAAAGTGGGTGTCGGTAGCCTACTTAATTTCTCTAAAATAAAATACTAACTGACTAAAACAGACTAAAACAGCAACAATGTAGTCAAAAATATATCATGTTTTTTAAGGTAAAAGTACTTTGTGTTAAAACCATACCTCCATAAACATTGGCTTTCAGGCAGATGTAAGGTAACATTTATACAGCTGTAAGCATTCATGTTGGCTCACATTAGCCAAAATTGTTTTGCTAACAACAGCATTTAGCTTGTCCACATGGGAAGCCACAACTAGTTTTACTATTTACGTTTGAAGTCAGCACTTTGGAAAGAAATAAATGTCAAGCAGGTTTGTTGAAGAACCAGAGCAAGGTTAAACTGAACCTACCGCCGAAGTCTTCATGTCAACTTCCAGCCTTGATTAGCATATTAGCTTAATGAGCACTAGCATGCACAAGTGCCCAAGGAGCCAGGTAAGTGGAGTGGGGGGCAAGGACGCAGAGGGGGGGGGGGGGGCGCCTGCTTGGCTGGACGTTAATATCCGCCCTCCAGCCATACAGCCTATGGCCACAGCCCGGTTGTGACGGGGAGGGTACGAAATATAGACACAAGGGAGGGGCAGAGTAAGGATACTGTGCAAGGTGAAAGGGGCAGGTGCATAGAGGTGCTGGAAAAACATCAGTCGGTTAGTTGGTTTTTGGAGTTTGGTCCATTTATCACACAGCAGTTGCAGCTGCATGGGAGTAACGCACAACTCATTGAGACCATTTGTGTATTAGGCTATTCCCCTTTGTGTCAAGGCATCAGACTCTTATTCTTAGATTGAGTGTGACTTTGCGAAGATATGTTTACCACCGATGTGTATGTCAAATAAACGAAAACAAACCCCAGTAGAAATCATAGACAAATGACTAACTTCAGAACTTGCCTAAGAATCATTCACTTTTTAATATTTCTTCAGTATCAAAGTAAGTTAATGACAGTTGTTATTACACACACTGATACTTAGCAAAACAAAAAAAAGGAACTGCGAAAAGTTAATTCGGCATATTTAATTTTCTTTTTTTTTTTTTTTAAATGAAAATCCTATATTTGTAAACAAATTTAGGTTTAAAAATAAAAAAAAAGGCTCAAGTTGTACACCACATCTTAACTGATTGAGTTCGTGGCAACACTGTGATCTCTGTTTCTTATAACAGGTAATGTCCATGTGTAGGCGAAGACCAATACCACATTAACCAAAATATTTTGTGGAAAGAATAATTTAATCATACTGATTTGGAGCGGGTTTTTATGCTGCTCTGATTTGGTCACGTTTTACCGTCAAACCTGGCAACACAGTTTCACAACAGTTCTCTGCCATTTCCGGCGTAAATGCGTGAGCGCCGGAGCGACTGTGAGAACATGAGAGGTCAAAAGTTATTATCCTAATCTTTAGCGGACACGGAACATAACACTCAGACATGGTAGGTCGAAACTGTTGTTTACTAACTGGAAGGACTGTGAAAACGGTGGCATGCTCAGGAATCTGCCGGGCCGCTGGATAACGTTCATTCTAAATGGCTAAGCTAACACTAGCTTTACGGAAATGTGCACGACCTGATCAAAACCCAGTTTACGTTTGATGTACTGCTTTAATTAGCCAGTCAACCGACGTCCACATGGTAAATGGTCAGAAACAGTGGATTGAAACAAACCTAGCAAATGTTGGTTTAGAATGTCTTAAGTTGGGCTTTACTGCAGGCTATATGACACAGCACGATCATGTGCCATTTGTTTACATTGCTTCAGCACACTTTGTTAGAGGGTGCTGGTGATTTTCTGTGAATCCTCTCAATGTTTCTTTCCCTCTCTCTCTCTCTCTCTCTCTCTCTCTTTCTGCAGGCCAGTTCCATGGTAGCAGTGGGACTGACTCTGGCAGCTGCCGGATTTGCAGGTAGGTAGCTCTGAGCTAACTCAGAAAAGGAGGATTTATCTGGTACACCTTTATTTAACTTTATTGTTTCAATGATTTTGCCCACCCCAATTTCATCACTCCTGCAGTCCAGATCAATCGCAGCACAACTGCATCATCCTGAATGATCATATAGGTATCATACACTGAACACCTCTTAAATGTCTTCAGGGAATATGAGCATAATCATCTGCATTAAGATTGGATTTATTGAAGGGCTGTTGTACTAGACAGCTTTAATTTTAGTTGGGTGTAATAAACTGGCAAGCAAGTGTATTTCACCAGCATCCTTCCAGACATGTTATTTAAAAAGGTGTGAGCTTGACCTGTGGCCAATGAGACTTATGGTTTAACACTGTCTCAAGTAAAGTGCAGAGTCTAAATGAGAATAGCAATTCAAATCACTTACTCATATATTGGACCCCACTTTAAGTGTGACCTTTATTGAATAATGCATATATTCCTAAATATGGCATAGTTAACAAAACTGTAGCGTATTAGTGTAAAAGATGTCGCAAACAACAGCAGGTGTCATTAGTTTTGCAGTTATCACTGAAACGAAAAACCATGGGATGGCACTTTAGTACAACTCAGCTTCCAGAATAATGCTTTTCTTACTCAAGCTGAATTTTGATTGTACTCACCGAGAAGTTCGTTTCCGTCTGAAAATATAAACTCTGGCACATGAGATGAGTTCGTTGTCTTCCAGGTCGCTATGTCATGCAGGCCATGAAGCAGATGGAGCCTCAGGTGAAACAGGCCTTCCAAAGCTTCCCCAAGACGGTAAGAAGGAAAACAAGTACATAATAAGTATATCTTCAAATACATCTTGATTTCTCACTCTACTTTTAAGTTGTAAGGCAAAGTGTTTTTGCCTGTAAGGATTGGCAGACCCATCGTGGTGAGCTGTTAACTGTACATGTTGTTGCAGGCTTTTGGAGGAGGCTACTATAGAGGTGGATTTGAACCAAAGATGACCAAGAGAGAAGCTGCCCTTGTTTTAGGTGTCAGGTATGTGCACAAACACGTCTAATAGCAGAGCACAAAAATTCACAACTAATACTATTCCTGCTGATTATTACAGCAATAGCTCACTGATTTACCACTGTTTTTCAGTCCCACAGCCAACAGGAATAAGATCAGAGAAGCCCATAGAAAACTGATGATCCTGAACCATCCAGACAGAGGTGAGTGGAAACCTTCAAAGTTTCCCATCGTTGGTGTTAAACCTGTATTTAACATGGCTGAAATTTAGAGTTTTATCCTTACACAGGTTCAATAAAATATGACATGTAACCTTGGATATTATAATTGTGTGTGTGTGTGTGTGTGTGTGTCCCACAGGTGGATCTCCCTACCTGGCAGCAAAGATAAATGAAGCAAAGGACCTGATGGACGGCCAAACAAAGAAGTAACCGACGTTGCCATTGACATTAATGTGGTTTCACCGACTGGCTGAAGAGATTACCAGACTTTTCTAACTGATGGTTCTCAAATAAAAATCTCTCTGTAAATTGTTAACAGATCACTCCCTCATTATTCTCCTGAGTTTTAATTTTACTTTGTACGTGCGTTTTAACAAATGTTAGGTCTGAGATGGTTTTCCACTTGGCAGGAGTCATTAGTAATAGTTTAATTCTGTCTAAAAACAAAACAAAACACTACAATTTTGGAGGGTTGACTTCTGATTTGAATTACTCAGACTGCTGTAGGTTTTTGTCACGTTCACACTGAAACTGCTTTGAGAGTAGACAGGAGGGACAGCCAACAGACAAAAACTTTTGTGGTATACATATGGGCTTACGAGTATTATTCGTTAAACTTTTCAAAAATACACAATATAAATGTCCTACTAATCCTCACATTTTTCAATTTTATAGCCTGAATGTAGTTATTTGATAGGTAAACCATAAACTGACTGAAAATGCACGTGTATGTTACAGCAACAGAACACTATTTCTTGCAGTGTACTTCTTCAACTTATGTCATGTTACCTTTTGTGAGAGCCAGACACAGTTGGGTTTTAGATCTACACAGAAGATCAAGTTTATTTAAGAACTACCTGCATACAAAACATATTGCACATCAACCAACCAGAACAATCCTTTTTAAAAAAAAAAAAAAAAAAAAAAAAAAACATTGGATGTCACAACTCTCAGTAGTCCCAATTCTTATGTCTCCAAAATAACCCTTAAGTAATGCATTGTTTAGTGTCAAGAAAAAGAAGAGCTTCTCTTGTTTGTTTTTTTGTTGTTTGTTTTTTTTTTTTTTTTAAATACTGTACATTTTTTTAAATAAATACCAAATAAATCTCCTTCCTTATGACCAGTTCCCAGCCAGCCAGTCTGTGGAAGAACCATGAAAAGGACATTGTCATCATCCAGGCTCAGTTTTCTAGAAACATCTCAACACCATGGTAGTGTGGTTCTCAATGCTTCAATTGGATTTATGCAATAGTGGGCATGTAATATAGGAAGTTCACCTCAAAAATATAGCAAACATGGTTGATTTTTGGAAGGAAACTATTGATAACCCTTTTGCTTTATTTGATTAAACTACCTAAAGTTTATCAGAGACATTTCCAGGAAACCCAGCACTGATGGCTACATCTCAGTCCAGCACTAAACAGTAACAGGCCAGTTTCCAGACTCAACTACAATCAACTTTTTCAAAAAAAAAAAAAAAAAAAAATTATGTTTCAGTGCAAAGACAACAACTCTATCTTTTGTTTCTTTTCCAGACATTCCATAATAACATTTTTTCTATGACCAAAGTGGTTGCATATTGAAAAACAAAGCAGCTAATGTCAAACTCCTCAACAGATATATATATAAAGAATAACTGGACTCATTTGCCCCACAAACGTTAAGAATAGACACACCTGATTTTAAAAAGATATGCCTCTGAAATCCTTTCAGGGTCTTTCAGTGTTAGCCTGCAGCTGCCTGCCATGCCATAAGGAGACAGCTCATATGGTTCAACTGTGGTAGGTGAAGGCAAACAAGTCACACAGAAATAAATGAAAGGATTTCAGATGGTGTGCAGAGCCAGGCAACAACATGTTGAATCTACTCTCAAGGCACAACAGCTGATCACATGTATGTCAAACATACTTGGGTTTTCCAACAAACCTATCTGTACTGTGGTATTGCTTATGCAAAACACTGAAGTTACAAACTACTTCAGATGCACAAAACATCCTGATAAAAGGTTGTGGAAGCATCTTTCTGAGTCCACCTGGTAAAAGACAGACTTTTGTTTTATTCTAAAACCCTGCAATGATATTTTTTATACCAATAAAAAAAGAACTGCTGCATTCATACCACAGTATGGATTTGAGTGGAGTCCCTGTCTGCATTTTATAAATACTGCGTTCAGTCCATCCTCTCCCTGAGCTCTCAACGAAGAGTGGACTGGAAAGTACAGCTAAGTAGAGATGTCTGTAAGTCTGTGTGTGTTTGACTATCTTTGGCAAGCTCATACAGGAAGAACTATTGTTAAAAAAACTGTAATAAAATGGATAGTTGGACAGAACATGTAAAAGGAGGAGGGGGGAAACTTGCACAGAGAAACAGGTTTCAAATATTTGTAAAGTAAAAAAAGAACAGTGCTTGTATTTAAATGTTTCACTTTTAAAGCTGCTCTAGTGACCACGAGATTCAATTTAGTGCAGCCAAAGAAGTTCAAATATTTGAAACCATTTCCTTTGCTGGGGTCTAACTAGGAAAGTCCATTAACAACAGGTTGTGGGTTGGAGTCATCTTTATAGGAGACTTTTGCAGGCCTCTCAGTGGAAGACCCGGGGGCTCTGGTGGCATTGCTGCCCTCACTGTCTGCAGCATTGTTGCTGGAACCATTGGTGGTTGCCGGGGCAGGCTGCGGGCTGTGCTCAGCGATGGGATCCACCTGACCCTGAAGAGGAATGTGGGACAAACAAGAAATTCACTTCTAATGTATTTGAACAAAGTCACTAATAAGAAGCCATGGAAAAAAGTTATAAAGCCACATTTACATTTTGAAGTACAGAAAAGTTAGGTTAACTGATTTTATCTGACATTTAAGTACTAACCACATCTTTGTTTTTCTTGGGGTCCTTGGTGGGCATCTGTCTGCTCTGAGATTCAGCCCTGGATATGTAGTCAGCCACAGTCACTATACAGGCAAGACAACAAAGAAAAGAAAACCTTAAAAAAAAGGCGACAGAAGCAAAAAAGTTTCCTGTCCTGTCAGAGCTGTGGGTCACTGAGCAAATCCCAGATGTTCAGCATCTTGATTTCACCTACACATCTTTCACACCCTGTAGTTTAATAGAGCACAAACAAGAGTGGCAGTTGCAATGTGGTGAATTTTCACACCTGTGCACACCTGATCAATCACTGTGAAAAGCAAACATGGTTGTCAGTTTGCACAAAGTTACAAATATTGGGCACCACAACAGACCCTGACTTCACCATGTTTAGACTCAACAAATATACACTAGCTGTGACACAGGTGTAAATAACAAACAAAAACAAGTTGTGGCCAAGGTATTAGTAAAGAATTATGGTGTCTATACAATGAAACAAGAAAGACACATACTTACTCTGTGCAACAGAGTGTGGTCAATCTGACTCAGCCAGCTTTGTTAGGAAATGCTGTTTTACGGTATTAAGATGACGGTCCCCAGTCAGTCTACCAGCCACATTTAATCATTTAGCATAAGCCAACAAGGACAATCAACACTTCATTACCAGACAATGAAGTTGATCTAAAAGTAGTTTAGTACGTTGGAGGCAGACAAACAAAACACAAGGCTTGGTGCACAACCTTTTAGATTAGCCATTCAGAGCAATGACCGCGGCAGGGCACACTGAAAGTTGCCATGGTTACCTGGCTGCCTCTCCTCAGGCAGGCGGATGCGGCGACGTCTACTACGGTTACGACGCTGAGGTTTAGCTTCCGGGTCATCTATGAGTTTGGGTCATCACAAAGTGAGCGATTTGGGGTTTAAATTGCACTGGCTTCTTTCACACTTAACGTGGGAAATGACGTACATGCTGCACATTGTGGATAGTTGTAACAACTAACAGCAGCAGTTAGCACTAAGAAAAACACTTAGAGAATGTTTGGATAAAAGAGTATGACAGACTGACAGAGCTTCTCTTCACTGCTGTATTTAAAAAAAAAAAAAAATGCACTGTGCACTGTATGTACTGTTGACGTGGGTGTGGGTGTGTATAAAGAATATTGTAAAATGATCTTCCCAAACCATGTGACATCCATACCTATTCCATTTTCACTCATTGAGGCGTTGTCAGACTCGCTCATGCCATCCATCAGTGTGGCGTCCTCGTCTGTTCTGCGTCGTCGAGACCTTCTGCGGCGATTTGCAGGCAAGTTGGACTCGCTGGCATCAGTATCGGCTGTCTGGTCTGTCTCCGTGTTTGTCTCCAAGACTGCATAGGCATGGTTATCCTCATGGTCCTGAAGCACCACTGCAGAGTCAGGGTGACAGTACCAATACTTAAGATAAGACTTTTTACTGGAGAAAGGTGCGTCTTTGTTCCTCTACATTTAATTTGTAATTTATCCTCCGATAGTGAATTTTACCAGAACTGGTGCTGTATCCTCTTCCTCCTCTTCCCCTTCCCCCATGCCCTCCACGGCCTCTGCCAGGTCCTGGCCTCCTGCGTCCATCTCTCTGTGGCCTTTGGCCTCTCTCCCTCTCTCTGCAAGTTAATCAGTCAGTCATTTAAAATCTTACATTGAACATATGATATAAAAGCAAATTGAATTTCAAATTGAATGCTACGTGCATGTCTGCGTGCATGTCATTAGGGTTTAATTTAAAAAAATTAATTAATTAATTAATTTAAAAAAAAAAAAAAAAAAAAAAAATCACCTGTCCTGGTCTTCTCCAGCCAGGGACCAGTCACTGAGTTCATCCCTGCGCTCTGAATCAGTCTCAGAGGCATTAGATTGCTCTGAGTTGGTGCCTGAAATCAAGACAACAGAGGTAGCCAAAAAGAGGATAGGACAGATGCTAACATACCGTGCACTGTTAGATCTTCGCTTGCGCTACATTCTTGCAAAGACTATTTTGACACAGTGTCAGGCATCGTATGAGTTGATTCTGTAATATTTCATTTGAGAGGGGCCTACCATATCCAGTGCTGTAGCTGTGGCCTCTCCGACCACGCCCACGACTGTTGTAGGAGCGAGTGGCATGTAAGGAGGATGAGGAGGCATTGGCACTGCTGTCTGCATTATACCCGCCTCCTCTCTCCCCCCTCTCTCCTCTCTCTCCTCTCTCCCTGTCAGCTGGTCGGTGACCCTGGGTAATCTGACGTAACTGTTCATCGATCTGCATCCGCTCCAGACGAAGTTGCTCAACCTCCTATAGGGGAAAAAGAAATATGGTGAATGGTAAGAATAAAGAACAAGAAAATCAGACAAAAGGAAAACATTTTTAAAGAGTCATTACTGGCTAGGCATGGCTACTCAGCCATAATCATCATACACACATCTACATCACATCCAGTGTGCCTTCTGCTGCTTATTCTGAATCTTGCTAGGCTGGTTCCCTGTGTATATTCCACAATCTGCCTCAGCTCTTCCTCTAGCTGCTGGCCCTCCGCAAGAAGCTCCACCATATCCTACACACAGTGCAAAACAAACACACACAAAGCACCAAACGCAAGCACAGAACATGCAGACAGCACAGGACAAACACACACATACATAGACAGCGCCAAATGTATACACACCACAGAGCAGCAAAGGGATCATCTAATAAGGTTTGATAAATCAGAATGGCATTTACAATAAAAATAAATAAAGAATAATAAAACAATGATCAGGTATTTCCAGGAGGAAATTTACTAGACTTGCTTCAGTGAAGGTGGTAATAAAATATAAATAAATTTCAAACTACTTTCTAACTGCAGCGCCATGCATTGCTCACACTTCTTTTCTTGTGCAGTGGGTTCTTCCTCACTGTGACAGTGGCCAATTGAGCCGTTATAATCAAAATAGAATGATCTCAAAAGGATTTCTTGTTTTTGTGACGCGACATGTTGCTTTGATTTATTTCAAACAAAACCTACATTGTGGCCAATCACTGTCATCCAGCGAGCTAAGTATGACACAGGCTGATGCTTTTCATCTCGTGTTTCATGTAGTAACTAGATGATGGCCAAAAACAGTAGCTATCCATAAAATATTTCTGCTTAGCCACTCTTTGTTTGCCAGCTGAAGTATTTTATTTCATAGTGTATACAATTTCTATGGTGTGATCAGATCCTTTTATTTACTGCATATTAACATATAGTGAATATTTTTCCATTTGGCATGAGTTATGTGTTTGTTATTCATAGCAGATTATAAATATTACTACTGATTGATTTTACATTTGTCTCATTGTCCCTATGAGACATCACTTTGAGTACCTGCACAGCACAAAATCAAAGCACTGTTCCTGTTTCGCCAAGCTTATGAAACGCTGTAGACATGCTGATGGCCAAGTAAATGTCAGTTAGGCTTAATGTTTACAGATTATTATACCATGTGTCCATTACATGCACCATTTCATGCTGCCAAACAAATGAAACACTGTTTAGCAGGGGAGGGCATTAAAAGGCGACATAAAATGGCTGTAAATTGAAGTTGTGGCACCGATTAAAAGCATACACAAACATACTTCACAAAACAAGCCTTTTTACCCAGTTCAGCACACATACATACAGACACACAAACACAGGTGTCCTTACATTGAGGTAAGAGATGTGGTACTCCAGCAAGACCTGAACATTGCCAATGCTCTCCTTAGTACCGACAAAGGTGAAAGGGACCATTCCCTGTGTCAACAAAACACAAAAACACAACACACATGTTAGTATGGGCCTGACTGAACCAAGATGAAAAAAAGAAGTGTGTATATCTGTATAGGAGAAATGAAACTGGTGACACTCATCAGTCCTCTACAAGCAGCTTCATCAGCTGCATTAAACACGTTGCAGTAGCAGGCTTACTTCCTGTCGGGGCTGCTTGTTGTCATTGTCTCCTTCTATCCTGACCCTCACCACACCAGACTTGTCCACAATCTCCTGGATGACCTTCCCATTCTTACCGATCACTTTGCCTGGAGACGCAGAGAAAAGATGATTAGGGGACGAGTAACAGTGGGACACTACTGCAAATCAAACTGAGAGCCCTTTAAAATGAGTTAAATAATATGGTAAATAAAGGATTCCCACATTTTGAGAAACTGTACTATTATTTTATACTTACACAAATGGAGTCACTAATATCAAATGTCTTGTAATACATCAGTGTAGTACCAGTGTGATCATGGCCAACACTCAGAGTATCTAATTCCCAGCTGCCCTGTGAATCTTGTTATTAAACAGAAATTTTGGGGATTTCCAATCTCAGACAGGAAATGTGTGTGTCTACATACCAACCAGGTTCCTTGGCACCTGGACAGAATCCTCTAGAAACTCCAGGTAGCTCCTGGCCTTCTTCACTGCCTCTGCTGTCTAAAAGATACAATACACAGTTACTTATCTATTAACTATTCAATTAACATAGTGAGGAGGCAGCTGTATGTTCCAGTTACAATAAGCATAGACAGTGTCCAAATAGTTCCGTAATAGGAAAGAAATATTGGTCAAATCCAATAAAAATATGAATGCAACACATGCATACTTTCCCATACAAACTCCACAAGTTCAAATATGTCCACACTGTGTCTCTGAACATTTGTTGTTGTAAAGACCCATTCATTGCTTGCCCTCCAGCAACAGTTGGGCACATACCACCTTACCTCCCCATAAATCCTGAAAGTGCCAGTCTCCTCATCCAGCTCAATGGCAGTGACACCTGGAACTTTCCGAGCTTGCTGGATGTTACTGCCGTGGCTGCCGATGGCCAGGCCCATTAGATCTGGTCTCACCATAAACTCCTCCTGGAAGGATGACACCAGCTGCCTAGAGCTCTAATCACAGCAGAGACCGTTTGATTTGTAGTTAGTTCATCTTTTAAAAAGTTTTGATTTCAAATAATTCATATACTTCAAACCACAGTGTAGGCAAAATGACAGAAAAAAAAACAGTTAAAACAAACAGTTAAAAGAATCCAAACAGCCTTAGGCCAGTTTTGAGCAACATCATGAATATTTCTATAAAAAGCTACTAAATCTCTTTGTCTTTAGTTGTTTTAGGTAAGTATATGTGGTATATGGTCATATAATTACTAATTTCCCATTTTATTACAATAGTGCCCCACTGACTTAAAAATTGTCCAGTTGTTAATCGTCACCCCCTCCAAATATACTAAGCTGCCTGTGTGATTTAACTATGGTGTTCTTGCCACCTACTGACCTCCAGGTGTTTTGTAGCTTCCTGGTTACGTGACATAAGCAGCAGCTTGGTCCTGAGGCTGCGCAGGTGCATGTCACTCAACAAAGACACACGCTTCACTGTCGATTCATTAGTGGACTAAACACAAAGTAAAGATAAAGAAATATTAACATATGCTGAGCTTTTCCTGTGTCAAGGACAAATAGAAGAAAGCAAATGTCAGAGCCATTCACTAAACAAACACATTGATCACAAGATTAAAGTAGTTACCACAATCACTAGTTGGCTGGTCTCAGGGCAGTATGAAATGTGACAGGCTCCCACAGCTTTCTTGAAGTCCTTATGGGCATTCTCATTCTGGCACCTATGATACAAGATCAATTTAATGTTTTCAACAGTTTAACCTTAATACACAGTTTACCCCTACACCCTGACATTCAGAGGACAGTCTAAAAGTATAAATAAAATGCGAGTCCTGTAATATACAAGCTTTAAGGTATGCATCATTGTGAAGAGCACAAGTACATGTCTTTAAGATGTATCCACCACTATTGCTGTTGAGGTAACATGCTGTACATACGCTTCTTGTAGATCCTGAGGAACAGGGACAGTGCACTTGTGAAAGGAATTCTTTGTGATGGCCTTGTTGGTGTTTACTGGGCGCAGGCGCTCAAAAGTCACAATCTCATTGTAGGTAGCATCGCAGGCTGCATACTCAATCACATAGAACTGAAAATACAGACAGGTTCAGCATGAAACATAAAACCTACAGACACCAATTAATCCATTTTAGCAAGTCAATCTCAAAGCAATTATGACAGACGATAGTAAATAGCATGCTTTCAATTGGCACTTGGATTATCAGTAAGAATTTAATATCGTTAGCAATCAGTCTCATGTAAATATTGTGTCTTTATTAAAAAATAATACTCACATCTCCCTTCATCATGCGAACTTTAGCCAGCCACCAACCACAAGGCTCCTGGTCATTGGCTCTGGAGAGGATCTGCCAGGAGTTTAAAACAGAGTAAGACATTGACATTTAGGGACCAGGAAGGAAAAATGAAAGAAAACAAGAAGACATTGAGTGTGTCCTCCTCACCTCCACCTCCTCGCCCTCTCCAATCTCCTTCTTGGCGTCAGCGGGTGGTGGCAACCTGACATCACTGAAGGGCACCTGGCGTTCCGGCTGCCAACTGAAAGTAAGACAGCAATTTCCACCTTGTTAAAATATACAAGTCCAATATTTGTCTTAAAACTTTTGAATCCAACACGTGTTATGACTGCAGCTTGCAATAGAGTTAGAAGGAAAAACTCACTTGTTCTCAAAGGCAATGGTGAGAGAGTCATCGTGGATATCTTTGACAAAGCCCTGCAGCACAGACGGAGGCACAGGGTAAGCACATACGAACATGACAGCTGTCTGAAACCTAGAGCCTCCTATTCAGGTTACACTGACTACACAGAACACATAAGGAGGCTGACTTTTATTCTTGAAGAAAATTCCTGTCTTATCCAAGAACATTCATAGAATTTAAACAATATTTTACACAACTCCATTAAAATCTCAAGCATGTCACACAACTGTTCTCCTGTATACCGTACTATTTTCACCTCATCATATGTTGCCATCATCAGTTTCCTCATACACGGAGTATCATATTTAATTTTAGTTGACACAGAAATGTGTACATACATTTAAAACAATGACTATGATGAGTATAATGTGATTTTGTCAAGCTATTAGCTATGCAATGATTGAGCTGATTGACAGAAAAATAATCAGCAACCCTTTGATTATCAATTAATAGGCATAGTTACTTGAAAAATTAATTAAACAAACATTTGCTGGTTGCAGCCTCTCATTTGTGATGTCCTGCTTTTTTCTGTTCTGTGAACATAAATTTAATGTTTGTGCTAAACAAAACAAGACATCTGAAGACATTACCTAACAGACTATGGCAAACTGTAATGGGCTGAGAAGTCATATTACTGACCAATGTATTACTTATAAGGAAACCAGAAACAAACTCAAACACCGTGCTAACGAGCACTAGAAAACATTGATGCAATGTGTTCATTTTTAAAAATATAAAAATGTCCAAACATTTGTCTGAGAGAACAGAGCATCAGTTTATACAAGCTCAAGAGCACATTTAGTGCAAATGTGCAGTCTACAGTGATATCTGGATATTGTCATTAGATCGTGTCTGTTAATGCACATGAATACTCAATAGTGATTTGGGTCAATACTTTACCAATGGTAGAAAACTTAACAAACAGCAGGTTCTGATGAGTGAGAGATTGACAGGGTAAGTCTGATCCATTGTCTCTTACACATTATCAATTAACTTTATGCTGTTTCTTTGTCATCAAACCACAGGAATTTCAATTAGTTTAACTAAGTTCTCTAGAGCCAAAAAACATGCAATTCAATACTGTTAAATAGGAAGACTAGTGATATTCTATACTTTACTTATTATAAGCAAATCCCATAAAATGAACAAAACTAACCATATATCCTACTAACAAACTCCATTGTTGACCATAAGCAATTAGAAATACATTCATGACCCACACAGTTACACTGGGTGTCATGTTTCACTACAATCATTAACACAGACACAGTGTTGTTCCTAAAAACCCACAGATAGACACACCAGCGCTGAACTGAATATCAACCAAATTCAACACATACTCCTATTTTAGCTGTGCTTGCTAAAAAAAGTTACTATGACTATAATATGGTGCTGCTTGGTACAACTACAGAGTAACACTGTTGAATTTGGCCGTTTAATCATATTTTTTGCTTTTATAAGAACCACTAGATTTTACAGTGTAACTCAAGAGTTTAATCTTGGGCAAACTGACTAACAAGGTTGTGGACAAAGGGACTCATGAGGATTGAATTGACACAGAAAGGAAAAAGAGGTGTAGCTTAAACAGAAAGGTGAGGCAGGGAAGAAAGAAATGGGATGGGAACTGGGGCAAGGGAGAAAGAAAGAAAGAGAGAGAGAAATGGAAGGAAAAGGAGACGAGAATTACTTTGGGCAGCAAGTCTAGAAATAGCTTTTAAGTCTGCGGTATCAGTGACCCTGCCCTGACATACCAGCTGGTCGGGATTGACAAGGAACAGCTGGCTCACACATACACATAGCTTGGGCATGATGAAGTATCAAATAATAGACAGCGACAGACAGGCAGACGTACAGTTCAACAAGAAATCCCGATCATAACTATTCTTTAATACCACGTACTTTCATAAGATATCAAAATGGTCGAATCCTGGGGGAATAACAGTTACACAACTCCAATAACCGAATTCATGATATGGTTATTTTCAGTTTCACTTAAGCCCCATCTTTTGACGTCAATTAGCAGTTTAGCTAACTTTAAGCTCGGGGCAGCTGTAACCTCACGTCAAACAAAACAAATAATGCCTTATATCGGTTTTATATTCCAGTTATCTTAGATAAGATCGTGTGCAATCCACTCCACCACTGGGTACAGAGAAAGGTCGCTAAAAAGTGACACAAAGCGAAAACTGGCGAGCGATGCTAGCTTAGCTGGCTAATTCTGGCTAGCATTGCTAGTACAAGCTAATGACAGGCGGTTAAGAGGTTTCGGAGCAAGTCAGAACATGTTTCCGTGGTCCACGAGGCTTTCACTACTGTACTGTATCGTGTGATGGACTGTCGTGTTTGATGTCGTGTAGATAAGCCGATATTTACCTTGTAATAAGCCGCGTTAGAGCCACGGACCTCCACCGCCAGTTCTTCCATATTGGACACGCAAAGGATGTTGGGACGACAGGTGCTCCTTAACGCATCACAGATAAGTCAAGACAGGTGAGAGGTGAGTAAGACGGATTCAGGGGTTTCAGTTAGAATACAAATGTGCATAACTCACATAAACAAATGTTAGAGTATGTTTTTTTAATGATAGCAGCTGGATAACCTGCTCATTGTCATTTATTGCCATGTTTGAGAGACATAAACATCAGTCTACTGAGGACTGTGGGCCTTATTGGAGCAGAGGAACCCAGGACCCCAGCATGGGTAAGGCCCTCAAAATGCCTGCAATTAAAAGTATATCTGGTTATATCCCCCATTTATTAATTTTTATTTATTAGCATTACAAATAAACAGATGTTGTTATATTGACTGACAATTTGACAATGTTTTACAGACTTTATAAACAATTTTCAAGCCTCTCAGAGTTTAGGATTGATATAGTCATAGTGATAATCTTTATTTGTAAAGAGAACTTTTCAAAATCATGTTACCGTGTGCAACAATAGGGCTGCAAATACAGTGTTGTGATTCATCCTTCATCCTGCTCTGAAAGGGCACTTGCTGTGCTAACCTGAAAGAAAACACCTCATTTTCTCTGAAGAATTTTGGTCGCTCTGCTCTATTTTACAGGTGTGGATGTGGTCCAGTGAATCCATTCTCAGTCACAGTTTGACCAATGTAAATGCAAGGCAGTTCAAAGTCATACAGTGATGGATTTTGTCCTACAGTGAAGAATTTCTGTCCTGATGAGAGTTCAATCTTCCAGAATGATAACAGTAACAGTGTTCACTGAATGGACTGGTGAGCATGAAAACGTGCAATGAACATCCTGGATACCAGATGCAACAATATTGAGATATTTTGACTCAACAGTACAACTTGAGTCAAAGCTGAGAGGTATGTTTGCAGCAGTGTTGGAGGAATTTATTTACAAGTAAAAGCCTTGCAATACAACAATACTCTAGTAAGAGAGCTAAATTACTATCAGGAAACTGTAAGTAGCAAAAGTGAACATACTTAATGCAGAGAAATGGCCCCTGTGAGTGTTATACTATTTCATTACAATAATATGTAAGCAGAATTTAATTCTTATGGTTCAGGCACAACTAATTTTCAGCAGTTTTAACTATTTTTGGCTGCAACTAATTATAACTGACGTTATGGACTAATCTCCTGATTGTTCTCTTGATCAGTCCATGAACTGCTTGGTTTGTAAAACATAATAAAATGGTGAGAGACTCCCATGACAACTAAAAGGTAAAATAAATGCACTTAGATATCAATTTTCTAGTTGTATCAACTTGGGGTTCAGTATCTATTCACCATGGGGTCTGGAGGAGCTGGGAAGTGAACCATAACCTTCTGATACGTGGATGATCTGCAGTATTTCCTGAGCCACAGCCACCCGAAGTGCTCAGCTGTCTTGTTTTATTCAACCAACAGGTCAAAATTCACTTAATTCATTTTCCAATTCAAAAATGATTTGACCATTAATCTTCTGATAACTTGACTAGTAGCCTACTCTAGAAATTGCTGTGCTCAAAAATAGCATTGGGTAGGTTAATCTGCAAGTATAAAGTGTCATTAAATGGAAATACTAAAATAAAGTAGAAGTACACCAAATTTTATTACTCAATATTAGACTAAATGCACTTGTGCTTTTAATTTACTTACTGGAGCTGGTCAAACAGCTCACGGAGCACTTCATTTAGCTATTTCCCTTATGTGAATGACTGTGATGTATTGTCGATCTGGATGCACTAATGCAATGTAATGTAAAGTATCACCATGCTCACATTAGTGAGCTGGTGCATTGAAACCAGGTGTCACAAATAAGAACAAAAAGTCCACTCCTCTGTACATTTGCTGTGTTTTTAATGAGGAAGTGTAATAAACACAAAGATTTCAACTAATGCCTTCTTCAGTGTGCAGGCCAGAGCAATCTAACATGTTGTTTCCTAGCCACTATACAAATAACATATTTAGTTTACTAAAAATATATTTAAAGGATATGGGAGGAAATTATGTGATAGAGTGCAGAAGCTATACAATACGACACAGCCATTTTAAAGTCTCAAACATGACACAATATCACATTTTAATACCAAAAGTACTTGACTGAAAATACCCTTACGTCTAGTGTCTAGGTGATGCTGATTGCTTGTGATTCCGGCATTACTTGGTCCTACATTCCTCCTGTGATGCAGCCTGTGCATAGTCTGAGATTGATGTTTGTTTGATTAGTGTTCATTCACATTCACAAATTCTTGGACAAAGCTGCTTTGTCGCTGTTTAGCTTCAGTGGACAAATACTGATTAGACTTTACACTGAGTATGGGAGTCAGTCAAACAGCAGCTTATGGCTCATATTTTAGAAACAGCCACTGTGACACCTAGTGGCCAACATTTACCCTTCTGCTCTGTCCTGTGCTTTACTGAAGATATTCATTCTGATTTGGCACCATCACAAGACAGCACCAGAGATACACCACGACAAAGCTTTATGTTAAAATAGATCCCAGTAGGGTTTAATCAAGCTGAAAATAGCACTGGTTTCATAGGTTTAGATTCAAATCCAGATTTGAAGATATAGACAATATTATGTTATTAGAAATTTACTAAAAGAAATAACTGGAGCAGCTTTTGATTTGGTCAAAAATAGGCTCAAAAAAGCTACATGTGGAGTTGGGTTAGGTCAGGTTGTGCTGAAATGCATAAACACACTCATCACACATCAATTTATTGTCACTTAGGAAATGGTTTCTCTTTGTTCCTCGCAGTCAGGAAATCAAAATAATAAGTGACTAAAATTGATTGATCATGTGAAAGCTTTCCAAGGTAAATACAGAATGGAGCCCATCACCAAAATAAAACGAGCATTAACAGTTACACATCACTCCAAAATTATTTTGACCGGTCCCACATGATAACTACAAAATCTGTTATGTAATTCTATAGTCTATATTTATTGTTACTATGGTGAAATCTCTGTCAATCTTTCTTTCAGCACTAAAGGGTTTATATTTTCAACTGTGATACACTCATCATATTATTTTCCATTTGTAAATCTTTAATTATGTGTGTGACTAATTCATAGGGAGAAAGAGTACCTTGTAGGTCTTGTTGAACAGATCAACAGGTAAAGTTAAGTATTTTTATCTTACAGTTTATCTTTAATTTTTTCTATTAAATTTAACACATAGTAATGTTATATGAGAATATGAGAGATATATGACACCCACTTCAGATATGAATATTTATATTGTCAATATAGACTTTTAGACTTTATTTTACAATGACCCTTCAAAGAGCTACATGGACATAGTTACATATGTAAGAAAATAAAAGAAAATTTAAAAAAAGCTGACACAGACCCTCACTGCCTCTTAAATGAAATCCAACTGTGGGTAACTAGAATTCATTCAAGAGAAAACAAAGTGAAAAAAATTTTTTTTTAATATAATTATAATATTATATATAATCGTTCAAAATGAAGAAATCATGGGAATGTTTTTCAGGGGCATGTACAACATCTTCAGATTTTGTTTCTTTTTTTTTATTCCATTTTAGATTTTACTCCAGATAATGAATGCAATGAGAAATTAAGGGTGCAGTTTAGTATACAAGTCAATGCATTTGAAAAACAGGCTTAGAAAACAGCTGCAGAATTAAATAAAGGTGAATTATTGCACACACAAAAAAATACTACAAAAAAATTTAAAGGATGTTTTGAGGCATCTTCTGACACTGCGATGAGGCAGAGGTGCAGACAACGTGTTCCTGCGGTGTTTGCAGTGTGGTCTGTGCCCTGTGCGTGTGTGTTTGTGTGTGTATGTGTGAGTGCATGTGCAGCTCTGTAGTAAAAATATTCCGCTTGGTCTGAAGACGTTACCACAGACCCTCACAGTCTGCCTGATAGTCTGTCCTCACGTTCTGATTTAAACCAGTTTACCAATTCCATTATGCTAAGCCCGAACACTGGTTGGGAAATGATGAACGATTATGTGAAACACATAATCTCCCTGCTGCACCATCATTGCAATATGACAGCCAAATTTCATTCATCCTATCCAATTTCTTCCTTATTTAAGGAAAGAAAATTACTGGTCCCAGTAATCAGATATGTAGCGAGGCTGTGTGCAAGAGTTAAGCCCACTCCCATTAGGCTTTCTGCCTTGCTCCTGCTATAGTCAAATGCATGCACACACACAGGAAGACAGATACACATGTTCCACATGTCTGACCCTCCTCAGTTCTCACATCCCCTTTCACCCGTTTCAAGGACTATTATTTGGCCTTGATATATTCTCTACAACATCATGCGTTAGCGATGCCAGTTTGAAACACAGTGTCCCTTAAGTGGTTTAGAGAGCTGCAGACAGGCAGTTCTCCCACACACACACACTTCAGACTCTCCCCTCCTCTTCTCTTTTCTGTGAAAGGTCTACACAAATGTTCTCTCCCCAAACAACAACATAATTTTTTGAAATTAGGCTAAATTAGATAAGAATGCAATTTTGTCTTTCTGCCCGTGATTATCCTCTAACAAAAATCAAACGTAATAACGAGATATTATTTGGCACTAATATTCATTCGTATTCTTTCTCCCTGTATCTCTGTGGAGCAAAATCACCAGCGAGCTGCTATATTCAACACCATGTAATTTATTGCAAATACACTCTGGATATCATAGGCTCTTAGAAGGCTCCAGTGTCACAAACAGAGAGAGGTGTATTGAGCCTATGACTGTTTGTTCTCCTCCACACATGTCCCATTTCTCTCTCCAATCGGGAATGCATTATAGGTGTAATTGAAAATTAGTAGTACATCTTTTTTTTTTTTTTCCGGGGAGTAATTTATGAGGCCTCATTGTTCCTGTGTGACACCTCCAGGGCCTGTTTCTAACAAGGAGCCTGGAGCACCGAGAGGCTTTCTGCTTGCCCAGGCCCTGCAGCACTCTTTCTGCTTTGTCACTAATTGTGGCCTCCTCTCCACTGAATTGTGATTTGGGTAAAAGAGCTTGTTGGCTCGATGCAATGAAGCTCCCGGTGACGCTCTCGCCATTATCAAAGATACTCTTGATCTTTTCAAAAGCAGGAAATAGATTTTTTTTTTTTTCTTTCCCAAGCCCCTGTTCAATCACACGGGAGGGGTTGGTGGTGGTGGAGCTGTGGGTTGGGGGGAGAGTAATTTGCAATGCGTCCATTAGTTCTTCATTAAAGCAAGATTAAATTGCACCTCAAATCACATCTGCCTTTTCTAGAGTAAAGGGTGACAGTTTTAGGGCCAAAACTAATTACTAGTGCCAATGAATGAGAGAGGAAAACAGGGCTGTTTTTACACGAGATAGTGTGGCCTGTCATTATATTCAGACTAATTCCACTCTGCCTGCTCTCTTAATGAGACCAGAACATCCTCACATCTCTCTCTCTCTCTCTCTCTCTTTCTCTGTATCTGCGTGCGCTCCAAATGTATAATTTTGATAGCACTTGGAGTTTGCATTAATGAATTTTTCTGCGAAACCTGCTACAAGTGCCAAATCTGTGATGTTCTGCATTATCATTTAGAGAGAAAGAAAAGACAGACAGAGACAGGCAGACAGTGAGGGGCAAAGGGAGAGACAGTTAGGTGGATAAAAGTGAGACAGGCTGCAAATACCAACTTCACGTCTGCTTCGGCTCTTTTTCATCTTCTGCATTGTAATTGTGTTCAGTTACTGAGAATTATCTGCTTTAAAAATGAATTCAATATTAATACGGTGTTGTCTGTTTTTATTAAAAACAAAAACATGTGTCACAACCACTGAAGGACTTAGTGATAATTAGTTATTGTTCGATAGTGACCACATCATTTTATGATTCAGTGGTGAACGCCCACACTGTTGTGGTCTAAATGACTGGATGTATGGTGGATTACCAACAATAACAAAGTTGTTTTCCTTTTGCATCCTATAAGAAAGAGTTTGTGAAAGCAGTATTATTTTGTGTTGAGCATGTTGCACACTGGATCTCCATTTCTTTACATTAGTCTTCTCAGATGTGCAGAATTAAGAATTTTCTTTGTCTTATAATACTTTAAATCGCTTTCTTTTAAACTGTTGTTTGGACTTAAATATTTGAAGATGAGACTTTAATTTTTCTCTATTTATAGATAATAAATATCTAATAATTATTGATATAGAAAATAATCTGCAGATCAATAGAGTGTAAAAATGCAACATGAGGCTGTCATACAATGGCAATAATATACATTATACTAAGTCACTTAAGCCTCAAACCTTTAACAGCAGATTTTGACAGAGCAGCAATCACATTAATCCATCACAATCTCAGTTGTGTGACAATGCAGGCAACACTCACAACACTATCTACACAACATGTCAAGACTTCACAGCATCTTGCTGCAGGACTTTTTCACTTCAAAGTGACTTTTGCATGTTGGTAACATATTAATAGTGGAAGGGACCTGTGGATTCTTACACTCTGACCATTACTGTTTAGTTTTGTCAAATAATCAACTGGAAAGTCACTTTGCATGTGTAGTAAATTTCTGGTCAGTATTCACATTGAAAATTGTTGTAAATGTCTTGCAGCTCCATAAAAACTTGAAAGTTTCTGTTCTTAGTTGTGGTTTGCATTGTAAAGCAGCTTTAATTCAAATTATAAACTTCCTGTATGTTGTCCACCCATCAGCTGCTTACTGAGAAGAAAAGTACCACTGCACTTTTCATTTGAAAACCAGCCTGTTTTCTTAAACTGAAACTTAACTAAAATTTGAATGTAATGTCTTTTTTTTCCCTCTCTAACTTCCTCTTCCTCCTCTCCTCTCCGATCGACAGACGCTCCTCTCTTGCGCTCGAAGGTTGAGGGTGGTTAGATTAGTCTAAGAGCTGAGAGCAGCCAAGTCTCACAAACAGGATTTAGCATGTTGTCTCACAGTAGCAGCACTGCCTGGGATCACATGGTACTGATGAGCCCTGGGGCATAACATGCTTATGGCAGATACACTGCGATTTAGAGAGACAGGAGAAGTGCAGAGTACACCAACTTAACATGTGTGCATTTGTTAACAGTGCACAAAGTTGAGATGTTGGCATCTTTAAATGAGTCAACAATGTTGCAAGGCTTTACCTCTGCGCTGTGTATAAATCTCTTAATGCACATTACAGGCTTTTCAGAGTTGCCAGCTGATTAGCCCTCTCAAGACGATTTTTGCCATCCTTAAAATATTTTTTTTCTTACATACAGTGCATTTTTTTTCCCTTCACAAGGTACCAAACCTCCTTTCCTTGCAAAAAAATATATATGCACTAGCACTAATTTTTTAAGCAGAGGAATCACCCCACTGGTTTCTGCTGAAGTGAGATTTGGCTGCAGAGACCGCGTTGGTTCCAGAAATTCAAACCTCATACCATTCCAGGCTGGGCTTATCCTAAGCTTGTTAGTATGTGTGATGCCGGGACCGATAGGGACCTCTACATTACCATAACGCTGCTGAATTAACTATGATCTTCTACTGCACCGGGAGAAAAACTGGCCCACAGAAGTTTTGCAATATGCTGTGCAGGATATTATGATAACATGCTATAATAAATGTTTATAATCTACTTAGTGGAGGACCAGGGTTCAAATATGTTTCTATATTAGGCTTATTAATGCTCCCACAGATTTTCTGTTCCACCGTCACAATGGGCGAGTGAAATATGCACACTTAACCAGAAATGGAGAAATAAAAGGTCTCAGAGTGATGATTAATTAAAGCAGAGATTGCGCAGTGATGCATCGCCCAACGAAGGAGGAAAGGCTGCAGTTTTGAAGTGTAGTCCAAGCACAACCATTAAGAAACACAGAGGACATGTCAATTTTACATGAATTATACATGACCTTAACTTTACACTCAATTCAAATCAATATGCCTACTTTTAGTTCTGTTTCAGTTTGTTTTTCTTTCAGATTATTTGCAAAGGAGAATTATATGCAGTCAGTGAAGACAGCATTTCAACCATCATGCAGGGAGAAGAAAGAAGACATACAGATGTGTCCCAAGTAACTAGATGAGGTTGTATTAGATTGTCCAGGACCTCAGTATTCCTACAGTCAAACTGGAAAAAAGAACTTTTTTTGTTGTTGTTGTTGCTGTTTTATCATTATTTTAGGTTAAAACTAACCTAATTTTTATTCATTTATTTATTCATTTTGCATTCGCCCATAATTAAGCCTGTCACTTAAAGTCTGGGCTATAAATTCAAAATAAAGTTTGGTGCATTTTGACAATCAGCTACACAGCATGAACCCGTGACGTCTGATCCATTGGTAGGTCAGTGATTTTTAAAGGAATAGGTTGACTTTTTGGGAATTCCAATTCATTCATTTTCTGACTGACACCACTCTCATGTCTGTGTGGTCAACATGATGGCATGCCTCTAGACAGAGTCAGGCCAGGTGTTTCCATCAATTTCTAATGTTTGTGGTCAACTAAACAAACTGACTGGTGACGTGTGGTGTGACGTGTATCAATCTCCATATCTAACTTTCATCAAGAAATTGGATAAGCATATTTCCCAAAATCTCAAAATTCAGGTTTCAAAGTCAAACAATGGCATTGTTTTTGGAATATACTGTACATATCACACCGCAAAGAGTGTCACTTCACCTCATGAAGATTATTTTGCCTGCAAATAAATTACTAATCAATCACCGCAGCGGTTAAAAGTCCTCCTCTGACCTGCTCTGTTAATCTGACTGCTGTGTGAATGTTTCTGTAGAAACACCAAACGGCTTCAATGCATTCAAGACACATTAGACGATACACTCCTAAAGTATCCTTATTATACTGCTCGTCTTATTTTGATAAACAGTAATTTGGTGTCATGGAGGACAGCGAGGAGTGAATGGGACTTGTCTGTCTATCTGCCTCTCTGCCATTCACACCATTTCTCTGTTGGGTTAAGACTCCCCTCTCTCTCTCGCTCTTGCTCTTTCTCTGTGTTGACACATATACATATCACACACCAGGATTAGCATGACGGTGACTGTAACAAACCTCTTTTTTGAAAAAAAAAGAAAGAAAGAAAGAAAGGGGAAAAAAAAGCACCCTATTCTATAGTGGAGGTGCCCAGCCAGAAAATAGCATACTTAGACAACAATGGCGTGGTAAGTACCTTAGCAAGGATCAGCGCTGGCAGAGTGAAACACATTACAAAACAATGGCTGACTGCCTGCCTGCTTGGCTGCTTGGCTGGCTGTCAGGAGCCGTGGAGCTGCCATGAGCTGCCATGCTGTTATTTGTCAGGGGAGAGAAAAGGAGACAGAGACACACATCATCATCTTGCTCCTCATCGCCGTAAACACTGGTGTGAATGACTGGTCACAGCGAGTCTAATCCCGCCTGCAGACATATCTCCCATGATCCCCCTCTGCAAAGTGTGGCGTGTGATGTTGTTCCACTACATGACAACAACATGGATGTGGATGTAGAGGTAACAAGAAGGGATATAAAAGTGTGGCTCACTTAGATGTGGTTTGATCTTGAGCTCAATATCCTGTTTGTTTTTTTTATATAGGCCTATATGTCGACGATGGTAATCTTAATACTAGTAATGCACTTTAAGGTTAATAAGAGCTTTACAGTTATAAAAACATACACAATTGTACACAATTATACTAAGACTAAAACTATATGATAAATATTACAGCTAGAGTCAATTTCATTGAAGTCATGCCAAAATGTTACTAGTTTTAAGCTTCTCAAATGTGAAAGTCTGTTGTTTTTCCTAGTTTTTCATCATTTTAAACTGAATATTTTTGGCTCGTGGGCTGTTGGTCGGTCAAATCGATGGACCTGAAGACATCAGCTGGGACATTTTTCATTTTCTCATCGGTTATTTGAGAAATTAATTGGAAAATGGTGAAGTAATGATTAACCGCAGCCCTCAAAAAATATATAAAAAACAAGAGTAACCTATATGTATTTTGCAAAATGGCAGAAAGTGTTCAGCTAATAGCACATTTTGATGCCAAAATTGGAACTAGAGACAGCTCTGAAAATTCTGTCACATTAAAAGAGCAATAATCCAAAACAAATTAAAAACTACAATCTTAATTTTAAAAAAATGACAAATAATCCTTCTGTTGAATTATGTTAAAATAACACAAAGAATATCCAGCAATTATTAACCTCCATATCATGTGTTCAGAATGACACATTTACATTCCAATATTTTGATAGGATCTAAATCAGGAAGTCAAATATATTCCAGTTTTATTATTGGGCCAATAATGAGAAGAGATTGTTTAATGCCAGTTAAAAGAGGAAAAAGGCCTCTGTAAGTAGAGGGGGGGGAGGGGCGTTACTAATGATATAAGAGCGAATGTTGGAGCATCTCCTGGAAATCTGGCAGAAATCCTAATGTCGCTCCTGTCCCCCTTTTAATGCAAACCAAATGAGCCTGCACTGTAATAAGAAGCTTCCCAGAATTAGTTTCCGTTTGCAGAAAATTGCGAGAAAAAAAAACCTAGTACCTTTATCTATGAATTTCACTCCAGCATAAGCAAAAAAAAAAAAGGCAGACCCTCCTCCGACATTATTTGGATGACGTTCCATCAGTAGCAGCAGCAAGAAATAACATTGTGCAAATTCAATGCATGTTAATGATAAATAGGAATCCACCTGCTCACAGATAAAATGAGTTTAATTTCCCCCCCACCCTCACCCATGTGCCTGCCTGGCCTTTTAGAAATTACTTATGCACAGCTATTATTAAAATAGGGCCAGAGCAAATGAGAAAGAAGTGCTATCTCTGGAGAGCGTGGCTGGGTTTAGACTGCTGCTGCTGCTACTGCTGCTGCTGCCAGGACTCTGCTTCACACAGTCAGCATTTCCTCCTCTCTCTCTCTCTCTCACTCACACACACACACACACATGCACGTGCACATATGCAAACACACACCAGCTTGTGCACACACACCTCACCTCCTCGCAGTTCTTGTGGCAGCTCTGACCCAGTGTTTACTAAATTAATCCAAATCCTTTTTTAGGTGGAAGTTTTACAGTGTAATGGAATTTGGAGGCTTTGTGAGAACATCTATTTGTATCTGTGTCTATCTGCATGCATGTGTATGCTAATATGCGTGTGTGTGCGTTTGTACACTTGGATGTGCACGCTTGTTTTGTATCCAAGTGTAATTTTGTTGTTGGAAGGAAATTTCCTTTGGGTGTACAATGTGCTTGTGCCTGCATCTTCTGAGTCGCTGAGGATGTAACAATTGAATGCTGAGGGCTTGGAAAGTATCAGTAATAAGTGGTGACTAGAATATTTAAATATGCATGGACAAAAAAAGAGGGAAAAAATTAAAACTGGGAAAGGAGTGGGAGTGTGTAGGCCTGGTGTAAAAAAAAAAAAAAAAGAGGTCAGAGCAGTTTTTGTACACAGGACTGCGTACTACCACCTCTGCTCCATTAGCAAATCAACAGATTCCTCTCATCTCTCACTTTGGCCATGAACACTTCCAGAACATTCATGCTTTTCATCCATACAAGCTGAAGGATGTTCTGATGTGCTGGCTGTGCAGCCTCTCTCCAAACCTGAACTCCTGCCTCTTCACTGCTTCAGTTCAATAATGACTGTAGGGAAAAAAAAAAAAAAAAAAGAAAGAAAAAAAAACAGCATCCAAAACTGGAGCTCATTAGTGAAAAAAAAATCTAAATTGGAACTGAATTGAACACTCAAAGGTGGCATCCTGACATTGTGCAAAAAGCTGCCTAGCTGCTAAGGAAAAACAGAAGACTGGGTTCACACACTGATAATAGAGCTGTCAAAACCATATGGAAAAAACAATGTTTTTAAGCTTTGCGCATTTTAGATAAAAAAAAAAACACAGTACAGCACATACAAAGTAAGGAATGCAGAATGCTGAATGCCATTTGTGAAACAAATAGAATTACAAGAAACATGATGCCATTAGGCTGTGAGGAATAACTCACAGAACAATGATGTGCAGACGTGTTTGCATTTTGTCTTGGGGCTCCCTGCTGTGTGTGTGCTTTCTAATGACTGCTCGCTGGGAGGAAAACGGCCCCTGGGGGATGTTAAGACTCTAATAAATGAGGTTCGCTCTCCACTTCACGCACTCTCAGAGCAGCAATTATGTCAAAACAGTGTTTATAGTTGTAACAGTAAAGAATATTTCTGTCCTGTGAAAACAGGCTCTCCTGTGCTTGACAGGTTCTCTGAGGTTAAAATTGCTATGGCGCTTTGTGATGATGTCACTACATTATGTTTCTAAATGATATACTCTAGTATACAAATACTATGGTTATCATTATTATTACAGAATGTGAAGACTGAACAAAAACCCTGAAGACATACTAATGTGTTGACACACTTCATTTGATGTCCACAGTGGTATGATGTGCAGTGATATACAATGACATGTAAAGAACCAGAGCTGAAGGTATTAGGCACTTAATCTGTTAGTCCATCAACAGAGAAATAATAAGCAACTATTTCATAATAAATTCATCATTTGAGTAAAAGTTCAAACAAAAATGTGAAATATTCTTTAATTCCAACTCTTTGAAAGATTTATGAGTACTGCTCAGATAAAACAAGTCATACAAACATGTCACATCTCGATCTGGGGAATAGTGATGAGCTCATGTCTCATTTTTACTATATTAACAAAGCAAATAACTGATTACTCTGGAAAATAACTGGCACATTGATGGATAATAAACAATAATGGGTAGATTTACTGCATAAAGGTTCCATTCTAACAGATGAAAACAATTAAATGAAAAATGAAATCAGCTGTTTAGTGTCTTCAGTGACTCTGGAACAGCCCTGATTAGCACAGTAGTTTCATCGTCATGAGAAACACACACACACACACACACACACACACACACACACACACACACACAAACACACTTATGAATCTGTTTCATGGATACAGAGATGAGAGGGGGAAGCAGAGAAACTGGGGGGAAATAAGTCAAAATTAGAGGCTGAGCTGAATTATGTGGACTGATTTACAATGTCACCTCATGCACTGAATCACATGAAAGAACACATCTCACCTTAAAAGCAGTTATTGTTAATATGCGAGCTGAGACACAACTGTATTTGCAAGATCCTGTAAATTTACTTAAAAATTTAATTTGGGAAGTGTGCATTTTTGCAATGGATGGACTAGCGCAATGGATGAGCGTTATCGATTATGAAATTAATGCATTGATGATTATTACATACATATCTCTTTTTGATACTTATTGAGCTCTTTTTCATTGGTTTCAGTTACAGATAATGTGGTTTGTTGCACACTGGATGATTTTATCTTGTTCCATGTGTCTGGACACAAATCTTCAATCCTTATTTAGCTTTTTTTTATATTGCTTTTGTGACCTAATTTCTCACATTATGCACTTGTTGACTTAGCTTGAAGGCAGGTGGAACAACAAGATCACCAGTTAGTGTAATTTTCATATTGGTGTCAACATCACCCAGAGACGATTATACACAACGTGCTGCTACACATTAAAGACACTCTTCTCATTACACCACAGATATGGTTAGTGGATGTTCTACCTGAACTATACAAATCCTGTTTACTCTGTCAACTGTCTAACATCTGTCACTGATTCAGGAAACACACTCATAACTGGTGATAGTCACAGTTTAACAGAGCGTTTGGGGTATACATCCATACGTTACACATTTGCATACTGGTGTACTACTACGTGTCTTTACTTCATACATGAAAAAAAAACTTTATTTATTAAAGAAACAAAACAAAGAGTTGGACATGAGTTTGCTTTTGGAAGAACTGTCTAATGTTCTGCTGGTTTGGTGTAAGGTTTTGTGTAGATTAGAGTGAACATATAGTTTCAAAGATAGTGTCTCAGCTAACAATAAAAAACTGTAACACAGATAGTCCATACTTACAGGGTTTTTTTTTTTTCAACATTTGCAAAACTGCACACCCACACACTTCAGACTTCCAAGTCAAAACCATGTAACCTAAATTCTTAATCTCTACCCAATCTCTCTACAGATCTAGAACATCTTTACATCCATTATCTATATCACTTATCTGTGCAGGGTCGTGAGGGGGCTGAAGCTAATAATCTGACATTGGGCGGGGTACACCCCGGACAGGTCACCAGTCTATCACAGGGCCGACACATAGACTAAATTTAGATTCAACAATGAACCTAATGTGCATGTCTCTGGACTGTGGGAGGGAAGCCATCACACCTCCAGACTCTTCTTTCTAACCATTTACTGTGTGACAGTGGCATTGTCCCAAAAATGACTTATAGTTGACTATGTGCTAGCTAGGTCACAGCTAAAACCTGTACAGTTACAGATGAATTGGCTGTTTGGTGTGAATGTCTGAACAAACACATGGTCTAAGCTGAAACTCTCAGAACAGTTGAGATATCAAAAACTCTACTGCTTCTGGTTTGATGAGTCTTTTTAAGATCTGTCTTCAGAGGTGCAATGCTAAATGTGCCCATTGGGTCTAAACCCATGGACATGTAATGAAAATGTATCCTTGAGGGTTGGCATTGGCCCAGTCTGCCGGTTGGTGATCCAGTCATGGTTACCTCGCTGTACAAGTCGAAACCACTTGAATGAAGACTGTAAACTAGCAGGATAGAAACATGGCGCACTGTGCTGGATTAGCTGATGCCCAAAACTGCTCAAGACCAGTTATGGATGACTGCAGAAATTATTTTAGGAAGTTTGAGTCTCTGTGGAGTATTGTGACAGCGCTGAGACGAGGGCCAGTGACAGCGGCAGAGTGAGGGTCTGATTGAATGGCAGCAGAAGACCGTACATCTTTAAATTCCTCATTATCCACTAACACACAGACACCACGTCTGCTCCTATTCCATTACTTACTCCTCCGTATTGTCATGCTCCGAGAATTCAATGTAGTACCTTTTATTGTAGAAAATGAAAAATGTCATTTTCCCCTTCTCTCTCTCCCCCTGTCCTAACACTAATTTAAAATGTCTCATCTCCCTCTGCGTGTTCAACAGTCTGATTGCCTCAGTGCTGAAGAAAGAGGCCTAAGAGGAGGAATCCCCTCTCTTTGTGAAAAGGAGTACAGGTGGGAGCAGAGGAGGAGGAGGAGGAGGAGGAGGAGGAGGAGGAAGAAGAGGAGGAGGAGGAGGAAAATGGAGTGGGATGATTCATGAAGGCGAGAATCTGCAGCTTCATCAGAGTCGGTCAAGCAGGACAGCTGCTGCCGCTGACCTCCCGAACTAGCAGAGAGACCCGCACCTTCAAGGACTAAAGGTCTTCTTATTCTATTCCCTTCAGCAGTCACACCTCTAACCCTCCTTCTGTCGTTCTTTCTTTTCTGTCTCTGCCACTTTTTCCCTCTCAGCTTTTTGCAACAGTGCAGGGTCAGGACTTCAACTCCCTGAGAAATGAAGTCCTTCAAGTCTGCAGAAAAGGACTCGGATGAGGTGTCTCTGTGGCTCAAACACACAACACATGAGCATGTGTTCTGTGTTTGAGTTGTGTGTTCCTGAGTGAGTTGTGAATGCATTATTTGTAGGATCCTGCGATAAACAGTAACATAACCGTGGCCTTTGTGACGCAAAAAGAAGCAACAGAACCTAAATATAGTTGAGTCTCTTCTCAGGAAAACATTATTTGCTTTCCTTGAAGGGCCATAGCCTCATAGTCTACACTGATAACTCTTTACCATGGTGTATAGGAAACACATTTGTCATTTGCTCATGTGTAAAAAGTGTTTATATGTATAAATGTTCTGTTAAGTTCCAGTTTGTCAGATCTGATGTGATATTTAACTTTGCATTGTTTTGGACAAAGGAACTGAATATGTCACCTTTGACTCTGAGAAACTGGGATGGCCATTTTTTCACATTGCTTTGACATTTTCCTGACAATATGGTTCATTTACTAATCAAGAAGATAATTATTAGTTGCCCATCATTATGCTCTTACATCATCTTACTCGATGCATTGTCTACCACAGGTTTTTTTGTACATATTGTTTTATTCCGTGCTTAATTTTTGTAATTATTTTGCATTTTTTTATAACAAAATACATAAATAAATAAATTCCAGATTTTTGCTGTGAGGATTGTACAGTGACTTACAAGATTTATTTCTCAACCCAGGCACAAAAAAGTTTCCAAAACAAACCTCATGAGTGTCGAATGGAGGGTCCTGGAGAAGAGCCTGGAATTATAGATTTTATGTTGTTATTAAATAATAAATTCAGTTAGGAGTTTATTAGATATTCCTCATTAAACTAATGCACTAATGCATGTATTATTTTGTTGACTCCAGGAGTGGTGGAAGGCCGGCTAAATACAGAAATAATTAATAATTAAAAATGATAATAATTAAAGAATTATCATAAAGTTTAATCAACAGTTTCGAAACGGTTTCAACAAATTACTAAAATTTAAAACCTCCATGAAAGCAATATTTATTGCAGGACTTTTGAACCTATTAGACTGCAGTAGTTTTAGCTGGCTGCACCTAATAAATACCCAACTGATTCTGATTCATTACTGATTCAGGGTCCAGAGAGAAGTGGGTTTCAGGAACCCAGGATTTCTAGCAGTGCCCCCTTTATGAGACCACAAAGGCCACGTTTATTAAAACTAGCAACACAATGTTGCTTATCCAGGGCATCAGTCTGTTTCTGACTCACTCACAGATGGATCTTGATAAAATATCCTATATAAATCTTACATTAAGTGCAATGCCTGGCCCCAACAAAGGCAGGCAGCCACAGCAGGACTACTTTATTCTGTTCTCTTTCCTAAAAGCTACTGCTGGTGTCCACAGACGTAGTGCTCCACTGCCCTCCAGTGGACAGCTGATTCACCTGCACACAGTGATGACATTTATTCCTTCTTCAGTCCAGCCTGGACTTTGAAAAACATTTGACAGTGCAGATTAAAATGACATCACAGAGGGAGGTGGGGTGGTCAGTGCCTTGCTGTTAGATACTTATCTAATGGATGAATGCTACATTATCATTCTGTCATGTATATATGACTGGTGCACTATCTGTGCACTGGCTGATCCTCCGACATGCAGTACTGTGCAAAGCTTAGGTGTTTAGATTAGTGTTATCCAGCATGCAATACTGTCTATTTACTCTGCAACATGACAATGACACCAAACATGCACATGAAGATCTTCAGCAACAAGAACCGGGGGGTCCTGCAGCAGAAGGCCCGGCCCCCACTGAGCCCTGATCTCAATGTCATTGAGTCAGTCTTGGACCCTTTACCTAGAAAAGGGTGGTCACACCAAACACTGATGTTATTTAAGATTAGGTTTTCTGTAGAATAAACTTTGTATGGAGTCTTTATTTTTGCTCCTAGAACATGTACAGAAGGAAATGTTGACACCATTTAAAACAAGTCTAAAGGGGCTCTGAATGTGTACAGCGGCAAATGTGTTTATTTTGTTATACATGAAATAGCACACCAAAATCACACCTTTTTAAAATCAACCACTGCATTAGGTAACATTGTGACTGATCACTCTGGCAATAATATTTTAGTAGGTTTGTGGATTCAGAAATAAAAATAATGAAACTAAAAAAGATGAGGTCAGATTGAGGGCAGCCAACTGTGGAAACTGTGTTTCCTTGATGATGTTTAGCAAAATGTCAATCTGGGTGATTGTTGTGTATTATTGTTTGGACCAACCTCTACACAAGGAATGACAAGTTCAGCAGGTTCACTTCAGTCACTTCACTCAGAAACAGGACTGGCATCCATGCTTCTTGATGACAAAAAAATGTGGGGAATCATCTTTTTTTCAGTTGTGAACCACAATGACTTTCTCTTCCAAAAGATATTAAACATTTACTTTATGCAGGGTCAAATATCAAATTCTTGGTTTTCGTATTGGACATTTTATTGGACAAGGTTTGCAGGCTGCAGATAATATTCAAATTTATTCAAAATCACAACTCTAATAGAAAGTGCAGTATGAAATCAGACTGAAATCCATTTAACAGTAATGTTTAAAATGAACAATGTCATCAGAATCGTCCATGTCCTAAGTGATGCACTTTGCTGAGGATCAGAAACTGCTCCATTGCTTCTTTACAGGTCTAATGATGACCCACAGAGGGAGCACCAAGTGAGACCAGCGGAACGACTGCGGTGTCTCCAGGAGTCAGAATTGAAAAAGATTAAGATGTCAGGCGCTTGAGACAGAAAGGACAGGATCAGGAGCTTGTGTGTACAGTATTAGATGAAGAGGCTTCTTTGCTGCCTCTATATTAGTGGTTAATCTGCCCTAACAAGATAGACTGCGACATGTAGCCTCTCTGCTGCATCACCGGTGATGGGACCAGTAATGATTGAGGAGGAAAGCGAGAGGTTGTCAGCTAAGCCTAAAGCTACTTTGGCACAGGGAGATGCACGGCTCGTTGCACTGCCACTGGTGTGTGCGTGTGTGTCCAGTTATTAAATCAAATGTGTGACACCAAGTAGCTTAAATTACCAATAAGCCACAAGGCCACTTTTGGTTTAATTTGCAAAGTTGAAGGATGCGAGAGAACCAGATGTGTTCGACCATTAGAGTATTGTTGCCTCTGTTTGAACATAAAATTGAAATGTACATTCAGGACTAAAAGATACATTAAGTCAGAAAAGCCTTTTTAACAGAGGTAAATGGGTAAATTTAGGTAAATTCAGTGAGTAAAATGTGTATAACGATAGAGTAGCATGTTAGCATGTATATATTTGCACAAAGTACAGCTAAGGCTGGCTTCATGTCTTTAGTTTTGCTGGCAAGTCATAAAGCAAAAGATATTCAATATATTTTAATAAAAATAAAAGATGTCATCCTGCTGGTAACACTAAAGGGATAACTCAGAGAATGACCAAAGCAGGAGTCATCCTCTTCATGGAAATAATGCAAATCTATCCAGTAGATGATGAAATGCTTTACTGGGAAGGGAATAAGGATCAGGGGATCACCAACGGGACTATGATTCATCCTCCAGGGAACATGAATGTCAGCACACAATATCATCACAATCTATTTAGAAACTAGAGACACAAATCAAAGAGCAAATAAAACTAGATCAACTGTGTGGCTGGATAATGCAAGAGACACCACATGACAATATGGCAATTTTGACATCTGTGTGAACCAGACCTTTGATATCCTTGGTCAGTGCTGCGTGTTTCCCCTTTTCACTTTTGGGCTTTTCCTATTTTTTTTTTTTTTTTTAAGTTTAGGTCAAGTAAATGTGGAGGTGAAGCTACACAGGCGAGCAGTGCTTGCTCTTCCTTAGACTTCAAACAGGCTGGTTACAGTAGCTACCATGCATGTTCAGGGTTCAATATCCTGCTGGAAAATGAATCCTCTTCCATACATATTACTGAGCCAGAAGGGATGGCACGCCTCTTCAAAATACAGTGTTACTTCTGTCTGCGCTGGTGTGTAGCTGATCCTGTGCAAGTCAGCTGAAACAGCCCCACAGCTGAATATTTTCACATATTTTATCCATAAATTTTATCCATAAATTATCTGAATTGAGACCAAAACAGAACACGTTAAATGAAGAGAAACCAAGCGAGCTCAGTGAATATATATACACTACTCTAACATGCAACTTTATTTTATTAATTTCCACTTTATTAAAAAATTTTATTAATCTTTTTTAGTGGAGCCTATCTAGTCTGACCAATAATTTAATATTCATCTATGTTGCTTCAAAACTTTGATGGCAAGTATATTTTATGTAACAAACAGAAGTAGATCTAGATGCTAGAACTTAGTGAAGGATGCCGTATTCGTGTTAAATTAACTAACAAATTAATTTAGGAGAAACACTAGTTGATTTATTATTACAAAGTAATTACAGTACACTATTATACTTATAAACCTCACTTTTTATCAGATTTATCTTTTCACAAAACAAAAAGGAGAAAGTTGGAAAATCTGATAAACAAATGATAAACTGGATGTGAAAAAAGAAATCAAAATTCAATCACATGCCGTGAGTTTGACACTTTGCTTTCTTTATTGATTCAACCAAGTTCATTTTACAACAAGAGGAACAGAGTTGGAACGCAGTTTTGTATAAAGCTGGAAAAATTACAGTGGAACTAACAGTCAGGTTGTCTGAGAGGAGATTCAACAAGCCACAGAAAGAAACTGGCACAAACTGGCACAAGGCAGTAAACATAAGGCGTCATCTTCCTAAAGGGGCTGTATTTAAGTTTTCTCTGCTGCCACTCGTCCGGTGATGCTTTCCAAGAGCTTCAGCTATCGCAGTGTTTACAAAGACGGTCTGGTCACACCAGGGTTAGCTGCTTAGCATGCTTTAGTAGAAGAAAACAAGTGATTAAAAACCCTTAACGCTAACTTCAGCTATGTAGCAATAGCAAAACTTACATGTAGCCCCTTTAACAGAAAAGTCTCAACTTAAGATGAACAAAATACAACAGATATTAAAGCCTGTATCAACTGATATATTGAGTAGATGTTGTGTTATGATGGTATCACATTATTTGGGACAACAGTTTCATAATTTCACTTAAAGTTTCAATCCATTCAGGTGAATATTTGATTACATTTTGACCAGCTATTATTGACGGATGATTACAGCTGACTACAGGCTTTAAATCTAGCATAAAGGATAAGACATTTCAAAGTAAAATGACTCATTTTCTGCAACACTGATGGTAACAGAAAACATCTTGGGACATTCAACCAGCAACACATCTGGCCATGTGTCAGGTGTATTATCTTGATGCATGGTCCAGAGAATGAACAGATGGTACAATCATCTATTTCAAAGTCTTTTTTAACACTTTATATTTGGTATATTTTGGACTTTTGTCTTGGAGTTATTTTTTTGGCCCGACTCCTTTCTCCTTCTCAAACTGGGCGATCTGATTGAAAATATCTAGCAGGTTAGCAGGAAGGTCTTTTTTAGGCCTTACCCCTGCCACTGGGGTCGCACCACTTTGCTTGTGATTTCCAGTACTCTCTGATCTTTTACTGCTCTCTTCCTCCACTCTTCCCTTGCTACTTTCATTCTCTCTTTTCACATATTCTACCTCACAAATTTCGTCTTTCCCTCTGTTCTCATACCTACCGCCATCAAAGGAGTTCCTCTTGGACAGGTCTCGTCTCACCCTGTTCTCCAAGTGTTTAGAAGCAGAACCAGAATTTGCTGAATACTCAGATCGGACACTAGAGTCAGCAGACGAGCAGGATACTTTTCGCTTTCTGTTCTCGTCTAAGCTGCTCCTCCTCTTAGAGTCACTGTTTCTCCTCTTATCTTCCTTCCCTCTTTCCCTATTTTTATCTCTCCTTTCTCTGCTCCTGCTCCTCTCCTCTCTTTCTGGGCTTCTGCTCATACTGCTGTTCTTTCTCTTTGCCCTACTCTCCTCTCTGTCCCTTCTCTTTCTTTCTTTTCGCGAGGAGTCAGACTCTTCGTTCTCTGAGGCTGCCGACAACGAATAAAGTTGACAGATCCTTCTTTCGTCAGTGTCCTTCTCCTCTACCTCCTCCTCATCCCTTACTCCAAACCCCGGGCCTCCCTTCTGGTTGAGGAAGGTGGCAGAGGTGTTGGGAGGTGCAGGATACCACTCGACCTCATCCTCGTCTTTCTCCTTCCTGTCTTTCTCACTCTTACCCTCCTCACTCTTCCTGCTCTCCCTTGAGGAGATCCTGCGGTGGCGTTTACTTCCGCGCTCAGACCTCCGACGCTTCTTTTTCTTCTTTTTGGACCTCCTGCGAGAGGAGGACGATGAAGAAGTAGAGGAGCTCCTGGTGGAAATGGAGGATGACGAAGAAGACGACGCTGACCTCTTTCGTTTTTTCTTCATCCTGAGGATATGAGACATCCCCTGATAATCTTATTCTATTCAAACAGCTGTTCTTTGTTATGAGATGCTTTACATGCCTTTACCGGCAGTTCATGTACCTGCCATACCTTTAAAAGATCAGAGCCAACTCACCTCTTCTCCTCTTTTAAGATCTTACGCAATTTGTCAGCGCTGGTCTGGCTCTTAACTTTCACCTGCTCCTTAGCCAGTGCTTCCTCTCGCAGGCGAATTGATTTCTTCACGGTCGCGAGCGAGGCAAGGCAATGCATGACAATGGCAGCCAAAGGCCCACAGACAAACATATAAAACACAATGACCCAAAAACATGCAACCGACGCCCCAAAAATTTCATATAATCGTTTTTTTGTCCAGCCATGCATGCCGCAGTAAGAAGGTATGGGGAAGAAAGAGAGTAAAAGGTTTAAGAAGGACAGAAAATGGTCACAATCAGCAACCAGAGTGATAGAGAAACATACAGCCACATATTTATCATAATAACAGTGGTGAGATCCAAGGACAAGGTAGTTGGCATACAAGCAGACGGATGAACAGACGTAAAGGCAGAAATGAACAGCATTTGTTCCCCATCGAGACAGAGAAGGTTTCAACGTTACCGTATTGGACCAGAGACGCAGCACCACGCCCAGTGTGCAGGAGAGGAGTCGTTGTCATTGTGCAGTTTATTTTGGTTTTATCAACCCCCCCATCCCGCACCACAAGGCAGGTGACAAGACCGTGGCAGTCGGAGGGTCAAAGGGCAGAGTCCCAGGGTTGGAGACACACACACACACGAAAAGACTTCATCAGTATTACAAACCACAGCGTCTGGAATGTGTGTGTTTATGCACAAAAATCATTTTCATAATGTAAGAAGATGTTGTTCATAGTAAAAAAAAAAATTTATAGTGTATGAATAGTATCTGTACGTAGTTAATGTTCTTGCCCATGTAAATGTTCAGCAGCCTGGGGAGCAGTTCATGGTGCTCCAGTTGCCCCTACATACCCCTGCTACTCCGACACACCTCCCCCCCTTCTCCATCGAGTTTGGTTGCAGCCCATATTTATCCTTTATCATTAGCTATGCCCCACAGGAATAACTCTAAAACAGTCTCTCAGTATCCATACTGGAAAACGTGATGTAAGATTTCATTTTCAAAACATGTTGAAAAATGTTTTAGATTCTTTGTATCTTTTTTTTTCTTGTACAAACAGCAAAAACAATACTCCTTAATAATTAGTATATACTGCATAGAATTAGTATGAGTGTAGTATGATTAGTAGTACGTATTAGCACTTTCTTGTAGTGCATGCAGTTTAGACGTGAGGAGAATTAGTCAGCCACAACACGTAAAATTTAACATACATTTATAGTGTGGTTATTATTACGAATGGGGTCTATATCTAACTCACCTGAAAATACATCATTCACAAGATGATAGTATTTTAATCCTTTTTTCTGTATTTCACAAAACTCAAACTGAAATTTCAGACTGGGGACATAATGTACACAACACATTGATGCTAGAATGAGTCACGCTTTGATATAAATCTCTAACCAACAGTAACTAGTTAACTATTAGCAGACACATTAATCTGTTTAATTTTTTGCTTTGATTGGTTAATGATCAGAGTATAGACTGACAAACAGAGAACCAGTTTGACAGGCTGCAGAGAACAGTGTGGTCAGTACAGATGTCCTTTATTGATTTAGCTGCTAAAGATGCTACACCTACAATGCCTGCAGGACTATTTGACTTCCTTGTGTAAAGAAGTGTAACAGACCCTGGCTTGATGGTGTGATTGGTTGGCAAGGTACAACTTTTTTTAGTATGACTCATACACATGTGGTATTTGAATTAAAACCTGCAATAACTGACAATTGACATAGTGAACTATGGTGAGACTATGGTAAAATATCTACATGCAAGTTTTTATGCGTTATGTCGTTAATATAAAAATACTCCACTTTAATACCATTGTAAAGAAAGAGTGGCCCACACAGGAGTAAACAGACATTTTCACATCCATTTTAGAGACATGACAGAACATGCTAATCAGGGGAATCATCTCAGCTTCTGAGTTTTCTTTATGGAAAACTAATCTGTGTGCAACTTGTTTTTATGGTTTAAACTGGACGACATGCTCTGCAGCAATATCTGATTCTAACTGTGAAACACCCAAAAAGCCACAAAAAAAAAAAAAAAAAAAAAGGGCAGCGAAAACACTGAGCGGTGATTGTTTGTTAGCTTTGCCTGCTTTATTTGAATTTCTGAGGTCATACGTGACACTCCATTCAAATATACTGTAGGATTAACAAAGCCTTGATATGCCCATTACTTGGCATGCGATTAATACTCAAAGTGCACACCTGCCAGTTTCCCCAAACCCCTTGTGTGTGTGCATGTGTGTGCATCTGTGTGTGTGTTGTGGCCCGCTCACCTGTATAGTGTCAGAGATCTTGTGCAGGGCCTCTTGTGCCTCAGGGTTTGAGTCATCTAAAGACAAAGCTCTCCTGTATAATCCCTCTGCTGTTACTAGTTTCTCTTGTTCTTCAAGCCTATACACATATACACACACACACGCACAAAAACACAGCCAAAGAGGTAAATAAGATCAGGAATTTTTATCAGGAAAACTTAATTAAAAACAAAGTTTTTGTTAGCACTCCCATCTCTATCATCTGTTTTTCATTCTGCAAACAAACCAGTCCAGGAAGTCTCTCTCATTTGTTCCAGCATTTCTCTCCTTTTTCAATATCAATTTAGTGTTGTACTCCAAACCGAGCAGCAACCTCTGGGCTGAGAAATGAAGACAACATGGAAGAGCCAAAAACTGCAGTTCATGACCACTAGAGTCAGTCTCCAGACAAGAGTCAATCCCATAGACTCCCATGTTAAAATGCCCAACTTTACAGCAGAATTAAACATGTTTACCGCCTCACATATTTAAATTTTAAGGTTTAAAGATCTGTATAATTGAGGGAGTGCCGCTTTTAGTGACAAGCTGGCACCGAGTTTTCGACTCCATGCACGCCCCACCTCTTTGCCCATTTTTGGATTACACCATCTTTATTTCCAGTCTATGGCCCAAACCCTTTTTGAATTCTGCTTTCACCTAATTATAATTTCAAGTGTGCCCTAGTGCAAGAAGCTTTCAATGGAACGTACTGACAGGAAGAGAAATGATGTCAGGTTTTTAAAAAAAAATGTAGAGATGTCAACATGAGCATAATGTTTGCTTGGGTACACGTTATCTCATAGAGACATATCTAACAAAGCGGGGGTGTGGGTATGATGCAGAGAAAATCAATGACAGTAATTATGGGAACCAAAATCAACTCAACATAAAGTCAAGCTAAAATATGTGCTGTGTTTCAGATTATTGACAAATACTACTCCTGACTTATCCTGTACATTATACATAGTTATTTTGGGCATATATTTAAGACAGTGTAGAGAGACAGAAAGGTACAGAGAAAGGGGAAATAACATATAGTCATCCTGGCCGGCTGGGAGTCCAACTGGGGACTCGACTGTCTAACCACTCGGCTATCAGTTTGCCCCATCCTGTCCATTAGTCGGCATCATCACTGAGGGATCAGGAAACCAGAATATAGGTACAAAAAAAGACACTGATCTCTCATAAGAAAAATAAAAATCAGTGTTAGTTTTTTATCACCACTTCACAGTTCTGTGGAAATCTTGTAAATCCATGCATTACTCACCCAGAACAGGATTATTAGTATGACTACACATGAGTAGAAACTAGAGGTAGAAAACTAACTGTGCTAATGTTACGTACATTTGGACAGAACTGAGATGTGGAGGAAAAAATGAATTACTAATTAGAAGTAAATTAGGATATGGTACCTAGCCTCAAAATTCTAAAATGCTAAGCTACTACCCCGCTGAACTGTTATGATTGTCTGTACACAAAATAAAGTGCCAAATCCTTACTGTTTTCCTCTCTCCACCAGTGTCTGGCAGAGATACTTCTTGGCGTTACGGTGATCTGGACAGCTCTCCAGAGCCAGTTCAAAGTCTGTTATAGCCTTTACAATGCTGCCTTTGTTGGCATACCTGAACCAGGATGAAAACACAAAGGAGGAACAAAAAATTATATAAACAGGATCCAATTACACTATTTGCAGCAAGTATCATAACTGATTGACAAATATGTTCTGATAGGAATTTTTTTTTTAAACAATTTAAACCTGCTTTGATGGTGTTGCTTAATGGATTTGCAACATATTACTGTTAACAAAGGCAACACAAAGTCTAGGCTGTGGCTTAAAATAGTAAGGAAGACAACAATTTAAATATTTACAAAAAAATTGTGTACATATATGCACCATCATGTATTATTCATCTATTATCTTGTACATTAATGAGTTGCTGCACTTGCATAGTTCAGTGCCTCACTTGGGTTTAGAGGCATTAAAGGTGTGTGTTATTGCTTTTATACTGAGCAGCCACTGAGCCAAAGAACAGCTGTTTATTGTAATACAGACAATGATATTGTGGCACTAATGTAGTATTTGAAATATTGTTCCTCAAAATTTCTTCAATAATAACTGATGCATGCTCTGTATCTGAGACAATCTTTGTCAGAGATGACCATTTTCTTTTTGGTTGATAAAGCATTTTTTTTATTAAACGAGATTGCAAATTTTTGAAACATTCACCAAAACAATAAAATATGTCAACAGTCTGTCATGAAAAGTATGACTGTACATTACTTGCATGTCTAACGCTCTAAATAAATGAAAACGATGAGGATCCTTGTATGCTTGGTAAATAACAGAATTAATAACACCAAACCACAGCATTACATCATCAAAAGTAGGTTGTATGACTCACAGCGCTCCCCGTGCCACCAGTGCTTCTACATTATTAGTGTCGATCTCCAAGGCCTTGTTGTATTCATTCATGGCCTCCACATGACGCCCATGTTTGAAGTGGTCTACACCTGCACGAACACTGAAAAGACAAAAGTGAAAAGGATCCAGAAAGAGAGAGATTAGGTGCAAAGTCAAGTTAATCGATGGCACGCTTTGCAGCACCCTTCCATCTGTTTGCTCTGGCCAAAGCGAGTAAATTGAGTTACCACTTCAAGGCCCAGGAGGCGGACTGCTTCTTCCTGATTGCTGAGGCAAAATCTTCCTCTTGGAAAAGTTTACTGTGGAGAAAAGAGGCACAAGTTCAAAAAATATTGCCACCCAATATTACAGGCACTGTTTCATTAAAGGTTACCACTATATACCAGCCTTTCTACAAGGCAAACACTCATATTTGAAAAGAAATGTCTCCCAACATGTAAACACTCTCATGATAGAGACATCTATTCATTGTCAACCTGCTCATGACACCACAGGAAGTAGGAAAATAACCTTAAGGTATTCATGTAACTAAAATTATGAGAAGTTTCTGGAGATTTTCTAAAGAAAACCAGTTATATTCATATCAAAATTATTAAATTATGAAACAACTTACCAATGTCCTTAATTTTGTTTGTCAGGCCCTGAAGCACAACTGCCTTGCACTATCAATTGTCTTGTGGTAATTAGTCTTTAGAGAGGTAACTCTTATTAGATTAATGATGAAGGAGTGACCTACCACTACAAGCCAACTCACTCCTCATTTGTTCTGGGTTTAATTGGGTGAACCACAGAAACCAATAAGTTTAATGAGAATGACTTGTCAATCTATAGTTTGGCTTAAAACTGGAAGCTTGTTGTGAATTTTATAATAAAACCAACTATTCTGACGGTTTGATCAGTTTGTTGGGAAAGAAATCAGCTAGTCAATATGTTTACCTCTGTAGTCCTCTCATCATCGATGGTGGATGGGTGTCGCTAATCCCCACCTTCTCCAGCAGGTAGTCCACCACAGAGGGGTTGTGGTAACCGTGGCAGCTCCTCAGTATACACTCATACGTTTCACTGGAGTCGTTGGCTGCACGAAAGCTGCGACTGAGAGGAAGAATTTAATAATAGGATTTGGTTCAAATCATTCAGAGGGTACCAACGCCATAAGAGAACCAAGCTAATTGGATCTGTGCAAGGTCAAATAGTCGCTATAATCAATGGGCATCATCTGAAATGACAGATTGTTTTTATCAGTGTTGGTTTTGCTAGAGAGCAGTGTTAAGTATTTTCCTGTGTTTTGTCGGATCATGTTGTGATGTTACCTGTAATGCACGGGCAGCTCCTCTCGGGTAATGACTCCCAGTTTGATGTGCTCCAAGCTGGGAGAAAGAGAGGCCTGGTGCAGGGACACAGTGATCTTCTCCTGGTAGCGGTCAATATCTTTTACTCCAGCTACAGCACAAGAAAGCACAGAGCTATGACAGCAAAAACTCACAAAAGAAATCAGGTTTTGATGTTTTACAGTTTCCTGCAGTTTAAGGGTATTTAACTAATGGTGGTTAACCTGATTTGTAAGTATGACTGCTTTTCACAGCATTAGGTCAGATGTCAGATAAGGTCTGGTATAAGGAAGCAAGATCACTGTCTACATGTGTAAATCACTGGGTCAGTAGTGCAAGAGAATCTCCACAATCCATTCAAGCATTAATATTATCATTTTACAGTGGAGCTAACCAAATGCTAACATAAAGAACAACCTGTCATTAAAAAATAAAACACTGCACTGTTGTTCGATATCCTCCCACAAGTAGGAGGGTGGATGATGATGGAACAGACGGTGGCAGACGATAACATAATATCATATTTGCAGTGTCACATCCACCTTATCAAATCTGTGGTTAAACTAAAATGAATGAGGAAGCTGCATTTCTTAACCTACTGTGCTTGAAGATGCCAAAGACAATGCAATACCCTTTAAAAGCAGATTGTAGTAAATGATTATGGGATTTTGGTGAAGTTGACTGATGAAAACTAACTGACTGTGTTGGTGATTAAACCCCTGCTCAAAATGACATGGTGCAAAATTGTCAACTTGTAATAATTTTAGGGAACACAAGCCAACTTCATTTTTATGTAAAACGTGTGTAGAGCTAAAGCCTGACCCGGCTGGATGTTTGGGAAAAAACAAACAAAAAAAAAAAAAACAAAACTCACTAACCTCGGATGAAGTCCCCAATCTGGTAGTAAGACAGAGGATCATCGTGGTTGCCAGTGGAGGGAATTTCTCTGATGTGACATAGGGCCTGAAAGTATCAAGGAAGACACATTCAATTGTGGGGGTCTGGAGGAGTCTTGAAAGGTTTGGGGAAGCAGAAGGGGGTGTCAGGTGTTGGACTAGTTTAGAAGAGGAAACACACCAGTGTAAAAATAGTCAAGGGCACTGATTTGAAAGGAACTGTGCCCTGTTTATTCAGAATTGGATAAACAGGGCACAGTTTCCTTCCTGGACGTGCATTTCTTTTATGATAGATAGACTTAATATTGTTTTCTCCTTTAATCTGTCGCCTGCCTGGACATTATAAAACAAATTCCTCTGACAGTCATTTAGAAACTAAAAGAACCACACAGTTCTACATCTACAATGGTCGACTAATTTTATTATTGACAAGATTTATGACTTTGTTCCTGTACATTCACTTATTCTATCTTGCAAACCCACCGACAAATCCAGGTCTTCTATGTCTCTCTTCAGGCCTCCTGCCATGCACAGAAGAGTGAGAAAGAAGCCATATTCTCTTATGTTGTTGATTCTCCCCACAACAATGTCTCCTCTCTCCAAATCCCTGTACAGCATGGATCTTCTCTCCTCATATGACACTTCCATGAACAACTCCACTGGTGGCATGGTGGCATAGGGCTCTGGGGAGAGGCATAGGCAGAAAAGTTAATAAACACACATATATATATATACATAAACACATACAGAGACAGAGACAGAGACAGAGACATAGGCCTGTACACTCGTGACTGGGGGCTGTTTGTCTTAGAAAAGCAAAAGGGATAATAACTATAACTAATTATAATTATGGACTTTAGGTGCAATTCTTTATGAAATCTCCTTACAATTATCAATTAGATTTAAATTTAGTACTTACACCAAGGTATCTTACCACAATGAAGCTTTAGTGCTGTCCCTTACTTGTAAGTCGATTTGAATGAAAGTGTCTGCCAAATGTGTAAATGTAAATGTACCAGACTGACGCATTTCGGCTTGTGGCCTTTATCGGGGTCATCACAAAACCTAGTTTGACCAACATCTAAATAGAGGCTATACACCACTCCTTAGGTTCACTTTTCCAGGCTGTAAATATGGTGTCACCGATGTCCTCTATTAGGCATTACCCTTACCTTTATACCAGCCTTAGACCTGAAGACACATGACGATATGCCCAACTAATCTTTGTAGAAGAAATTTTGCAATAATCTATGGGTTTATCTATGATGGGTTGTTTTTTTTCTGTCTCATACTACCCTGTTTAAGTGTTACTTGTAAAATGTTTAGGATTGAACCTGATGAAGGCCACAAGCTGAAATGTGTCAGTCTAATATTAAAGTCTGTTTACTGCAAATGCAGCTGGAGTTTATTCCTCTTCACACTTTCCTTTCTCCACCCACCTTGGAAGCAGGCAGCCTATTCTTGCCCATAACTTCCTCTGTGATTACTGATTATAGATGTCAGCATAGCTGTTCACATATAACAGCTGCTGTCAACATGTAATATGTAATTTAAGGCCAATCTTTAATCAGACAATAAAGAAATAAAATAGTGAAATGTGAGCTACATATATTCTTTTGTCAAACACAGAAACAAAAAAATAAATAGTAAATAAGTCCAACAGCTACAATTCACACAGTCAAAAGTAAATTCACTGGCAAGTATTGCCTATTGTCTTGACAACACAAAACAATTGAATAAGCACCAAAGCAGCTTCTATTTAATTTGGCTACACTGAAAACAGTAAAGATGAAAAATGAGAACAGGCGGGGACTGAACGCTGGTTTAATAAGCTGAGAGCTCAGTATTACAGTCAAGTGAAGTTTCATTCTTTGACCAACCTGCAGCCTCCTCCTCCTTCTCGTGCTCCTCTTCTTGAAGAGTGGCAGTCTTCCATGCTGGACAGAACAAGATGTCAGCCTTCCTTGCAATGAACTGCTCCACAAGGGGACTGCCCTGCTCTTCACCCTTGCTGCACAGAAAACATAAACAGTCGACAGATTACAAACTAATAATCTAAACTAAATATATTTTAACATCACATGTAGCCGAGTACAACACCCTTTTAATGGTAAAAGTCAGAATGAAAATAAATAGGGACAATATATTACTATATCACAATTTTTTCTCTTCCTAGTAATAAATAAAATTCCTAGTAAAATAAGTGTAACAATATCACAGATCAATTAATGCAATCTGCACAATCAACATAAAAAGGATGGAAGCATCAACCAATCAATTATGATTAATTCGGCTAAATTTATTTAATTGGATACAAATGACAGCACGAAAAAATATTGAAGAACTTTATAAATTAAAACTAAGACTTTTCAAAAACCTTATGTGGCCTTGTTTGTGGTAACTGATTAAAATACTTTGCAAGATTTTTCAAAATAATTGCTGTTTACAGCCCTATATCTTAATGAGGTCAAATTTGTCAAGAGCCGTGGAATATAGATAGATATATGTTTTTGATTTTTTAGCTGTTGAAGTAGGTGGAGATGAAATAGTGATAAGATTAAGAATCAGATTTTGCTCTATTGGCCAAGTATGTTTGTGCATTCAAGGTATTTGACTCAGTACAATAACAATGTCCAGGTCAACTAGTTGCTTAAGTTGTAAATAAGGAAATGAGTGGTGGAGGTATGGTTGAGTCCTAGTGTTGAAATAAATATAGGTAATGGAACAGGTTATTTAAATACACAGAGTAGGTGGTTATGTACATCATGTGAATGCAAACTATGTGCAGAATACACAAAAAAATTATATTTGATGGATGACGTGTAAATGTCACTGGACAATGTGAGTTTTGAACTAATGTGATTTGCAGGTACAGTGGATGTTCAGGTTTTACAGAGTTGTGGCAGAGGGGTCGTCTATGATAAGTCAAATCTCTTACACAAATTGTCTTCATAATCTTAACGTGAAACAAATCATATAGAAACATCTAAAGCGTATTTTCTAGATACTCATGACCAAAGGGGAGCTTCAGAGTATTTCTATTAAAGCCACATGTGGAGCTAAAGGTACAGGTATAACTTTCTGCCTTACCTTTCATTCGTGGCCTTGCACAAGTCAGACACCACAGCTTGGAAGTCTGGGTTTTCTGTTTGTTCACATTTCATCTTATTGAACAAGGATTCTCCATGATATGTGAGACACTGTCTCAACAAGTCTCTGTCCATTTTACACGACTGTAGTCACATTATTGAACATGCCAAAGGTACGATTTAGCTGTTAGCAGCATTTAGCAAATGTGGTTTTTATGTTGTAGCAAGAGATACAATTGTTTAAAACCACTAGGCACAGCAGTTTCACAGACCTGTGTATAAAGTGGCGAAATGAATATTATATAGGAAGCACGCAGAGAAATACGGTTTAATGGTTTCAGCTAAATTACAACTTTGCTCGGTGTCGTTTAGCTAGCAGTCTAACAAAACAAACGCTAGTTAGCCATGCTAACACTCCGGCACTGGGTTTTTTTTTTTTTTTTTTTTTTTTTAAGTCTTTTATCTTCGTAAAATCTCACAGTGTGTAGATAGTTTCACAAAGTCCCTCCGTTTCCTCATAAACTAATCACAACTAGCTTTGCACACAGTTTAGTTACAGCAGCATAATTCACAGCCGTGGACGAGTGAGCCTGCAAGAGGTGTGTTACAATGAAAACTGTCCGGAGAAAAAAGCTCCATCTAGGAACCACAGAGACATTTGATTTGCTTGATTAATTTGTCCCTATTTTGTCTGAACTAAAATATTACAATGATTTGTCGATGTAATATATTTTGAATAATTAATTTTAAGAAAGTTTAGGCAAGTTTACTTGTAGAAAGTTTCATCCATTGTTGCTTAACACCATCATATTCAATCAATAGTTTAAGTACATTTGATCCCTTATGAAAGTTGACATATTTTTATGAACTGTGAGAACTCTCCAAATAAAAGGAAAAAAAATTATTGTCCTGAAAATAAAAAAAATATTTTTACATTTGTTGATTTATTTATTCATCAAAGTAGTAAATTAATTTTACAAGAGTTTCAAATGTGTATACATTCAAATGCAAAAATTGATCAGCTACAATATACAAGAGAATCTCTTCGTAACCTTCTCCTCCACAGGGATGAGCCAGGAAGTTTGTTGGTCACCACTCCCTAGACGTTGAACCCTGACCTTATTTTTTCAAATATACATGCATGCAAAAAAAATAGATGATAGAGTTCCTCTATCATCCCATCCCAAACATTGGACATGGTATGGCAGGTAAGGAGATCTTTGCATTTATCTGGCATAGTTCTCTTTGTATCCTGTTTGTGATGCTAATTTGTGATGGAAATCTGGGGAGCTGCTGAAAGAAGTTTCAGCAGATCCAGATATCTTTAACATTTATCATAGATCAAGGAGAATAAGAAAGAAATAACACCTGCACACTTAATACAGTGTAATGCCACCATTAGTGTTCTCCCAACACTAATACATGTGTGAAGATTCTATTGGGGACAAAATCCTGAACAAAGAATCATATTGGACACAATCTGACCCTGAGCTGAAGCTCCTGTCTTAGACCCGAGGCTCTATCCATGATACCTTTAGGGTATTCAAGTAACTTGTGGATATTATGTAAAGTAAATTATAAAGTAAATTAATTATCCTATTACAGGTCTACAAACAACCTCTACCAGGGAATTCTACTTTCATTGGCACAATAATTTGATTTCTGATGTCAGTGAGAAATAGAAATTGAATAGAAATAGCAGAGTTTGCACTCCTGTACAAACAGCATTGAGAACAGAAGAAGAAAGGAACTGAATTACGTAAATAAAAAACCTGTTTGACAATCTTGTTGAGAGTTTCCCGTAATGGTTTTGCTTTGACAAGAGCCCATTAAGTGTGAAGGCATTTGTACTGGGGAAAACTCCCCATGCTGTTGTCGATGTACTTTTTCCCCTACTAAGTCCCCGTCATGTGATACAAGCTAGAGAAGTGGTTCTAAAACCAAGAAGATCCTCTTTGTTTGACAGACGTTCCAGCATAATCATTAACTATTTTTTAAGGAGAAAAGTTAAAAAATTATTCACAGGCTCAGGTTGGTTTGCTTGGGGGCAGTGACCTAATGGGTCATTACACAGTTTTGCCAAAATATTTCAGGTTTTGGTATTTGACCTCCAACCATGAGCCTTTCCTCTTTGCTCAACTTCTTACCTACTTTCTGATTAAAGTAGAGGAATGGTTAATTAATATCTAGGTTGACTTATTACTTTAATCTCAAAAGCAAAGGCAATATCAGTCTTTCCTCACAGCAAACATTGCAGAGACAATTGTAACTGTAAGTAAATAATATATTATATACTTTTGTTCTTATTTAGTTATCTATTTTGGAGATTTTTTACTGTTGGTCAGATAAACAATTCAATAACATAATATTATCTGAAGGATGAGTTGGGTATTCAAATATTTCCACAGGCAATTTTTACTGAAAACAACATAATTGTTTCACTGTTACCACACAAAATGATTTGTTGTTGTTCCACTGTGAGCATGATATATTTTCAGTTCTTCATACTGTTAGCACTTTTCATTTGATCATCAATGCCAAACATTATTGCCACAATCTTTATCCCCCGGCATGTTGCATTACCATTTAGAAAATCACATCAAGAGTGTGGCTTGTTTGAAAATTTGAATACAATTTGAATGTAAAATCTTAATAAGGTTTTGGTGCCCCATTTGATCCTAATGTCACATTCTGTTTTAAGTAATCTGTGTTATCTCTGTTGAAGTCAAACACATCCTGTCCTAACACTTACTCACTTATGAACCATAAATGACGTTTTTCTGTGAAAGCATTTACAGCTACAACTTACACAACATGAACTGTCATCTTGTGAGGAAACTGATGACTGATAAAAATAATTAAAAAAAAAAAAAAAGGCCCAAATACATCAAGACAATCTAATGTCAGCATGCATGACTCACTATACGCAGCACTAATTGCCAATTATTCTTGAAAAACTGGATTGTCAACCCTGGAGTGGGTGGCGTATGGTCACTGCAGATCTCCTTTAGTTGTATATGTTTTATGATTTTGTTTGTTGTACCCTATATTTTGTAAACATGGGTGTCCATGACCTTACCTGGTTTTTCAGGTTATATGAAAGTAGTCTCTATCACCAGAACCCTGTCACTCTTTCTGTAGCTGAGGGAGGAGCAAATCACAAACTAAGCACAACGTGCAATCACAGGGCAATACCTGTCTGTACCTGGAGTAGTGAGGAGCGACACCACTCATCATGGAAAGAAAAATCCTTTGTTGGATACTTTTGCTTGGATATTTTCATGCTTCCTCTGGACAAGGTCAATATCATTACATTTTATATTACATTTCTTTACAAGTGATAAGTGGTTTTGGTTGTTTGTATCTTATATGTAATAGTTACAGTATTAGTAGCCAGGAGTATTTCCAGAGCAGCTAAAATTCAAACCATAACGACATATGAATAAGTTGGTAGTTTTATTTATTCTATTTTTTCAATTTTAGCTGTTGATGTCACCTTCAAAAACTAGTAATTGTTGTCTAATAAGATAAAATTTGCTTTCTTTACAATAATTTTTCATAATGTAAATTGCTGTTAAACTAGATCAGATTGACACAATAGGAAATGTATTCATTTGTTGTTAGAAATATTAGCACACAGAGCAATAATCTGCATAAACACATGTATGACTCCACCATCTTAAAATTCATTTTGTCAAAACCTCAGTACATAGTTGTGTCCAAACATTTGGCTTGTACTGTAAATTACTTAATTTAAATAAGGCAGTATGGAGCCCATTCATTAGTTTTGGTTTCCTTCCAAGTGGACATTCAATGCCTGAATGCCTCTCTGCCAAGGACACTGGAGAATCATAAACAAGTACACAAACATAAATCCTGGCTGGCAGACAGCATCAGGGGCCACTCTCTCACCCTGAGCTGAACAGGTTATCATTTATTCTTTGTAGCAGTATTGGTTTAAAGGCATTTTTAGACACTGCAAAGTTAATATAGCGAAACATTATGTCTGATTATAATTGTTACTAGAATCCAGAAAGTGTTCATTTCATATTGAAGGTGCATGTAAAACAGTGAAACACTCACTCTCAGTCAAAGTCTGATTTTCAGTAGACCATTGTACAGTGTCAGGGGATGACAACCGTATGAGGTGGGAAAAGCTAGGACTTATGTCCTGGGCTCCAGTAAAGATTTTTGATTCAGCTACATCACTTAAGTTTTTCATGTGACTGCTTCAACTGCAGTACCAACTACCACAACTGGGCCCTCAACAACAACTGTAGCACCAACTACCACAACAGGGGCCTCAACAACAACTGCAGCACCAACTACTACAACAGGGACCTCAACAACAACTGCAGCACCAACCGCCACATCTGTGTCCCCAACTACTACAACTGGAGCCTCAACAATAACTGCAGCACCAACCACCACAACAGGGGCCTCAACAACAACTGCAGCACCAACTACCACTACAGGGGCCTCAACAACAACTGCAGCACCAACCACCACATCTGTGTCCACAACTACTACAACTGGGGCCTCAACAATAACTGCAGCACCAACCACCACAACTGGGCCCTCAACAACAACTGTATCACCAACTACTACAACTGGGGCCTCAACAACAACTGCAGCACCAACCACCACAACAGGGGCCTCAACAACAACTGCAGCACCAACCACCACATCTGTGTCCCCAACCACCACAACTGGGCCCTCAACAACAACTGTAGCACCAACTACCACAACAGGGGCCTCAATAACAACTGCAGCACCAACCACCACATCTGTGTCCCCTACTACTACAACTGGGGCCTCAACAACAACTGCGGCACCAGCCACCACATCTGTGTCCCCAACTACTACAACTGGGGCCTCAACAACAACTGCAGCTACAACCACCACAACTGGGGCCTCCACAACAACTGCAGCACCAACCACCACAACTGGGGCCTCAACAACAACTGCAGCACCAACCACCACAACTGGGCCCTCAACAACAACTGTAGCACCAACTACCACAACAGGGGCCTCAACAACAACTGCAGCACCAACCACCACATCTGTGTCCCCAACTACTACAACTGGGGCCTCAACAACAACTGCGGCACCAACCACCACATCTGTGTCCCCAACTACTACAACTGGGGCCTCAACAACAACTGCAGCTACAACCACCACAACTGGGGCCTCCACAACAACTGCAGTACCAACCACCACAACGGGGGCCTCAACAACAACTGCAGCACCAACCACCACAACTGGGCCCTCAACAACAACTGTAGCACCAACTACCACAACAGGGGCCTCAACAACAACTGCAGCACCAACCACCACATCTCTGTCCCCAACTACTACAACTGGGGCCTCAACAACAACTACGACACCAACCACCACATCTGTGTCCCCAACTACTACAACTGGAGCCTCAACAACAACTGTGGCACCAACTACCACAACAGGGGCCTCAACAACAACTGCAGCACCAACCACCACATCTGTGTCCCTAACTACTACAACTGGGGCTTCAACAACAACTGCAGCACCAACCACCACAACTGGATCGATCATAATCCTTCCTTCAGTCACCCCAACAAGTAAATGATACCTATTGATTTTGACTTTAATGAAAAATACATATCCAAATGTAAATGCAAAAATCAAGGCGTTTAAACAAATCATAAAATGTCATCTATGTTGTAAATGTTAAATTTGTTTAGGCATTTTCAACACGTTTGCAAAGTCTCTAGTAAGCAGACAAATTAGTGATGATGTCCTTTACCTTTACATTTAATAACGGGACCACAGTAAGTATTTCTTAAAATCAAATTCTACATCTAAGGTATTATTAATTCCGACAGGTTCGTCGCTGGTACATCTACAGATGAAGTTAACTTCTGCAGGCGAGCTCAGCAACACAACCATCATTGAGCTTGTTAAACAGGTATGTAAAACAGTCTGTGAAAATAGCTTTGTCTTGTAAATTCTTATAATCCCCACAATACAAAAACGTGGGATAAATGGATTGAGATAGCTCCTCTAATGTTTATTGTCTCTGTTTTCTCTCTATATAGTTTTTGGGTGACCAGCTCCTGAATGGCACAGCCCACACAATCACCGTGAAAAATATTCAAAGGGTTGCCCCATAGAAGTGTCTCGTAGACGGAAACAATTAAAAGTAAATGCATAAATTCAAGGCTGTGCTGGTGGTATAGTTTTAACACAATGTGAAGGGGCACGTTAATTCACCCCAACTATTCCATATGTTTTAGATATTTCTTTTGAGTTTTTTGACTGAGCACAGCACATGAAATACACACATTGTGCTGCAATGATCCACAACAGCTATTTCCAATCCACCAGTAGTGTCTGGATTGCACTGCAGGTGTAAGAAGATTTGTGAATGAACAAAGAGAGACTTGGATTTTAGGCTAACTCCCTTAAGCCCCCCTTTTTGATTATTTTGTCAAATTACATCCAAAATATTTGCAGCAATACTCTATTTCTCTGGAATGTGAATAGTGGAAATGTGCATTTGACTAGAAGTGTCAAGTTTTTTGCATAGTACATTGGGAATCTCAAACCAAGAAATCTGATCTGTCAAAGAGATGGTGTTTAAGAGGAGTCAGCAATTGGCATGCTTAGTAACCGGAGAAGTGGCTCCCACACTCATAAGCCTAGTAACCAGGAAACTCGTAAGCTGTGTTTCTCACTCCCTCATGATTTTCGTTATCAGAGTAAGCTTCACACAAAACGGTTGGAGTCAATAACCTTGGAGAGCACCTTATTTCAAGGGTAGAATTATTGTAACCCCAAATTAGGGAAGTGAAAGTATGTCAGAGTATTACTGGCAAAATGTACAATTAATTTCTTATGTCTTGTGACAATAAGAAACACTCAATGAAGTTTCTATAAAACCAGAACATAAAAAGCACCGCTTGCTTGTTGGACAGTGTGACATAAAACAACACAAAAGGATATATTGTGTATGCAGGTTAACTTTTTAAAAGTTTAAGCACACTAGAACTTTCTTCTTACTATTACTGGTTTAAATATATATTTTTCAAATATTTTTGTACTAAAAATCTTATTTATTGTTATTGACATGTTTTAGATTAAAAAACTTTTTGTTTGTAGCTACAATCATTTTCACCTAATTAAAAAAATGTGGCCATTTCTGTACAGTCATAGCCAAACCTTCAGACTTCCTGTTTTTGCTTAAATTAAAAACAAGAAAAATTAGAAAACTGCAAACTATATTTGTGAGACAAAATGTGCTTCTTCTTATACTTTGTCATGTTATATCCTTTTGAAAGATAAATAAACACGCATATCTGTTTGAGGTGCCCATTTGTGGTGTTCTGTATTCTTTAATAAATCTCTTTAAAAGAAACTTTATTCAACATTTGATTTTAAAGTATACCTATATATACACATTAGATTATTTGCATCTGCTATAAAACATCATTTGAAAAGAATAGAAAATAATATTAAGTGAAAAGTTTGCTTTTGAATATGTAACAATGGTCAATGTCATAAATTACATATATCAGCAAAGATACAATGCAAGATGAGAACTTCAATATGTAATCAGACTCTTCTAGATGTCAAAGTGGTCTGAAATTATGGGTTCATAGCTTAGGAACTGGTATCTACAATTTGTTGCAATAACCATTAAAAGATTAAAACACAAAAAACATGAATGACAAACTTATTTTGAAGCCTTAAACTGTAAGGGAAGTTCCAGTACCTGCGTAGTAGTAGTCTGATATCTACTGCAGCCACAAGTCCTAAACATTGTCAAGATCACAATCTCAACCATCATACATTCCTGCTCTTCCAAAAGACAATACTGTTTCTGTGACACAAAGAAATGATCTACCCAGCTGCTATTATACACCCAATGCTGAACAAATAAAACATTAAGCAAACAATAGGCAAGGCTTTCTTTTATGCCTGACCGCGGTGTGACTTTGTTCTCAGTTGCACTGTTAATACTCTGCTGAAAACTCAGCCTCAGCACGACACTAGGTATCCAGGAGGGCTTCCACTTCCTGAACTTGTCATCACTTCTGTGCTGTTGTCCTCTGCAACTCCATCTATCTTGAAACGTGTAAAGCCCAGAGCCTCGTGCACAACTCTGCTCAGCAGTGCCAACAGATTCACAGCCCCTGCCACCACCGTCGGCAGGAAGAGCTCCAGAGCACAGGTGGAGGCGTAGGGCAGACAATCCTGGAGAGCGAATTTAAGTGAACCAATTGAGATGCACATTATTATAAAAAAAAAAAAAAAAAAAAAAAAAAATCTTCGTTACCTAATGCAGGATGCAACATGTTGAACTGCTCATACAATATTTTATAAGAGTCAAAAAAAAAAGACTGCAGTTTCCCTCAGCTGTACAAAATATTTAAGCATCTTTCAGCTCATTGTCTCACTTTTAGAGTCACACTTTACTGTTTTGATTCTGTTACAGTGATAAAGCTCCGATAAACCCACTGTACACTACTGCTCACTGCATTATTCCATGTCAAATAAGAGACAGATACAGAGACTGGCTGGTGGACAGAGTGGAGCATTTAGGGGCTAAAGAGATGGATGTTTGTCTCAGGAGTTGGCGGAGACCAAAATCTGAGCTGAAGTGAATATTGGACATGCACAACACAAACAACTTAAAATGAATGTGAATGTTACTTCATGGCTGTTGTTTTTACATCATTTACACAAGTTTAAGTACAATATTTGAGTAAGTGTACTTACTTACAATCACTGCATTTGACTGAACAAGGTATTATAACAAGCAACCCACAAAGTGTCTCTGACTCAACTTATTAGTCTCATGCTGAGAAATACCAACCTGGGAGTAAAAACGTATGGAGATCAATCTGGGGAATCCAAGGGGAGGCAGATGATCAGCCCCTGTGATGAAGGCAAGGATGTCTTCAAAGGACACATTTGCCTGACCATCTGATTGTGCACAAGAAGGAATTATTTGAATTAAAACATGTTCTCAGTACAACCTGAAACACTTACAGCATTTTAATGACACCCTAAGCCTTTTCTTCTACCAGTGTCTGATAAAAAGGACCACAAAAGACTTTTTATTTTTGGCTTACATCCCTGCATGCTTACTACTGATGAAGGTGAGGACTGTTTCCCAATGTCCGACTGTTGCCTCCTCAGCTGCCCTCAGCTGACTGTCTAGGTGGCTGTAGCAGATGGTGAAGAGCTGTTTGAACTCTTCCAGGGTCAGAGGTTCCTGTTGTGCGCCCGTCATCACCGGCACAAATGCCTCCCAGTGCGATTGTACTGTATCCCATAATCCACCACAGCTGTTCAGCCCCTCTGTGAACTGGGAAATCATACTGGCCACCCTGAAGCAAAGCAGAGCCACTTTGTGATTGAAGATGACCTTCTTTTCCATCAGATGGAATTTGGAGTGTTTGTGTGCAAGATGTTAAAATACAAAACAAAAGGTTAAAGTATGAGACAGCACTGATTGTTTTTCTGCTGACTCCATTGACCTTTGTAAAAATATTTTCCACGAGGTTTCTGAACTTCCAGCAGCCATTAAAATACAACAGAGGACAAGTAACTATAAATATATGAATGAACTACACAGAAGATTACAGGGCAACAAGCTAAAATTAAAGAGGTTAAACTCACTCAGCAATATATATATGTGTACATGTACATGTGTCCTACCTGTGGTAGATGTAATGTTTGACCAGGCGGATATAGATGGCTGCTATTTCATCAGAACGGGCTGAATAGATTCCAGGGATCCCACAGCTTGACACCCAATCACAAAGACTGGGAGACAGCAGCTTCACATCAGTACAACTCTGCAGCTAGAAGGGAAGAGAAGAATGTGTGCATGTGTGGGGATCTATATGCAAAAAAGACAATATAAATTTGTCCACTCTGACACATTTAGTCATCTTTCACACTGCCTCCACACACAAACGTGTGTGTGTGGGTGCTACCTGTTGCAGTCGGATCTGTACTTCAGCGTCAGCGATTTCTGTCCAACTCAGGTCCTCCAAAGATGGATTTTGGCCACACATCAACTGTATCAAATATATCACAGTGAGCACAGTTGTTGAACTCAGGAGAGGCTGCTATATCGCAAGTATATTAAAAGGAACTGCAATTAGAGTTATATGAAAATTAAGTTGGCTGTGTCACAATCCGCAGTTTTGAGTGCATAAGCACACAAGTATGGCAACACACAGTGCACTACAAGTACCAAAATGGTGCATTCAAAAACAGTCATGAACCAAACTGACATTGCACCCACATGATGGTGGTCAGGGGTCCACCAGTTATTAAATGCGCTGTTTCCTGAATGAAACATGCATGTATGTGCTAAGCTTCACAGCAATTCAATCGAATAGTTGTTTAGAGACATGTTCAGGCCACTGCCATGCAAACAGTTGGAGCAATGAGCAGCTAAAACAATTTGGCGTTTGGTAGGTTTCTTCATCTACACCAGCTTCTTAGATACTTTTTCAAAATTCAATTTATACCTACACAGACAATCTTACTATTGTAATAGACACACACGGTTTGACGAATGAGAAAGTGGGAGCGGCAGTGAACAAACATCCAAGCAATGAGTTCTTGGCATGAACAACCACCACAAGAATCTCCTACAATACCAGTGATTTACAGAGAGACACATGCACCCAACCTGGTAGAGTGCAGGATGTAGACAACGAGGCCCAGGCCCGCCTTGAGCCAGAGACCAGCCAATCAGAACACCTGCTTCGTAATATTTCCTGTTTTCAAGAGCTGTGAGGTCATAGGTCAAAAACAGGCGCCCCAGGTGACCCTCGAAGACAGAACTTTGCTGCAACTCGAGAAGAGTCAACCTTGTATGAGAAGTGCTCAGTTAGTAAAACTCATTTATCAAGCAAAAATGACACTTTCTGCTTCAGGGTTGTTGTTTATCTTTGCTGTATAGTATATCAACGCACATTGAATATTTAAGGTTATGAGCTGTAGGTTGATATAGCCTACACTATATCAACAGTATTTATTAAGAACAAAATGTTATCAAGAGGTCAGTACTTTTTGGATGAGTTTGCAACACAAAGCGTTCTTTATCCCTCATATTGCTGTGTGTTATATCAGGCTGAAACACCAGATATATGGAAAACTCTGTTCATGTTTTACTGTCTAGTTGGATCAATATTAATTGTACTAATAAAGAAATAGTGCCTTTGGTAAAATATGAAGTAAATAATCACAACCTGAAAAACTCCCTGAGAGGCCCCTCGTGGCCGTCGGTCTCCTCTCCGCTGAAGGAGATGACAGGCGTCGTCCTGAAACAGAACCCCGGCCTCCTAACCACCTTTAGAGCACTGTGGAGCAGGTCTCTCCTCCTCACCTGGATGTGGGTTGCAATGTCTCGATCCATGTTCTCCTGTCTGAATAGTCTCAGAACAGTGTCCAGATCCAGTGTGAACTGCACACCAGGGACAGGTTTAAACAGGAGACAAAGGAACCGGTGTCCTCTCTGTCCTCTAAGTAATGTAGTATAGTTTCTTTGACTGTTTGGCATTTGTAATTTTTACAACCTGACAAGAAATAAACTTACCTCCTCTGTGGTCATGCAAACACGAGGCTGCGTCTGTCTTCCAAGTTGATTGTCTTCATCCTGGCAGCTCTCTGTGCTGGCCTCAGGACAAAACTCCTTCCTGACACAAAACAAGACGCTAAATTAATCTAATTCAGTAATATGATTCACCACATTTCTGCCAGAAGTGTTCATGCTTTCTTACCTGTTTACCACAGGCGCCTCAGGTGTTTCTGACCTCTCAGATTTTGCCTGTTGAGATGCAGAGTGTTTTAACTTCATGCACAAAAATTGCATTCAATATGTGAATGAAAACAATCTAAATATAAAGGGTACCCTCACACTGATGCACCCATTATTTTTAAGCTGAATACTGACAGACCGGAATTATTACTGTAATTCTAATTACAGCATTTAATGCATGTATTAAAGTGTGATGAAGTTACGGAAAGAGATTTCAATGGGAATAAAAATGGATGTAATATGAAAATGAGCCATCAAGTTAGCGACTCCACCACAAACACAGCAACAATTTAAATCAGGTGTGGTTTACCTGTGGATAGTCCTCGTGGCTGAAGATATACAAAGGCCCATGTCCAGAGATCCTGAGTACCTGCTCCCCTGTCCAACCCTCAGTAGGGGTGTCTGGGACGAACAGGACCCTGGAGCCCTGCACACACTGGAAACAACAGACACCATCTACTTAGGGCTGGTTTCATTTCATGATTAACTTAACCTAAAGCATTCACAATAACAAGATTACCACAGTATCTGCAGGAAATCTAAAAATAAGTCAAATCTATCTTTAACTTGGTTTATTATACATTTTTGCCAAATGAATTAGATTCAAATACGAGTGTAGTGAGGTGAAGTTTGGAAAAGAACAATTTTACTTAATGGATAGTGAAAAAGCAACCAGATGAACTGATGAACAAAAGATCCACAGACCCTCAAGAAGCTGCAGAGGCCAAACATCTTTATTCTATGTACTATGAACACAAATCTTTTAAATGTCACTGTTGTTGTCAATACCAGCACATCATGACACTCCTACATCAAATTTTACACACACACACACACACACACACACACACACACACACACACACACANCACACACACACACACACACACACACACACACACACACACACACACACACACACACACCTACCTGTAGATATGTGAAGGAGAATATTTGTCCTGGCTGTTTTACAGACTGCCCCTTGAAGAGCGTGGCCAGCCGGCTCTCCATCTGATTGGCTGACCAGCTATAGTCAACTGTGATGCGAGCGGTCATTCCCATGGCGGCTAGAGCTGCTCGTTCTTTGCCTTGTGGAACAATATGTCTGTAGGGCAAGAAATATTTACATTAATCGGATTATTATCGATACACATCTCAAATTCCGATTATGTTTGCAGAGACAGGCACGACTTTTATTGCGTAAAAATCTGGATGTAATCATTATATGCTGCTAAAGTGAGCATGACTAGAAATATGAATGGTAGTTTGCCTTTAACATCACTAAAGTTGAAACTTGGAGTTTCAAGTCTCTCTAGAGAAACACCACAATGGAAGGGTTCATCCTCTGAGGAAAATAAATCTATGAAGGAAATTTAATTAATTTCATTGAATTTCATCAATGATTACATGGTTCTTGAGATGTGGGATACAGTGAGTTTGAGAGGAAATTCTGACTGACAATATGATAAAGAAAAAAGGTCATAGGGATGACAAAACACTAAGAATAATCAAAGGGGACAATGAAAACAAATCCATGTCTGGTGAGTAATTTAGATATTTGCTCTGAAGAAAACCCTTCACCAAGCCTTTCCAGTGGACACACACACACACACACACACACCTCTCCAGCTGTGCCAGGTAGTGTCCTCTGGGTAGACAGACCACATCTTTGACCACCAGCCCTGTCCTCTGAGGAGTCAATCTCTTCCATTTGAGACGACTTCTTTTGTTTGGCGACGACTGCAGCAGACAGAACAATGTTACACAAGCTCAGTAAATGAACAGACACACTAATCACACAAACTACTATTTGTCTTTACATAGTTTCTCATACTGTACAGATGCCTCAGAAATGATAATAAAATAAAACCATCCAGGGAAAGTAATTCTGAAAATTTTTCTTTGAATGGAACAAAAGGTAATGTTACAATTATTGGTTGATCATTAAGTCCACAATGAGAAAGTGTAGTAAATAATTCAATTAAATTTCATCAAATAAGCAATTGTATGACAAACTCTTGCAGTGGCCACTTGTCTTTATATTCCAATATTTTGTATACTAAACACATAATCATTTTAGAAACAGGTCAATTATTGTTTATTATAAAATAGACAATCAACTAATCAACACAATAATAGAAATAAAAGAAGACAAGCAGAACACAGACAAGAAAATGAACTCAATCATACTTTACACATGTTTTAAATGCATCTGTACTCTAAGTTTATTTTTATATGCAACTTTGGCCTTTTATTAGTGTCCATGTAATTGGTCACAGTGACATAAATAAAACTTTGCTATATGATGAGACTGAGCACTTGTATTGAACAGCCTGCACACTGTGAAACACAACAAACTGACTGATGGACTGAAACTTTTAACACAAACAATCGATTGAGCAACACATTAGTGTTGATTGATTGGCTAACTGATTCATTCACTGAGTAACTGATGATATTTGAATTCAGCCTGCCATTTTGTTTTCAGTGTTTCATCACTTAAGAGCTTCAGTTTGGCCAATATACTGCAACCAATATAATGTAACTGCTAAAATATTAAAATAATGCATGATCAGGGATCGGTGTTTACACACAGTGAACATAGTGAGGAGACTTACTGGGGTCATGATGGATGAATCATCTGACTTCATCTCCACTAGTTCACCCTCAGACACTCTGAAGGGAGGAAACACCTGAAGAGAAGGTAAGTAAAAGAGAAAAGAGACAAAGAAAATGAGGTGTAAAAAAACCAAAAAAACAAAAACAACTGTGTGTCTTTAAAAGTTAAGGAGCCTAAAGGAGCCCCAGGGCAGCTGCTTGCCAGTGTATCACCAACCTCCATTTCTATCTCTATTTCCTCCATGAAGCTTAGAAAAGAGGTGCAGTGCACAGTTTGTTCCCCTGCAGGGGGCTCTGATTTGGGCTTGGGCTGCTGCCTTGATTGGGTCTGGACCTCAGGCTCTGGTTCCTCCTCACAGTCAAGGACCAGAGGATGTTCCAGGTGTTTCTAAAAAAGATTATACAGCAACATTTTTTCCTACAAACAATACCCCAGAAAATCATCATACTCTGTTGTATATGAACCGTGGTCAAAATGTTTGAAATTATCCCATAACGTGACGTAATGATCACCACATCACAGGTTTTCATTTTGAGATATACAATGTTACAGGAGACACACCTGGTGGAAGCTGTGTTCTTCCTCCTTCTCCAGTGTTGATATCACCATGCAAGGCTCCTCTGAGGAGAACAGCTCCATCTCAATGTTTTCTGTGATGGCCAGCAACACTGCCTTCTTCTCACCCAACTTCATCCTTTCAACTAAAACCTCAGAGCTCCTTTAAATCTTACTTTTTTCCTCCACTGATGTTACTTTGTTAAGACAGTGTCCGTTTTACTCCTTGATTTAACCTAACCTATTCAATCATTTTATTTTTATTCTTTTTATCTCCTTGGTCTCAGTCTTGTTGTCCCTAGTTATTGTTTTCATGCCATGTGCATGTCCGTGTCCTCTCTAGTTTCCTCCCCTAAACTTTAACCTCCAAATATTCCTTGGGTTATGCTGGCCCTCCTGACATCTGCTGACGGCTGAACTCTCATTACCTCAAGCTGAGACCCATCAGAGTCAAGAGCTCTGATTGGCTCAGAATTGTCCTCTCAGGCTGTGATTGGCCCTGGGAACAGTTGAAGGACAGTGCGGTTGTCATTGGTTTAGAGGTTTGTCACAAAGCCCTAGTTGGTTCAACCATATGTTGAAATGAGTACTTCAATTATTTTAAATCTGATCAGGTGTAGATCAGATGCAGAGTTTACAGAAGGTCAGTTAAGAAGAATGATAAGACAAAAACACAGCTAATGCCATCAACTCCTCTTCACACATCCTTTTGCATTCATCATTAACCTGATGATTGACTCACATTTAATTGATTATCAATAGAATTATTCAAATATTTGTCCCTAAAATAATCCCAAAATACATCAAAACACTAGGTCCTTCTTGAGCACATTTTTTCAGAATTATCATTATTTTTTTTATAATTGTTTGAATTTACTGCATTTGTTCACTGAATTTCTAATCTAAACTTTTTAAATGTTTATTTGTATCTGTTGATTTTGTATCTTTTGTAAAGAACTTAGTAACCTGGTTTTGACAAGTCAATATCAATAAAATTATTTTCATCATTATATCACTATTATTAAAGTGATCTTTTTAAGTCATGTGAGGGAGGACTTTGTAACTCAGCTACAGCTACTGATAATATATCACCAACATAAAAGTAATTTAACTGCAAAGAGTTTAAAGTATAAGGTCACACCTCCTTTCTCTGGTGAAACTGTGGTGACTTAACAAAACATGCTGAAAAATATCTGTAATCAATGTTAGTCAGCTGAAGCACCAATGCAAGATACCTTTGTTCTGCAAAAGATTATCTTCTGACAGCAATATAGCAACGTCTTGCACTCAAATGCAAACTAGCAAGCAACTTAATAGCTCCTCTTGCCTGACTCACATGAGACATAATAAAAGCAAGAATTGACAATTTTCACATTTTTCTTTTGGAAACAGGAAAATTCTTTTACAAAACAGTTAAAGGCTGAAGGAATTGATTTTAGAATTTGATTGCCGCAAAACAGTGTTTGATTCTGATCGCTGTTTAGATGAAATCCAAAAAACTTTTCCTCCTTACTGCTTAAAACTTTCACATCTCAGAGAAAGAAGCTTTTGACTCATTTGTGACAACAATAATGTAACAAAAAGAAAAGCTAATTGGTCTCCACTCAGATATTTTCTGCTATGAAATAATGTCACAAGAGAGAATATTTCAAGGTTCTTTACTTTCATAAATAAAATACAACAAAACATAATACTTCTTTTTTCTTTTTTTTTTTTTTTTTTTTTTTTTAACCACAGACCTCTGCACATTGTGATTTATTTAGAGATGCTCAAAACTCACTTCCCGGCCCTGGGACTAGAAAGAAAAGCTCCGATTTTAATTAGTGATAAATTAAAAAAAAAAAAAAATGATAATAGCTGACACTAAAGAAGCCTGTACCAACATATGAAACATATTTGGAAATGTTTCTCTGTAGCTGTGACCGCTGGAGATTATGTTTTAAATTCTTACTTGTTATTGAAGTGCAAAATTAATTTTCAAGTTAAAAAAAAATTAAAAATACTGATCAACAATCAGTGTGTCCACTGCACTGAGAAGCCTTTGGGAGTAATGAGAAAAGTTTTAACCAGCAGCTGTTTTGTTGATGTATGTGTTGATCCTCCCTATTTTGATGTTGTCACGAACAATGCAAAGGTGTGCAGCGTCTTGTATTCATTTGTATGCAGCATGTTAACTATTTGTGGTTTTATCGTGTTGTTTTTTTACAAGACTCAGTGTAGGTATCTTGAGTTCTATCCCATTGCTTCCCTGATGACATAATGATGCCATCAAATTGTGATTTACTATGTTGCAAGGACATTATTAAAGCTTTTTAATTGCATAAAAGTGTCACTGCAATGATGTGCTTTTGCTATCAAAAATTGTGACTCTTATAAGGGTCAAAATGCAACTGGAGCAACAGATTCTCAATTCCAATTTTGCTTAAATTAAATGAAAACAGTTTTTTTTTTTCCTTAATATATTAAAAAAAAAAAAGCACAGTCCTCCTGTGAATATATGATGTCTGAGGTCAAACAACCAAAGGGCTGTTCACTGTGCAAGGTTAATATTATGTTTTGAGTGTTAACAAGTTGAATCATCTACAGTATCGACTGTCAGGGAGCATTGGGGCAAAATACTGAAACTCACAACTACCCTGATGCAGCACTTCAAACAGCCAACAGTCAACAAACAAGTCTTTCAGGAAGTGCTGACATTTGTCTTTGTGCGTGTGTGTGTGTGTCTCAGGCCAGCAGGTGTTTCTGACTACATGTCAACAGGTGAGGCAGGAAGTATGCAGCCGTGCCGTCATCAGGTATAAGCTCCAGGAAATCACTCGGGCTTGTCTCCATGGCAACGACCACCAGCGTCTCTGTTAACATGGAAACCAGCTGCATTAAACTCGGGAACCAAAACATCATAGCAGAGCTGATCTCCTTTACTGACTCTTCCAGTTTCTTTGGTGTTTTTACTTTCAGTCACATGAGAAATAATATTATATTATAGCCAAATTTTAAGTCACTCTGCCCAATCTCAAGTCAATGACTCTAATAAATATGAGATACTCTTCATCAAAACTACAGTTATGGGGCATTTGGCCTCAGAGCAATAAAAAAGTGTCAGGTACGTTTGATTGACTGTACCCAGGAAAAAGCTTCTACCTTTGAGGGCAGCCAGTAGGATGCCGTTGTCTGCGGCAGCTCTCATCCGGTTGCAAAGCTCTGGGAGCAGCTTTTGCCACCACAACGCCTGTGAATATCAGACATGGCAGTCAGGCAGGGTGAGAGAGGCTGGGTATGAGTTCAAAATGAACCAAAATACAGTGATGGCACAGAGTGAGGCCAGTTTAAAAAGAGATTGCGCTTCACAGATCAGGTCACTGCTCAGTACAGACCATGTTTTTGTCTTGTAGCTGGTGATTGGCGTAGGCAATGATGGCCTGAGGACATCTGTCCAGCAACTTCTCAATGCAGCTGTCGTACTGCCCCCTTCTGGTGGTGCAGAGGAGGTGCAGACTGAAACCCCACAAGGTTTCCTCTGACAGACGCTCCAGCAGAGGCAGGACAGAACCCACAGACAAAGACGGACCACACAGGAGAGACTGCAGACACACAAAGATACAGGGGATGGTTAAGATTTAACTCACTGGACAACAGTAGCTGAAAGTGAGCTGATGAAAGTCTGTCTCTAAAAAGTTTAATTAATAGCATTTAAAAACATATCCGTAGTCAGTCCCTGCACTTGTTCACCTCATTTTGAAGGAAGCTGAAAAGAAGCTGTAAAATATTAAATCCATTTGAATATTTTTTCTTGTTTAATTGTTTTAACTTATATTTTACTTCTATTTTTCTTTTTGTAAAAGTTTCAATGATTTTCTCTGCTTATGGTTCGAGAAGAGTTCTCTCTTCATATAATGATACATTCTAATATTGTTGTTGTTATTGTTGTTGATTAATTTTTGAATATCTTCAGTTGTCTTGGCCTGATAATTGTCAAAAATGAAGATACTAAATACTAAAAAAGAATACTGATTTTGACAACTAAAATGAACTGTGCAACTCAAAAGTGCCTCTGCAGTAGTTCCCTTTAAAGTAGGTGCGTCATTGACCACACTTTGGCATGATGACACACACACACTTATTTTGTTCTATCTCAGAATGGAGAGCCTTAAGTTTCAGTTAGCTTCCCCTTCTTTCACAAATTCAGGCTTACCTGTTACTATCCTATCACCAGCCTGTTCAATTTGAAATGTCTGACGTCTTAGTTCTCAACAGTGACTCTAATCCTGCTGCTTTGGCATTTACCATTACATTGTTACGGTCCCCTCTAGTCACAGTGGTCACTGTTCAGAAAAGCTGTTCATGGGTTCTTCTGGCGTAGTAGTCATGCATCATCATTTGAATGATTCATACTTTTCCTTTTTGTCCTTATTTCATTAGTATAACACCTTAAAGGAAGATGGTCTCTATGGTCCATTCTCAGCCCAATTGATTACATTTGTTATTTGAACATTTGTTCCTAAATTACCTGGAGTTTGTGTAATGACTCCTGGTGTTGGAACCTGGTCATGTGAACTGGACTGAGAACAGTGAGCCATGGGTACAGAGCACCGTAATGGGAGCATGAGTTAATCTGAAACACACACAAAAAATACATTGAATGATTTCAGAATCTTAAACCATACAAAAAGAATATTTGTGATTTTGTATAATCAATTATTCAAGGTTACACTGTATATCATACAGACTATTTAATATACAGTATATACCAAAGAAAACAAAAATAATGTACCAGATCGTCAGCACTCTTCAGCGACCTGCGTCTTAGAGATGTGTTTGTGAGGCTGGCGTGTGTATCTGAGGTCGTGGATGTCAGTCGATCAATGTAGACAGAGGCCAATCTGAACAGAAGCTCCTGAATGACAGCTTCCTGTGAGGAAGCCATGAGCGTTGCCTCCCAGAAATCCACCTGCAAGCAGTTCTCACAGCCCAGCTCCTAGACACACAAACACACACACCAAAAAACATGCACATTTTTCATGGGATCCTTCATGTACAATTGATTGGAGAAAAAAAGAAGCTATTATTTTGCTGCTTAATTTTCAAAGTTACAACAGGACACACCAGTGGTCGACATACACACACCTTGAATATGTGATCGGCCTGTTCCAGCTGAATTTTGTTGTTCTCATGAAGAGCCACCATGCCAGCCACCAGCAGTCCTGGATGGGTCTTTGCCATCTGGTGACTCAACGCTGTGGGATGGACGTGTGTGTGCCGATCCCCACATCCAGCATGAAGCAGCAGCCTTGGTTCCTGGATGAAACCGTATACCAGGAGCATCTGAACGCACACACACGGGAAACAACCAAACCAGCTTCACCGTCTTATCGAAATCACAGATTAAAATATACAATGCTCTGGTTTCTTACTCTCATCTTCACAAATATTTACTTATGTTCTTCAACTGTTAAGTTTTATGTCCAAACAAAAAAGATCAAAATCAAAATGCAAATCTACACCAGTATCTTAAAGCTTTGTGTCAAAACTTAGCACAATAGCCGGCACAGCTACAGCCTGACAAATTTACACAACAAACAAGTGCGTGCTGCCTAAAAGATCCTGACCATAGTGTACCAGGACACACACATACCAAACGATAATAATTTGTTCATCACTGTTGATCACTTGCTGTATATCTCTACAATCCTGTTCACCATGAATCCAAACATGGAGACTAAAGGTGGATAAATTGAGGCAGAATTCATTCATTCTCTAGGATTCAACTATAACTCTGCCAATTATGAAAGTTAATTTTTTAAAAGAACTGTCCTGTGGTGACTGGTGAGGAATTTTCTAGATGGGACTGTGTTATAACCAACTGCCAATCACCATCAATCATCCCAATGTGATTTGTGCAAACTGCATAGATATCAAAAGCTCTTGATTAATTTGTGTCATGCTCCTCATCTTAAAAAACATATTCAATAATTATTTAAAACATCAGTAACATTTGTAGTGGTAAATCCCAGAATACCCTGGTTATTCTAACTCAAAACACAAACTGTAATAAATTGCAAAACGCAGTGCAAGATGAAAAAAAATACAACATGACTTTTAACAAATATACTCCATGTGCTCTACCCCCCTGACCTCAGCATGTCTTTCCAACAGCTGTGCGAACTGTGGCAGGTCGTCCAAACGCAGCATCATGTTTGCCATGGTGATTGTCAATGGAACCGACACTCCAGATGTGTCCTCCAGATGTTGTAAAATTTGCAGCGTCCGGGCAGGACTGATGTTTGTCATGCATGGGCTAGCACATACACTGATGAGCTCTGTGGGATCTGATCGGCTAAAAATGTCTATGACCTCATCAGCTGATTCCTGTAGAGAGAGGATAAAGTTATTCTTTATTATTCAATATCTCCATAATTTGCCAACATCATAAGGGTGAAAAGATGCAGTTTACAGTTATTAATTAATTACTTTACAACAATTATGCTTATTCTGAAAGAACTGTAAAGTTATTAGTTGTCTTCTGAACAAAGACAGTGTCAAGACTCAAGTAGAGCGCTTTAATTTATCCATCACGTACCTGACTGAGGCTCTGCTCCGTTTCCTCAAACAGGTAATGTTTCAGGTAAAACAGGAAGCCGAGACCATAGGAGTGAAGGCTGCCAGGAAGTGGGCGGTTCCTGCTGATAACCTCTGTAACTGACAGACCTGACATCTTGTAGTATGGTAAAGCGAGGTGGCAGTCCTTCTGGCTAGCCCTTAAAGGAGGGAAGACAACAGAGCTAGTGCTGAAACAAAGACTAGTTGTAATTGTTAATAATCAAAATGTTGATGCAAAACACATAATGATTAATGACAAGTGAAAGCAAATCTTAAAACTGCATTTGACATATATATTAACATTAATGATGAAGGAAAATCAGGTAATTAAAGGCATGCTTGGGTGATGAGTCACCTATAGGTGCAAAGTTAAAATTGAGGCATCAATTTCAGTGTGTTTTAATGAACCTAAATTGAAATTAAAATATATTGAAGTTTTCAAAGGATATGTTTCTTTATTATAATGAGAATGTACTGTGATAGTCAGGATTTCCATCCATCCATGATCTACCACAGACCATCAAGGTCGCCGGTCTATCGCAGGGCCAATACATAGAGACACTCACATGTACAGGGGGTAGAGTCACCAATTAACCTAAACATACATGTCTTTGGACTGGAGGAGGCCAAGCAGGCATGGGATTTGAACACAGAACCTTCTTGCTGTGAGGTAACAGTGCTGGCCACTGCAGCACTGTGCTGCCGACAGGCCATGCACTTTAGTTTTGTCATTTCATTATTCATTATAAACAATTAAACAAAACCAGACACACCCAGTCTCCATCTAAACGACACATCATCCCCTCTCTCTCTTTCCAAACTTTCTGTCTATCTCTTACAGTCTCTATTCCATTTGGGTATAAATGCCCAGAAAATAACTGTTTAATTAAAAAAAAACAATGTTATTTTAACATAAAATTGTATTCACTTACCTGCTGAAGCAGTCTCCCAGCTGTGCACAGTTCTGCCTGAGTGCCTCCTCCAGCTCCTGTCTGTCTGTCTGTGCAGCTGTGTGTCTCTCAGGTTGTCTGTCTGTGTCTCTCTGCAGTGGCGTTGTTGGGTCGCACTCACTCTTCTCTTGCTTCTCTGAGGTTTGGAGTAAAGCGGCACGGAGGAGGAGGTGAGCTTCACTGAGGATGTGTCGGAGGCTTTGGGCCTGTGGGTTGTTCTCTGCATAGTGTCGACTGTATTCATCCTAAAACACAGAGACACACCAGTCGTGGGTCAACACATGCAGACTCACACATTTGGACACAAACACCATCAAGAGTTAAAAGGTTAGTCTGAATTTTGTCTTTTCTGAGTATAAACCTAATACCTTACCTTCTTTAAACGAGTAAACGATTTGCATCAATATTTCATCTTATTACAGGTAGGTATTTGTACTAAAATTAAGAAAAATTGAAAATATAAATATATATATATATATATATTTATTATATTGTTTTCTATTTTCATGCATGTTCTTTTCTTTTCTTTTCCTAAATGTTTAGTGTAGTTTTAGTTCTGGTTTTATTTCTTAGGTATTTCATGACACAGAAATATAAGAAATACAGAAGTGACATATCACAAGACCAGACATTCAGGCTAAGGCTGAGGATCATGTCTACGTTACCATCTCTTGGTAGAGAGTGAGGGGGCTGACGGTGTCGACCACATACAGGTTCCAGCCATGTCCCACTGTACTGGTTTCTCTGGGAGAGGAGATCGTCCACTTCCTGCTCCTGAGGTCAGTGAACGCAGAGAGGTAACAGTAAGTATGTTCAAACTGAGGAATCAGCCAAATCTTCTATGCGCCTTATCTCACAATGGAGATGTACAGGTACACGGGCAATGTCATGCTCCCTGTTATGGCCAATAACTGTTATGGCTGCATTTAGTCGCCATTAATAAACTTGCTTTCAATCTTTGTCATAGCAAGTTTAGAATCAAGTCACAGACCCTGCAAAATGGGGTAAGTGATACCAAAGCAGGATGTTCATACATCACCTGTCAAAGACTTGTGCTTATGTTTGGCAGTGTAGGTCCATGAGCATGAGTCCATAACTTGGTGGTAGTGGGGGTGCATTGAAAACAGCATGCTGCTGCGTCAGACAGCACTATTTGCTTTGTGAAATGGCAAAAAAGTGTTTAATGAGGTCACAGTGACTTTGACCTTGAGTCACCAAAACCTAATCAGTTCATCTTTTCATCCCGTCTAGTTGAATGTTTTGACCAAGTTTGGAGAAATTCCCTCATGGTGTTAAGGAGACATACATTCACAGGGCAAAAACAGCATTCAGTCACTGTGACCTTTGACCAGGAAAATCTAATCAGCTCATCCTTGAGTACTCGTGAATGTTTGTGCCAAGTCTGAAGAAGTTCCATCAAGGAAAGAGATACCTGTCTTGTAAAACGTTATTATGTTACTGAGTGAAATTAAAACAGCTCTATTTCATTTTAGTCCACACAGGATTAGTTTGTGAGCAAAAAGTCACACACACTGAGTGCAGTTAGGTTGGTTATGGTTGGCTAGGTTTAGGGACTAAAACAGGAAGTGTTGTCACTTTTAGACCAAGCTATAAAATCACAAATTAGGAAATTTGGAACAAATTTGAAACAACGACAAACTCAAACAGAAAAATAAAAGCCATTGGCTGTTTTAGAGCTTTAGTGCGCTGCCAAATGGTTTTGTGTTTACTGCTGTGGTTTTGTCAGCATTATTTTTTTTTATTAAATGCCAAAAAATAATGTTAATTGCCAGAGTGCTGTCAAATAGAATCAAATTTTTTTTTTCTCAATAGACAACAAAATATTTCGTCATTCCTTTTATGCTACAGTTACTGCACATCGTAGGTCGTATGCAAAGAAAAATCAAAACAAATCCATTGTTTACCTGCTGCAAAGATTAATTTAAATAGCTTGTTGGAATTAAATAAATTTATGCTGATAAGAAACAGCTCACAGCTCGTACTTCATGTAAAGAAAACATTTTAATACCTTAAAGTTTTGATTTTAAGAAAATCTATTTTCTTCTGAGGGAATTTGTCATAGGGGAAACTTTCCACACTGATATTCCAGTTCAGGTCAATGGCCTCTGTTAGATTACAGCAATACTGACAAAGGCAAAAAAAAATGCAACAAATAAGGTACTTGACTGGATACTTGAATGTTCTGACATCAAAGGTGAAACCTCATCTGAGGATTTGGTTATTAGTCATCGTCACACGCGAGTATTTGGAGGGGTTCCTGGCGTTGCAGCTTGGCCTGAATGTGACAACAGAGACCGATGGGGGTGGGGGGGGTTTGTCTTACAGGAAGGGGCGTGATAGAAAGCTCTCCAGAGCCGGCGTGGTTGCGGGATCGATTCCCACTGCCAGGAAAATACCAGTCAGCATGGTGTGTTCTTTCAACTTGCTAAAATACACAACACACAACACATACACACAGTATACAGGTTTATAAATGTGTGTATGTCTGTGCACACACACCACTTGTGCTGATAAATCCCTCCTTAAAGTCTTCATTTGTCCGACAGCAGGTATCTGATGCTGAATCTAATGATTCTAAAAAGTTTATGACCAATACAATATCATAGTCGTGTGTGTTCATGTATAGTATGTAGTCTGCATAATTTGTGTGTGTGCGTGATTTACAGGCCCCTGCGTTGTGTGCTACGTTCTGTCTCCTCTGGTGTCTCTGTGTCGGCAGTGGAGAGCAGCGCAACATGGCGGCCGTAGACGCACACTGAGCGCAGACCGATAAACAGCTGCATCCTGAGTGCACACACCTCGAGGCTGCTGGGTGGACAGGCCTTCAAACACAGAGAAAATGCACACTCAAGACACAGTGAGATCCACACATATACAGAACATGACTATTTTAAGAACACATATTATGCAATAGCACAACTATCTCTAATAAGCTGCTGAGCATTTGGTTACTTTAGGAATTAATACAAATGCATCAAAATGTAAAGCTGCAGGGACTCATTTTCTGGCCACTAGAATGCAGAGGATCTTTATATCAAGATGACAAGTTCACAGCCTGACATGTAAGTGTTAGCAAACGACTAAACGACGTCTGCTTTTACACTGAGTATCCATGAAGCAGCATCTGCCAATTTCTGACTTTTCCACTTTCTTCACCACGTATCTCCTGGCTTTATACAGTATGTCTGGTGTTTGGTGCTGAAGAAGTATCATACTGAAAACAGCTGCCTTCTGATGCTGGGAATTTTTGGGAAACACCCCCAAAAATCAGCTAAAAGTGGCTTCAGGTCAAGTTTCCAGAGTCAGAAAATACTAGTCAAGGATTGGGCTCATACCTTCATGGTGGTGTCAATGTAGGGGTCTTCGATCCTGGCTGCTACTGCTGCACAGCGCACTGTGAAACACTGCAATGCACTCCTACCAGGCAGGCACAGAAACAAGAACACACTTACTCAGAAAACTCTTCACACTGTGGTAATAAGGAACAATTAGTTAATTTAGGACAGGCTGATGAGATCACATGGTAACAGCTGTTGTTAATATTTAAGTCTTAAAAATCATTATTTTGAAAGAGATTCAGTGAAAAAAAAGCAATGTATTTTAAGTAAGGCTAAATGATTTGTCCAACTCTGAAACCTGCTGTTTCTTCAGTAAACATTTTGGTGCAAAGCTGTGAAGACGAAATCATTTCCTTCTCAAATTCAACTGAGGACCTACTTTGTTATGACGTGCAGCAGGTGGTCTGTTAGCACTGCTTCCAGGACCTTCTCTGGATATTGATAGGCTGAGAGCAGCTCCACTCCACCTTTCAGACTGTACAGGTAGCCAGTGGTGGGGAGGGAGAAGAAGCAGAACACACACGCTGGTTGGTCCACAGACACTGACTGGTTACCTGCAGAGAAAAACAGAGAAAACACACACGCTGACACAAAACACATGCATTTCATAACATGCCCAAAATGAATTTACTTGCATGGCTACCCAGGGAGAATGTGTGGAGCTGTAGAAATAGCATAGAGGAATGTCCATCTTAACAAGCGATTCGGTCTGTTACGGAGTCGAAAATCCATCAAATGTCATCTGATTTCACTACAAATCAACTTGAACTAAGAACTTTTCTAGAATCAAGTGTCATTTTACTTATTTATTTGTTTACATTTTATTGTAGTATTCTGTCTTATTTAAAGATGCTGAAACTTGTCTATAGCATGTGGAGAGTCAGAACTGATAACGATCCATCTGCCTGTGTCTGACATGTTGTACTCACGGGTGAAAAGCGGGTAGAGCTGCAGGGAGTGGAGTTGTGTCTCCTCCACAGTGCAGCCCTGGAAGTACTCTGGAGTAAAACGCCTGTAGGAAGAAAATGAAACTGATCATTTGGCAGACGAAGCTTAAGTGCAGTAGGAGACCTTGGTTTAAGTATTGAGTACTACATATATTTAATAAGAGCAAAGGTATTAAATTAAGATGTGCAAAGTAAATGTTATTTCAGCATGTTAGGGAGTTTAGGAGAGGAGGTCCTGAGTCTTCAAGAGAATCTCAGAGAGGGACATCCCTCCTCTGATAGACTTCAGTAGCTTGTTCCCCCATCGAGGAACCACAGATTGAGTTCAGCTTTAGTGACTTGAGTTTAAATATACTGTCTCTTAACTGGCAGAAGGTAGATATAAAGGTCCAAATCAAAAATACACACAGACACAAACACACCTGAAAAGAACATATGACAGCATGTATTGTCCTTTGTCCTCAAGCCCAGTCTTTTCAATGCTGACAGGGATGTCACAGTCTTTAGCACGATCACCGAGCAATTCCTGGTGCTTTGGAACCATCAGAAAGTCAGTCTGGTCTTCTAGATGATCTTCTGCACAGACAAATTAACACACACACATAAAACACAAGTGATTCTCTCAAGTAGTCCACCAAGCCAGAATTTACTGACACCCACCTAAATTTTCCCATCCTTGGGTGACTGACCTGAACTTACATGTTGATGAACACATAGAGCTTAAGTGTATTTTTGCTGTATGGCGTTCTTTTTTTGTGTTGCATTATTCCCTTTGAATGTAGAGAAAACCAAAAAGGATTATATCGGTGGCTAATATAACCTATTTTTAAAATATCTTATAGTGGCCTTATAATCCCATTAGAGCCTCCTCCCTTTGGCACAAAACTGAATTTTCTGGATCAGTAACAGAAAAAACTGCAGCCAGCAGTAAAGTGAAATCCAATCCTTATAGCGTCTTTTGAAAAACTGACATCACTGGTGGTACATCCATGCTTTTCAAAAGTCTGTAAACTAAAAATAGCCAAAAACTATTACAACAAATTACATCTATGACGGGGGGGGGGGACTGACAATGTTGTGTTATTACCACTCTGACTTGTGTCCGATGATTCGTCCAAGGTTTTAGATTCAGAGGTTGTCTCCAGTTTCAGTACAAGCACTTCTAGCTCTGTCTGCACTGCCACATATCCATCACACAACGCCACCTTAAGGGGAAATGTTAAAGTGACACAGACTGAGGCAAAGTGTCCATTTTAGTAGTTTGAACTTTGCAATAGCAAAACAAAGCAAACGCTGATATTATCCAGATTTATTTAGGATGTCTATGTTTTGCTCCAGGTGGAAGTCACATTTCTCTTCTATGCAAGTTTTAATAGCTTATCAGTTCTTTCAATTGTTTCAGAGAATAACACCAAACGCTTGTTAACTGGAAAAACACAGTGGGTATAAGACCAATACTTTAGCATGTATTTATATAGTTTCTAGTCAAAATGCAAAATGCAAAATGCAAAGCACAAATAGTATGGACAAACTACACCTACTTGCGTCATTTACCATATAATCCACAACAGAAATACCCGAACAGCTAGTATGTGTGCTGCTTAAACAACACAAAAAACTGAAGACTGAAATGAAAGTACCTGTTTAGGTGTAATTTTTGGAATATGCATGATGACTGAGCGTTCAAAATCCAGAGCAGAAAAATTCTGGTTTGAACTTGGGGTCTGACCTATGAGCAGAAAATAATGAGAGGTTAGATCAGTAAGAGAAAGAGTCAGCAAAGTGAGCATCAGCTATATGTGCATCTTTTTCCATTTTTCTTTTTACTTACTTCTTTTATAGTGATAAAAACAAACTCTATTTTGCGTTGTAAAGACTGTATACACATTTTGAATGTAAATGCACTTTTCTAGTCTTAAGAGACTATTATAAAGCACTGAAATTGCTTGACAATACTTGACAGATTGACTCACACATAAATATGATACCCGTACACACTCATACATTGATGAAACAGTTCTGTATTGTGCAAAAGGACTGTATTATGGACTCAAGGAGCTGGGGATTTAACCACCGACATGCTCTACACCCTGAGTCACCCCAAAATTACTCTTGAACATTACTATCCTTGAGTTACCTTGACTCTGACTGGAGGGCTGCTGCATGTTCGGCCAGAGGCTCTGGAGATTCTGCTGGGTCTGAGTCTGCTGAGAAAGAAAAATAATCCTAATACATTAACTGTATCAAAGAGCCCATTTATGTTGAGTAGAGTAGGCAACATACAATAACAAAAACATGCTATTATAATGACATTTTTGAGGCCTGAAAGATGCAATAAGATTAACACATTAATGTTCTGGAAAACAACCTTTGCTAGAGGTCAAAGAAGTAAATACACCGTTTCATGGTGTCTTTAAATTAAGATAATTTACAGTAACACCCACAAAAGAGGTAAACTGTGTTAGCCGCTGGAGTCTTACCGGATTCTGCTGGTTCTGTCTCTTCAAAGTGAATAGAACCAAAGTGTTCTCACAGCCAACCAGTAGGTCTCCTGTTATTGGGCAACACGCCACGGCAACAGGATGCTCTGACAACGGGATCTCAATGATCTCCATCTGCACTCCGCCCCGCACAGATGCCCCTCGTAGCAGGTGGCCCAACAAACGCACCCCAACACGAGCTTTCTCTTCAGCCTGAATGTAGAACAAGAAATAAATACTTAAAAACACATCAAATAAAGATGACAGAGGAGGTAAAATTATATAACAGGACACACACAGGTGGAAAATTAACTATAAAGCTTCATGTCCAAATAAAGCCAAGCTGATCTAGTATTACCACACCAGCTGATGCACAGTTTTTTCTTCATAAGCTGAGTGTAATTCATTTTTGTGCTGTTTTCGTACAGTTTGCTTGTGTGTTTTGATGTTAATGTAAGCAAAAGAAAGAATAATCTTTATAATGGTGGAAGGAATGAAATCAAACTGGTTTTGAAAGGGTTTGAAATTCACGTCAGACTGGACTGATAAGTATAAAATGTCTTCTAAGAGCTCATTTGGTTTGCATCTATTGCCACGAACATCAGTGCACCAAAACCAAGCCAAACCAGATTTAATCTTAATGCTACAACAGAGTGTCTGTAATTCCAAGGTTTTTCCCTTTAGAGAGAAACTGTTTTCTAGTTTATTGTTTTGTTAAATAAAGGCAGCTACATGTTTTGTTCTAATCTCTAGTTTTAATTAAAATAAAATGATAATATGGCTTGAATACAGACCAAATATCCCACATCATTAAAAAAAAAGAAAGTTCAATGTGGTGTGCTTTTTCTAAATCTGGTAAATGTGTTTACCTGGTATCTCCAGTTGGTGTAGGCTCGCAGGTAGGTGGCATTGTTCTTCTCCTCAATGGTCACCAGGTAGTCTCCTGGATGTGAGGGGGGAGAGGAGGTGGCAAAGGGAAAGCTAGGATGTTAAAAAGTTCTCCAACTCACACTGGAATCACTTGTGCTATCAGCTTGCATATAAAAGATAGAAAACAAATAGGCAGTTGCAGGTGAATGGTGACACTTGTGCAGTTACTGCTGCAAAGGCTGATGAAGGTGAGTGTAGTTACCTATCTTGCTGTGCTGGATGCTCCTCACAGTGGCCATGGTGGCAAATCGGCAGATGAGAGGGCATCCCTCCTGCTCCAGACTGTACGCTTCCACCTTGGTTCAGTACAACACAGTCAGTGTCCTTCTTATTTCTAAATTCTACTGAATGTACAGGTTTGTATTTCTGTGCTAATGAACAACTACCTCTGATAGAAGCTTTTTTTGCAGAAATTACATTATCATTGAAATACACTGTTTTGAAAAGTTATTTAATAATAACACAATTGTCATTGATTTTTGTCACAAAGTGTAGATATTGTAGATATTAGCCTGCATCAGTCACTGTCTAATTAGCCTCTAGCTTCTGTTTAGTCTGTATATCCAAATATATTTAACAAAATATAGCATCTACTAAGACAACGATAATGATATATTTGCTAAAAAACAAAAAAAAAAACAAAACAAAACAAAAATCATCATCAAGAAGTCATCAATGCAAGTTCAAAAGATGCTATGAAAGTGTTTCTAGTACAGATAACTACTAACAAGTTTTTTTCAGACAAAGAAAGAAAGAAAACAGACATTGGCGTTAAGAAACATTCCTAGTTTATGGTCACCTTGCATCCTCCAGTAGCCACCACGAACAAAGCTCCACCTCCACAACAGACCAATCCAGGCTCCTGCTCCACCTGAGCCACAGAGAGGGACAGTAGATTATACTACTGCAAAACTATACTTACATAAAACAGCGACAATAACAAAAACATAGGTATGCTTTGAAACGAAGCTCCACTGACCTGCACTATCTGCTGTGAGGAGAATGGATGGCAGTTGTACACGTGCACCATGTTTGGTCTGTTGGAAAGCTTGTTCAATTCAGTAGAGGGTGGAAATGTTTATTAGCTTCTGAGGCCGGCTTCCTCCTTTTCTAATGGTGCTATGATATGGAGAAATCCATGAACTCCTCCTCTGTTTTATGTGAACTTCTTGGACAATTCATCCATCACTGCTAAAAAAAAGAAAACAAAAACAGAAACATTTTAATTTAGTTTGGACATTTTATAGATATCACATTATGATATGATACACTTGATCTCTTTTAACTCCGTAAATCACAAGTGATACTATCGTATGTAACATGTTTCCTGTCTTCATCATGTGAAAATCTTACATTTAGGCACATTCACACATTTTACTTGCTGCTGCTCATGTGATACAGGCAGCATGGATTTTCACATATTTCACATTCGGAATGTAACAGAACCCAAAAATTTCCATTTGACCTATAAAATCACAAGTAAACTACCTTTTGCATGTAATAAATTCATAAATAAATGAACATTGTGTATAAAATGTGAAACAGCATTTCACATACCATGACATCAACATGCCTTTTGTTGCCATGTATTTAACATGTCCTGCAGGCTACAATGAGGGCAAATGGAGATGGTTCTAAAGCATTAAAAAAGAAAATAGCAAAACCTCTTTCTAAAAATAAGAAACTTTTGATTTCCACAGACAGTTTCTATTTATTTGGAAAAAAAAGTAGTTGAAATGAAAACAGTTCACTGGGCAAATTAAATTAGAACTGGCTGCATTTTTAATGATTTTAAAGTCTTACTGATTATGTAAAATAAATAATAAACCATCAATCACTGAAAGCTTTTCTTTTGAAAGCATCCTATCATCACATTGTCCGCGGTATCGAATTATTCAGTAGAAATTTACCAAAGCTTGAACTTTATATTTACCTGGCTCTTTAAAAAGCAAAATGTCGAAGTGAAAGCATCAAAACAAGAGGCTGGGGGACCAACGGGGCCACACATGTGCAACAAGAGGAAAAACAAGGCCGATAACTAATTTAAAGTTTAAAGGGGTGAGCTTCCTCTGGATGTCTGACCCCTCACCAGCAGCTGAAACAGGGTGACTCTCTCTAATCGATATCACATGCCGCCGTCTTGTGAGCAGCAGCAGCTCCGGGTGTTTCAGTTCAAGTCAGATCAACATGGTTAGTCGTCGGTTCATTCACTTTCTTCATATTAACGAACTATCATATCATCTTTACACAAAATGCTGGACGGATTATTAGAGAATTACCTTTTTTTTTTTTTTTTTTTACTGTGTGCTTCTCTTTCCTTCCTACTTCTGTTTCTCTGCTGCAGTTTATTGATTTCACGCTGCAACGCAGGAAGTCAAGCACCACAACAACAAAGCGCCCGCCTCCTCTTGATTCTCATTGGCTCCCGTTCCTGCTCGTATTGTATCTGGCGTTCCCATTGGCTGTCGAGCTGTCACGCTCTAAAGGGCGGATCTGCCTCTGTCATGATTTTCACTTTTCTGTCCTTTGAGGCATTTGTTTCACTATATTTCTCTGTATTTTCTCATTATCCAGTAGCTTTGTGGGAAGCACTGTATTCACTTCTAACTTAAATTTTATTTAGACTAAAATCTTGAGATAAAAGATCTATTTAATTCAGTAATCTGTGTTTTTTATTCCAAAATTACAGAGTGGGTTGCTCTGTGGGAGTGTTGGTTGACAACACAATATCACAATTCTTGTGTTATTACCTAATATCCACCTGACAATTAGTCTTGGTGGTATTAAGATGTTCCTTTTAAAACAGCTCACGTTGAATAATGCTCAACAAATGTTGATGCTGATGCATAAATACTGTTTTGGAAGAGAAGACTTTTGTTTAACTACAATTTCAACTCTGCTTTTAAACAGTCTTCATAATATTAATTTAGACTGAAGCACCCTCCTAGTTAACCTGACAGTGTTTGGTAAAGTGAGACAGGGATTTCAGATTGAACTATTAATATATAAAAGCATATGGGTACCAGCCACTGTATTGAAACACATTATTTTAAACAATAAGCACAAACAAAAACTAAATTAAATGGCAGTAGTAGTTCATATGTTATGTTACATACAGGAAATGGTATGCCCATTGCTAGGTAGAGAGGAAGAATAAGAAGTGAAATAAAAATAAAATATTAAAGAAAGCTGAGTAAAGACAGGACGGGAAAATATATCTATGGATGAAATACCTTATAATGCTCCTCCACTTTTATTTATGCAAATAAAATATGCATTTCATATACATTGTTTTAAGAGATTGAAGAGCCAATCACCCAGTCATGCAAGAGAAAAATGCTATGAATGTTGTCACAGGCCATATAATAAGGTCTGTTGAGTCAGACGTCAATAAACTGGGTGACATGGAAGAAAATGATTCCACTTTACAAGACCTTTAAATAATCTGAAACGTGGCCTTGTTTTGCAGCTCAGCAGCAGGAGAAACACAAACGTTGCATCTAACTGAAGCAGTAACTCGAATATACCACAGGGAGGCAAGAGTTGACCGAAAAGAAAAAGAGACATGACAAACGGCGGTTGATATGTCGTTTGTAAAGCTGAAACATAGTCTTTAAGCACATTAAATAACGACTCTTGTGCAATATGTTCATTCAAATAAAACAGCGTCTGTTCGCGTTGCGTGTTTTGTTTTGTGGCCTTTATTTTGTAGCTTCCTGTGAGAAGTGCTTTAGGCTGAAAGGGCGACGCGGAGACAGGGGGTTGACGGTAACGGGAAAAGTAACGGAGACAGTAAAGTTAACGGTTTGTCTTCCTTCCAGTTGAACAGGTAAGATGATCATTTTAATTCACGTTAACATATTTGCTGAGAAAGATTGTTTTGGTCAATTTTGAGTGAAATATATATATATATATAAAACTATTTATATTAGATAAATTATAATAATGTAACGAAGTAACGTCCATTTGAATATGGATTTTGTTTACTTTTTCTTTTGGTGTAATGAATTAAATAATGGAAATAAATTATATATATATAAAATATATAATCACATTGAATAATAAATAAATAAAGTGCGTAGTAGCTCTGGGAGGGCCTGGACGTTTGGTTTATAGAGCTGTTTTGTGTAGAACAGTGCCACCTGTCAGCAGTTGACTCATCATGCAGCCTGTTTCATGGTGAAAAGACTTTAAATCTCATTTTTGTTACAAAATGACATTGCAGAAACGAGGGAAGCCCCAGTCATTCAGAAACAGTATATTTGATTCAGTTCTGATAAAGTAAAAATATGATTATTATTATTATTATTATTATTATTTTATTTGCAGCGCAAAGTAAACATAATCACAAAATTAACTTTTTGACAAACCACGTTTAATTGTGTCAAATGTGATGCGGACCAAGTTTTATTTCAGTACGTGAAGGCAGCGTCTCCCTCTCTCCCTCCCTCCCTCCCTCCCTCTGTTTGTCGGTGCTGACAGGTACTTCAGGGTTGTGGCTTCCTGCAGACTTCAGCTCAGCTGAGGTGTCGACAGCGGCTCGAGTTCATCTGTCATTCGCCGACTGAAAGCTTCGCAGTACCCAGTAAACCGTGGCAGGACGAGAGCACTACAATCAGCCCTTTAGCCGGTGTCTCCCGCAGCGACTCTGCATTTTATCCTGAGCAAGTGTGCACATTGCATGCAGCAGTCCCCTGCACCGCCTGTATCCACCGGTCGCCCCGAAACTCTCTCAAGGTAAGACTTGTTTGTTACTTAAATGATGGCCACTGTGTGATTTGTGAGCATTGCAATGGAAAACACGTGCTACAAAATATTTAGAGAAGAATATTTTAAGCTCACTGATCACTACCTTCACCTGACAGGATGCATGTTTTGCAGAGTGAGTTAACAATTGACATAAGTTGAACTAACTGTCCAAATCTGTGAGGAAAAAAATCTCCTTGTTGGTTTTATGGGATATTCTTCAAATTCTTCTTCGAATTTCTGAAAGCACATTTTTAATATTTCAGCACAGCGTTGCATAAAATTGTATAATACTGTTCAGTGACTTAGTTGTAGTGATTCTTGCATTGTAACGTACAGGGATGCAGAGAAGGGAGAAATAAGACAAAATAATTTCTTTGCTGGAGACCCCCTATGTCCTGTTGGACCTTCTTCATAGCTATTCCATAAAAACAGATGCTTATGTTAGGCAACTCCTCTTAGGAATGCCCTTACCTCAGAGCTGAGTCATGCAAATTATACCTTCTCTTTCTTTCTCTCATCTCCACCTTTCAGATGTTATCATATTAAAATTGCTTAATTTCAAACAGAGATTCTTTAAATTATTTCCCCCTGCTTTCTCAGGTGACATTACAAATAGTCTTAACATGATTTTTATCACAACAGGTGTAGAGGAAATAACAAAACATTAATTTCATTAAAATTAAAAAAAAAAAAAAAAAGGACTGAACAGAAACTGCAATGCAGGTAGAGTAAGTTGCAAGATTTCATTCATGTAATTAAAAGTTTTGCACCCCACTTGTAAGATTCCTCCCATTAATTTAATTTTATAGGACAGCAAATGATGATTGAAACATGTTGGCTCAAAGCTCTTTAAAATATTTTGTAAATTCACCCAGATAAAATCCAGTAAACCAGTTTTTAGAATGAAATGAATCTTATGGTATCAATGCACAAAACTCTCATTACTGTCAGTCTATTGATTTAAGTAATATGAGAGTCTATTGAATTGGGTATATTAAATACCTAATAAAGCAGTGAAAAGTGGCTCCTGAGAGAACATTTGGATCAATTTGTGAACAGAATACAAGAACTATGCATAAAATACAACCTCCTGGAGGCCAAAATCCAAACCTAATGACAACTGTGGTGCTGTGCGATAATGGTCTCTCTGCCTGCAGCACAGAACTAGTGAAAGTCATCTAGCATTTCACACAAATGAGATGTTTGCTGCTGTGTAGCTAGTTATCTGCAAGCCCAGCCACGCTTGATATGCACCTGTATGTGTGTGAGAGAATGTCATGAAGCTGTCAATTTCACAAACCCCTCAGGCACTGGTTTTTAGTCCCAGCTCAAACATGCACGTGTCCACCAAATGCAGGCAGCTGTGAAGTGGCTTTACTTCTATGAGAAGATGTTGTAGGATAAGTAGATGATTAGGCAGGACAGGAGATCATTGGAAACTGTAAAAGTAAAGAAAGGAGAAATTTTACATTACAGAAAATAGGAAGGTTAGAAAGGAGGATTAGAACAAAGGAAGGCAAGTTGTGTTTTTAACTAGTCCTGGGATAACTGTCTCCTTATTGAAGAAAAGCAGTTATACAGCACTTGCTGGAAACTACGGGTAAACACATTGAGACAGCTTCAGACATGTTCTCAAAACAAGCACACCACTACAGGGAGAATATGATATTCCACCCCTGTCAAATGTTTAGTGTCACACCTCTGAAATAGTTCAGGAGAGGTCATGGATAATCTGTTATCTTCCTGTCTTCGTTTTCTGGTGCTCAGGTCAATTTTTGCACTGATCACAGGACAACTTAAATGTGTGTTGTTTGGATATCATGTTAGAGGTGTGATACCATTCTTGGTTTTTGATGTGTTGGATGGCTGAAAAACACTGCGGACCACAAGTTCAGCTGTCACCTGAATTTCTCTTGAGTTTCAGGTTGTGCTTCTATATTTGCAATGCAGAGTTCTGTGCCTGGTGTATATTTTTCATTTTAATTGCAAAGGGAGTCAGTTATTTGAGATAGTTTGACCTGTGCTTTGGAGTACAAACAACTGCATGTAAGTAAATTTCCAGTTAATGGCGTCAAGAAAAGTCTGGGTCCATTATGATTCTGATACCCTATGTCTGGGTATTTGATGATTCTGACCACTGGTATCAATTTGATGTACACCTTGGCTAGAATATATTGTAATTGTTTTTATGTAAGGTATCGTGAGCTTCAGGATGCTATGCCTTTAAAAGGCAACCTGTGTTGGCAGCCCATCAAGACTGACTGAATATGACATATTGATTTTGGAAGAACAGAATTTTAGCACTTTGGCTTGTATGAGGTTATTTCTGCTAAAAGAGGATAGGCCAGATATGAAAACCAGGACTGTGAATGTTTACTGTATGTGGTCAATAAAGATACAAAACATTGTAATTGTTTTTGTGATATTAGCGTCAATGCATTGTGTTTGTTTATACATGTTACTTGATTCAGATCATAACTTATGTCTAATACAGAAAATTCCAATTACTACTATAATCATTTCACTGTAAACATGATACATTTCATTGTTATTTTTAGATGGATTTGCTGCAGGCTGCTATATGTATATGTTGGAAAACTATGAATATTAGCTTATTGAATCTTTTTTTTTTAATATAATAAGGTGCTGCAGTTGCAACACTGCACTGTTTGTGGTGTATTTTACTTACCAGTTAAACTATACAACATGAACCACACTGTGTGTGGCGCATTATTTTTTTTTTGTTTGTTTTTTTTAATTCCAGCAGGAGTGGATAGATATATTTCCACATTTGTTTTCTCAGCGTCTTTTATTTCACTCATATAGGACAAACAGGAATCAACCTTCCCTGCCAGCTGCATTATTTGTACTGTTCCCAGGTCCTGTAACTCAGCAAACGTGTCTCATCTTTCCTGCATCGTGTCCTTGATTTGAAATAATCAAACATTGTGCTGCCTGGCTCAGTAATGGGAACTGGAACTGCCTTGGTGGTGATGCTGATGTTATTTTTGCAGTGTAATTCAATTGGTAGGATTGTGTCACTCTAATGTGATTTGCAAAATGGATGCCCTTGGACTATAAAAGGCAGCCAATATGGACATTAGAGAGTGACTGAGTAAAATAGAAATTGTCCTCTAAGGCTGTCTCAGCTGTCTGGACTTTAGTTTGGAGTTTGTTGTTTACCATAGTTATGTAGCTTAGGTATTTGGTGCGTACCTGTCAAATAGCCAGGCCTACTCCCACTTACTGACTGATCAGTCAGTAAGTGGGATGCTGGGATAGCGCTATTTATATTCTATAATAAAATGGAGATTGTGACAATGCTCTAGAGAAATGTGGTCATGGGAAAAAGCTGAGGTCAAACCAACAGGGAGAGGAGAGGGGAAGAAGGCTGGACTGGACCGTACAGGAAGAAGAAACCTCTAGGGACAGGGTATGGGTTCAGTTTTCTTGATTCTGAACTTGCTCACTTGTTGTACTGGGTATAATTTACTATATTATAATATACTCACTCCTTTTCTGCTCACATTCCTACTGAGGTCTGTCTTAAAATGACAGCCATGACAAGCAGTTATATTTTATTCATTTCTCCTTGAAGGTAAACCTTAAACTGCTTTTCTTCCACCAAGTCTTCAGTTTGAATTCAAGTGTTCATTTGTTTGTCTGGAAAGGTTCTGTGATCTTTCAACCATTTGGATTTCAACCAGTCATCTGGAGCCCTTTTGAAATTTTACGAGATAAACCGCTCTCAATATCAGGGGAAAACCTCCACACTTTCAAATAACATACAGCTGTTCAATGGTCTGTGCTGCTCAGTTGTTACATGGATCATCTGGCGGAAAGATGCACTGAGAGGTTTTTATACCCAAAGTTGTGGACAGACGGGGTGTGGCCAGCACAGGTTTCATTGGCATCCTCTTGCAGTATAAGCTTCCCAATTAACCAAAATTGTTAAGGCGGTGAGACTTGATAGCACATTTTTAAGGTAATTATATGTAGGGCACTGTTACGTAGACCCTTTTCCCTCTGTGATATCCCTTTTAAATTAGTGAAAGTGGACTGGGCAATTTGGCACAGTGGTGGCTCCAAAAGACAGTGAGAGATGACTAAAATGTAAATAGCATATGAACTTCATTATGGGAGGTGAAAGAGGCAGAAAGGGCTGATGTGCCCAGTATGTTCTAGAGCTGTTGTGTGTGTTTCTGATTCATAAATTAACAATATGAAAATATATATTGATATAAAAAAATGTGATTTAAGAAAATCACACGTACCATGATCTTTCACCTCTACTCATATGCTGGAATAATTAAGAGTTAGCTACATAGCTCATCATTCTCCATACTGCTTTGATTAGAGCAAGGAAACCAAAGTACCTTTAAATCAGATGTATTATTGAATTGTAATGTCATAATTGGTCAATTTCAATTTAGATTGTTGCCTTTTGAAAGACTCCTAATATATGTAAATTTTAAGTTTTATTTTTAATCTACTGTAATTTGTCATTAGCTTTCAGAAAAGGTAATTCAAGAAGCAGCAAAGTAGAAATCGCGGTAAATAATTTAACATATAACAATTTAACACATGAGGTATCATGTAAGATAAGATAAGAGAAAAATGCCTGGTGCTGTATATGAACTGTATAAGGGCTCATTGCTGGTCGAACACAGAGGTCATTCATTCTCCTGAACGACCTCAATTCCTTCATTAGGTTAAACGGGAAATGGTGTTAGACACTGACAGGAGTCCATATACTGTATGAACGACTCCTCCTCTCTAATCTACATGATGACACACACTCATAGGTTAGATTGATGTGATTGAAAGAGGGTGTGTGTGTGTGTGTGTGTGTGTGTGTGTGTGTGTGTGCGCGTGCGTACGTGCGCATAGAGGAATGGTGGTCCTGTAGAGTGGTCGGTTGTTGTGGGGTCTAACAGCCAGTGACATCATGTACATCTCTGTGACATCACTTAATGTGATTGGGTGGGGTGTGGGGGGTTACTGCACATGCTCAGTCACTGCCTCTTTGCTTGACATGGCTTTTGTCATCCTGTCTTTACCAATGACATGTCACCACACACACATATTCACAATGACACACACACAAACAATAAAATGTAATGCAATTCCTCCTACACAATCTCCCCACACAATGATGCTGACAACACACAATGACACTACATGACAACACACAGGTACTGAAATAGAGCAGAGGAACTTATTATTGTTTTCATCAATAGAAATTTGTTTCCTATTGATCTGGAACAACATTATTTCCATATAAATCAGATCTTTTCCATCCCTAAGGGCTGCATATTATGAGACTATCAGCATTTCAGAAGAATATCAAAGATCTATAATGCAAATTTTCTAAATCACTTGATTAGCTGGTCTTTGTCTTGAAGCCACTACATGTCTCTGTTTTTCAATGAATGATTTTGCATGAAAATCAATAACCCGAGAACAGACATAGTCATCTATCTGTTTTGTCCATTAACAGTTTCTCAATTAATTTGGCAATTTTTTGCATTACTCTGATTAATGTCCTGATACTGAAATCACGCAAGAATTTCAATTTATGTATCTTTTTCTACGTGATCATAACAATAAAATGACAAACTTGTTAAGTTTAGTTTAGAGAGAACCCTTTGCTGTGCTTGAAGGGCCACATTGACCTTCACACCTCTTCCATAGTGGTATAGTGCTTTCAAGGACATTTGAGGACACCAGCCATACTTGGAAAACTTGAAATCATGTTTGAGGAAACTCTGCTGCAGAGTACTTATTAGTACTACTAATTAATATCAACAAAGCTTTAAAATGAGTAATGTATTGATACATTTCTCAGATCTCTTGTCTTGTGTCTGCAGGTACTGTACTCATTTAGCCAGTTTAAGACATTAACAGATTTTTTTATACTCAACAAATTTTTTCACACCTATTGTATTTACCAACATTTATTGTAACATTGGTCATGAATTATAATTGTATCACTGTGTGTATGTGTGTGTGTGTGTGTGTGTGTGTGTGTGTGTGCGTGTGTTGCATGTTGCCTTAGCAACAGCTTGGTCTTCCTTGGTAAAATGATTTGTGGTGGTAATAAGCAGGGGTGTTCGAGTCATATCAGCTCTTATTCCCAGGATCCATTTCCACTATTCAAGGAGCGTTCTGTTTAATGTTTTGTGACTCTGACTCTTTATCTTGACTGGCAGCACAGACATAGTTTGATTCTCAGTGTCAGTATAAACCTTGTGTTGAGACTGAGATATCATCAGCCAGGCTGTTTACAGCTTGGGAATATCCGTAGAGCTGCTGCTAATCGCCCATTAGACTGATAAAGAGCAACACTTGGCTACAGAACTGGCTGTGGAAAATAAATGGCCTCTTTTGCACATCTTCTGTGGAGACTTGCATGTATGCACACAGTATAGTGTAAAAAACAACAACAACGTTCTGATTATTTATTGACATATCACACATTGAGTAGCTACAATGCAGAGAGCTGTAGATTGAAAATAATCTATTCCCTTATTAATGCATGTAATGATGAGTATATTGAATTTTGTCCAGGCATTAGACATGGTCCATCTTCATTTTTATATTCCCAAGGTTTCATTTTCAGATTCCCAGGGTTGTAGTAGTAGGTTTCCAACCTGCTCTTCTCCCATTTCCAATTTTTTTTTTTTTTTTTTTTTTTTTTTGGTTTTGCAGTGGAGCTACAAGGCTTACACCAACAATAGGGACAATAATTGTCCACATAGCAAAATATGGAAACAAAAACTAACCTATACTCATCATGTAGCATGAATAAAATAACAGCTGATTCATCTCAACATAATTTCACACAAATGATGTAATGTTTCTGTGAATATTTTCTGCAGCAGGGTGCAGTATGCATACAGCCTTGAGTTGTATCAAATTGTGTCTTGTGCTGACTGACACGTGATATCGTCCACAACTTCTCTCTGATTATTGCTCTCAGTTCCCTCTCCAAGACCCTCCTGAAATTGTTTTGAACATTTGTCATTTATGTCTTCTTGTACTTTCCAAAAGCCAACTAATAGTAAACTGACAGAGTTATTAGTTGTGTTATTAGTTGTGAAAGGTCACTGAACAGAAATGGGGATGAGTAATCTTATGTGTCTTTTTAATAACATTACATGTGGTTATTACACACAGTGAATAAATCATTGTACGAGATAAAGAAATAAAGTTTTCAATTGCTGTTTTTATTCCTTTTCAGGTTCCATCTGAAAGAAAAAAGTGGGTGTGAGTGGCAGAGTGCACGTACATCTGCGTACATGCCTGTGTGGGTACATGTATCACCATGAAGCATCAGTCTATCTCCCGATGGCTGAGCCAGCTGGGACTGCCGCAGTACTGCACAGCATTGGAGCAGGAATATGATGGTGTAGAGGTAACACAAGCACACATAGATGAACAAACAAAATGTTTTCAGCCTCTTGTTTCAAAAACAACCCCTGAAGCAGTAGTAGACTAAATGCACCTACAAGGTTACATGAACAAATTCCAGCAGTTCTTGACAGTGTCTGGATGAGCAAAGTAAACAAATTTTGTCTGCGTTCCCCAGACTTAAAAGGTAGACGATTTAAGTAATGATGATAGCTGCATTTTAATAAGCATTGCCTATGTCTCAAATGTTTTTTTTTTGTCAACCAGATTTTGCTGGCTTAATTTGTAAGTTTCCAGAGCTGCTGCCATGTTTTCTAGTTATAAAACCTGCAGCAAAACCCAAACAGATCCCAGTGATTATCCACAGTGAACCTGGATTGATGCCAGCAGGGGTGGAGGCTACAACAACAGAAGCATCATTTTTAGCAAGAGGCTTTATCATTACTAATGCAGCAGATGTAAAAAAAAAAAAAAAAAAAAGAAAGAAAAAGGCACCTACCAGATTGAATACATAAAGGGACCCTATCTGATAATGAGTGGGTCTAAAAAGGTTTTGTAATTTAAATGTACAGACCCTTTATTATGTCTATTTTTAAAGGGGGATTCCAGTGAAATAAAATATATTTTTGCAAAACCAGCTGGAAGAACAGTGATTATTAAGAGAGTTTCCCACAGCAGCCTAATAAAGCAGTCCTATAAAACTTAATTGCAGATCTATTAGACTGAATGGACAGTGATGTGGGGGCTGCTCCAGCCATTAACCTACTTCATTCTGAAAGTTACACAGCCATTGGCTTGGAGATGAGATTGATTAGCCATTAAGACATGAATTATTCCATTGCACCCTGCTAATGTTTACCCAGAATGCATTAGTGTGGGTATAATGGGGAAAGCTTGTGAAAAAGAGGCTAAAAGTGGCAAGGAGAGAGATACAGAGAAAACAAGGTGAAACACAAAATATATTGTTGAAAATATATTGTTGTAGTCACATTCAACCATCATGGAGTTAAGACTAAAGTCACTGTGTCATATATTGCTTAAAATTCAAGTTAAATGACTTACTGAGCTTAAATCGACATACAACCAGTAAGTTTAATAGTGCACTGAGTTAAATTCCTTCAGTTCAAAAAAGTTATCTGAAATCTATGCACAAGGCTGATGACTGGAGGTACATGCACCTCTCTTACTCTTTATCAGCTATAGGGAGCATATGATCTAAGACTGATACTCTCTTTGACCACTCTCCGTGCATATTGAACTCAGCACAGCGTAGCTAACCTTCCTCTGGATATTATAACAACAATGTTCGGCTCAGTGCTTCTTAGCCATCCAGGCTGCTCGTTAACACAACATTCAATGTGGTAAAAGCAACTCAGCCAACACCATCAACACTGCTAATGGCTACATGCATATTCTGTGCAATGAGAATTTCTTGACTCTTTTTCATCTTTTTTCATCATTAAGTGCTGGTATATTTATGTTTATACTCCATAAGCAGATGCACCACAGATGAGTCAGAATGTGTTCGTAATGATGAACAGTGAACAAGTTGTACAACCACAACAATGGGTTGAGTTACAAGCTCAGTGTAAAGTCAGAAATATTGATTCTAGCAGGTTTTAAAAATTTCAAATCAGAGCTACATGCTTAGGTGTTCACCAGAACCGTTCCTGCATTTGTGCTCTCGTTTCATTTACCAGCACCATCATTGTTGTAACACAGGGGCAAAAACAACATTCGCAACTGCAATATCAACTCTGAGAAGGACTGGTATGAGAGTTCATATTGTTGTTCAGCTCTGCATGATCTGGATAAAGAAAACATGTCAACTTTCTGTTGGACACAAGAGGGAGATGAGAATGATAGGAGGGGGACAGAGATTTAGAGATAGGTTTGGCTTGTGATATGCCAACCATGTCTCTCTCTCACACACACAAACACACACACATAGACACAGACACACACACAGTCAAGGGCTAAGTGTTACTCGTGTTAACATCAGCAGAACTAATATGGTGTCTTCAACTTTAACCTGTGTTATTACTGAGCTGTCGAGGCATGTTTGTGTGTGTGTGTGTGTGTGTGTGTGTGTGTGTGTGTGTGTGTGTGTGATGTGATGTTTTATGTGTTTATGTGTGTATGTCTTTATGGTGGTGAGGACACATTTGAGTTTGAAACTGTCGTGAGGACATTTTGCCTGGTCCTCACAACTTCAAAGGACTGTTTGAGGGTAAAGACTTAGTTCTTTTCTGCAGATTAGAATTAGGTTTAGGTTTGGCACTTATGTGTGAAGTTTAGGCTCAGAGGCCAAGGGGCCAGGGAATCCATTATGTGAATGAGTGTCCTCATAAATATTGAAAGACCAACACAAGTGTGCACATGTGTGTGTATCTGAGTTGGTGACTGTGTATGTTTGTGTGCATGTGTGCAGCTGACTACTTTGTTATGCAGGTATGCGTGTGTGGTTGTGGATGAGTGTATAACTTGCTGTATGTGACTAAGAGTGACTGTAATTTGATTGTGCACTGTTTCTGCTTGAGTTTGTGTGTGTGTGTGTGTGGGTACGTGCATGTGTTCATGGATTTACCCACTGTATGTTTGTGCTGTCTAAATAGAGCAGTGTTTGTGATGAACCAGTAGAATGGTCGTATTGTTTAGAAACCAAAACAACAAGGCCTTGGTTTGAGGTGGGAGTGTCCTGTGATGACAGTGTGTGCCATTTACATGCGTGTGTTTTTGTGTTGTTCCATTTCTGTATAAAGTTGAGTTTAGGTTCAAAGACTTTGTGCCTGTCCTTCACTGGTCTATTTCAGGGGTCATTTACTTTAATGCCATAGTGTGGGTTAACGTGAGGCAGGGTGTGTGCATTGGTGTGTTTAAGACAGTGCTGTAATGACAGGAGCAGAATGAGGGGAGGAGACGACACACTTTTGGAAGATGGGAGGTGGTCTCAGCATTTTCTTTTGTTGTCTAGATAGACTACGTTGCCTAATATCCACCAAGAACAACAGCATATTCCCTGCATGACAATCTAACTCAACTAATGGATTAAATTGTTAGTACTGATGTTCTTAATGTTATTTCCTCATCTGGAGAGAACAAACTCAAGAATTCATCACAGCTTCTTATTGACTGCAGAGTAAGGATTGAGTTATAGACATCAGAACCAATGTTGTCTAAGAACCGTACATTGTGTTCTTAGACAATGTTGGCAATCAAGTGTTTATAGTTGTGTAAAGAGTGAAAAGTAAAGTGAGAAAGTTGGCATGAAAGTCAGATTGCTGTTTTCAGAAAAGTACAAAAATAGATGGACATCCCCTTGGGTGGAGATGTCCTGGGCTCTGACTGTCTGTCTGTCTCCCATACCACCTTCAGACCTCAGTAGTGACCCCGGCAGTATTTTCATTGTTTCTGTTTTCAAGTGTCATCTGAGTAAGAAGACCATCTGACGCTGGTCAAAGTCAGGGTTGAGACTGTTGAGTTTGGTGTCAAACTTCACTCTGTAACCTCTGTCATAGGGTCAGATCTCTCATTCTTCTGGTATGACTATGACATGTACGGCTGTCCAAGTAAAATGATTTCTAATCATAAAAAAAGCAGCTAAACTTTTTTTTAATGACAAAATAGACAGCTACAATGATTAAATCAGTTAAATGTACTTCAAAGCCATGTGCATTAAAAAAAAACCTTTGACTCCTCAAGGGACACATGGATGTCAAAGCAAATTTATAGATAGGACCACAATACTATGAGGTCTTCATTGTCACCTCTTGTCAGGTGTAACTCATACATTTCAGCCCTGCTGAGAACTCTCTCCTGGCCTCGCAAAATAAATTCCTTTTGTTGAATCTTTTTGCTCTTCGGCATGTTTCACTATATGGCCATATTGGGCTTTTTCTTAACCTATGTGTTTTGTGTCCCTGTTGACAGTTTTATATTTGGGAGTATACTTAGGGATTAATTTGCTGGTCCCCTGGCTGAGAGGGTCAACTCTGGAGGACTGGCAAACTGTAACAACAGAACATTACTGAAAGTTGTATAGAGCTCAACATTAGCTGTCCCCAACTTCTCACATGTGCATATTTGATGCTTTTATTTGTCAAACATAACAATAAACCACATATCATTTGGTTATGGACAGTTGGCCAAACAAAAAGGGAGATTTGCTGAACTTTTTTTTTTATTATTATTATTTTTTTTACATTTTATAAACAACACAGTTAATTGACAAAATATTGGTTAATGAAAATTCATTAGTTGCAGCCCTGTATTTCAGATTAACTTTGTTTGTATTTTTCTGTTTTCCAGGACCTGCTCCACCTCTCAGAGTATGACCTCTTGGAGCTTGGAGTGCACAATCACCTCCACCGCCTGCACCTCCTCACTTCTCTGCGCCTTCTCCAGGAGCGAGAGAGGAGGAGAGGTACTCAAACACATGCACACACACAAAGATTCAGGGTTGACCAAACATTGTCTTTCCTTATCTGTGCCATCATGTTGTTGATTCTGGCTCTGTGTTGGAGTCCCCGAGTTTCCATCTCTCTGTCTTACTGCCTGTGTAGCCAGAGAGCAAATAGAAACACTAAGACAGATAGCATTAGTGTCGTGTAAAGACATGCTTATGCCTGGGGGTCTGCTAGGGATTGCCTGTCCCAGGACAATACTGTGTCACACATGCGCACACTCATACACATAAATGTAAACGCTTCCCAAGCTGTCAGTAAGTTGGGAGAAGAGTGCTAAGGCCTGCAGTCCTGCTGAGTTTAATCACATCTTTAAGCTTGTGCACGTAGGTACGCATGCATGAATGTGTGTGTCAGTCTTTGTCTCTGGGACAGGCTTTGTTTGCACAGTTTCCCATGCATTATACTGTGAAATCTAACTGTTGTCTTGGTGACTGAGCTGTGCATGAGTCCACTTTATACCAAGTGAAGAAATGATTTAAGTGAACTCTCTGAAGCCACCACCTATGCAATGATTTTTACCTAGAGAAGGCAGAAATATTCTAGAAACAAATTTAAAATCAGGGTGTTTCCATGGCCAAATTGGCCAGTTTGCAACCAAAACAATGCATCACATTTGCTTCAATATGTGTACAACTTGTCTTGGCTGATCTATTGAATTTCTTTCAAAAGCCAGACTTTCTAAACTTGTTAGAGGAAGCAGTAACTATAAAAACATACAGTCTTCTCTTCTCTCATAGTTAACCAGGCAGTTTTCTAGTACATCTGGAATGAAATGTCTTTAAAAACAAAAACAGACTTCAAGCTGCGGTGAGTGAAACTCTTGTCACTCAGTGCCATGTTTGACAGACCTTCAGTTTAGTGCAAAATCTTTTTTATAGTAAGACATTTCCGCTGTATAGGAAAGTTAGGAGCTGATAAAAGTAGTTCTTTCAATTGAAAGAAAAGCCTGTAGGCTCTCTATCCTTAATTTCTCTAATAGTAAAAATTTCATTTCTTTGCAAAGCAGTTAGTAAAAATGAATGTCTTGGATTGTCTGTGATGTAGAAAAGATCAGGATTAATTATTTAATTAAGAGCATTTCCAATATATACTTTCAGTGAAGCAAGTCCCATTTTAATGTTTTAATTAAATGGCAAAGAGAATTGGCCTTTCCTACCCCCACTGTATTATACACTTAGAAGCATTTATGTGTGCACTCTTTTTGATCATTTTCTCTGTCTATTTTACTTTTGAATTCTTAAGATCAGACTTTGAGTCCTGGGCCCTGTACTAATATCTCACACATCTAGATGGGTCACTTTGTTTAAAAAGATACAGTCATACAAGTGGCCTGTTGGTCATGCTAGATGTAAAATCACATGATCAACGAGTCATTCAACCTCAGCCATAAATGTCATAGTTGGCAGAGGCTGCATCAGATTTGACACCTTAATCTTATAGTTGTCAAGATTTTTAACAGTGTGGACCAAGTGCTGGACCAAAAGATTGATGAAGCGTCACTTCAGTACAAAATTAAGAAATGAAGAAAAGAGCAGCTGATGAGGTTGTGGCTGAAACCTGAGATAAACATCTCAGTAAAGAAATATCACAGTGCCGCCAACACCTTTTGATTGACAAGTGACATGCAAGTAACAACACAGCATTGAGTGTCAAACATATATACTGGACGGTAGATGAGGACTCCTTTAAAAACATCCATTTTCACATTCCTGAGATCAGTGTGACCAGTGGTGGGGCCCCGACCTGCAGGTTTAGGACCGTTGCTGAGGTGAAACAGCCTCTAGTTGAAATCACTCAGTCACCAACTACTGTGGTATTATCTGTCTGCCTGGCAGCCTGCCACCCCTATCATTACCACAAAGGCCAGATTTGTTCAGCTAATGGTATCCTTCACACACGCGGCATCCTCTGAAAATGCCAGCTCAACATCTGACCCAGATAAGAGCATTCCTGTGAGAGCACCTTCAGCATAAAAACATGCATACTCACACACTGTGTCCAGGCACATATTAATTTTTATCATATTACTGTTTGTTGGCTTCAGCGTATGATTACGTGTCTAGAATAGGAATCTGCGTGTGTGTGTGTGTGTGTGTGTGTGTGTGCCAGGTACTTTCCTTGTTGGCAGGAATCAAAATGCAACAGAGAAGTAGAGATGCTCCAATTACAACAATTAGAGGGTGAAATCGGAGGCATCAGTTAAAGCCACATGTGTGTGCTCATATTTCACATATTTGGGGCATTTTAGTCTGAGGTCTGGTTAGTTACAGTTATTGCACAGTGCTGAGCTATTCTGTGGATACTTATGTTTAAAAGATTATCTTAAGTTGGAAAAAAAGGCAAAATGTCAGCTTGTTGCCTAATTTATTAATATTGATGCTAAAATTAGATTTTTTTTTCTCTTTTGTCGCAGTCTACTCTGAAGCACACATAGGCATAGATGAAAAGAACAATTGTTTCTTATCACTTAAGTATATGAATGGGTGACTCTTACCAGCACTGTCATTTACAGCTGCTAGGTTTATTAGATCGCTGTAGAATGTGCTTTCTACTCACAACCTCAAATTTGGATCACATGCTGTACATTTGAAGGTATGTTGTGTTAGTGATGCACACCACCACTCACGTGTACCATAGGTTGTTTTATTTAATCAAGCATCTGAGTCAGGAAAAAAATAGAATTTACATATTTTTGTCTGTGCTTTTCTGCACACCAAAAAGTTGAGAGTATGTAAAAGGCATGGTTTGCAAACAGTGATTAACACAGCTCCATTTTCCTGTCACCATCACTGAACACTGAGCTTTTTCACAAAAAGACACCCCCTCCAAAAAACTCCCTCCTAATATATTTCCCGATCTAAGCATCTGTGTATGTTATGAGTACACAATCAAAGTTGAGGAAGGAAAGGCATTACTCCAGTCATGCCCGAATGCAGCCTTATTAAACACTTGGATATAATAACTATATGGGCAGCTTTCAGACAAGCAATATATTTAAAAAATTTAAAAGCATCATGATTGTTATGCCGCTGCCTGTGTCTTTATATTGATTGACAGAAGTAGCACATTTAGCATCTAATTTTAACTGTATACTCCTCATGCTTTCAATCACATCACATGAACATGAGAGAGAGAGAGAGAGAGAGAGAGAGATTCATGCTGACTGTTTGTTTGTGTCCCTGGTGAACAGTGATGTTGCCATGGTGGCAGAATATTTAACAGTGGTTCGTGGGGAGTTTGTTGGATTGTTTCTCTCTCACAATTACAAACATTCGTAGCTGTCAACGCACCTGAGCTATCACCAGACATGCACTCATTTACTCATTTACCTGCCTTCACATACCAGAGTCCAGATTTGAACCTGTTAGTACTTTTTTTCCCCTATTCCTCTACAGGTTTGTCAGCTGGAATAAAGCCCATAAATTAAGTAATTTCCAAGACTTGTCAGACCATGACTTATGATGCCAGTAGTTCAGGTTGCCCACTTTACCCACTGTCAGCTGTTATAGATCTGCATATTAGTTAACAACCACTGAGACAAGCACACATGGCATTCTCCTCACAATCTGGGAGGTTTTATAGTCTGTTTTTGATGAATAGATGTTAAGATAACAAAATTTGATTCGTATCAGTGTTCATGGAATGGAAAATAACACTGAGACACAAAGCTTCACTCAAATTTACGGTTAAGATGAGTAACATGATTTTTGAGAAGGGTGATTCTCTATCATGTAGTTTGTTTTGAATGATGCTTTGGCAACATTGTTTTTAAATCACACACTGTGTCAACTTTCTCCTTTTATTGTGATCAACTAAAAATGAACTGCAGTAGGTCTGTGCAGTTGGACCACAATTATTTCCACATTGACAATATCCATCAAATCATAGACTGTAATTTTTCATCCATCCATCCAGTGTTGTGCTGAGGTTTACAAGTCTATGACCTTTACATATTAGATAATTTATGTCATGTCCTCCCAAGGAGTACAGGCTGAACTGGGATAATCTCTCATGTGAAGGTGACGGACTTATCAACATGGCCTAGAGTTAATACTATAAACATCTTCCTGTTTCTGTCTGACACCAAGTATGCTGTCAACATTCTGCTGTTATCGCTTATATGTCAAAACAGGGAAGATTCAGCTCCTGGAATTAGACTGATTCAAGATAGGAACATATAAAAAACATAAACACTGCCAGGAAAAGTACACTGGAGTAGATTTGGACATTGTATAGGCTATTTTCTTTGGTACAAAAACTTTTTAGACAATGTATTTTTTACTGGTTTTTCCATTTTGTCACCACAGGAACCTTATCATTATAGTTGAGAAGTATAACCTGTGGAAAAATAATGTTACTTCCACTGTCTGCTTTGTCTCGCTATATAGAGTTTGTGGGAGATTTGGAAGTTCAACTTCTCTTCATTTCAAATGAATTTCTAAAATGGTATATATAAGTATATATATTTTTATCATGTCTGTCACATATTCAGATTGAGCCTAGACACAGACTATAGTAGAAGGTGTCAGTTTTGTGTAATATTGCTGGTACGATGTCAATATGACTGTCAACTGTTTTTTTTCTCTGTCTGTTTTTGCTGCAAGACGTGCACGTCCTGCATGAACAATAGGCAAGATGCTGAATCTTAAGCATATAGTGTGTCCGCTCTAACTAATTAATATTACCGAAATGACAACCAAGCTGTTCCGCAGCCGCCATCCCACACAACTCATCCCGGCCCATCCTGTGTGTTCCCGGCCTTAGCCTGAAATAACTCCCTGGACTCCCTGCCAAGATGGCTGCTGAGTGGCAAGACTTGCATAAAAGGACTTTGGTAACATTTGGTCATGCTCCAAAAATATAATCCTTAAAATCAGTAATTTTCTTCCAAGATGACTGATCTGATATGGAAAGACCAATGGCAGAACATAGTTTGTCATCTTGCCTTCCAAAGTGCATGTGATGAATACAAAAATTATACTTTTCTGATCTACTGCCACTAAAGTTTGTTTAGGTTTAGGCAAATGACACATAGTGGTCTTGCTGTTTTGGGCAGTTGATCAAATGGCTTACGCTGTCCTTTTTCTTTTTTTGAAGGAAAGGAAATTTCTAAATGAAAACTAGTCCAGTTTTTATGACCCTTCTTGACAGTTGCTCTAGGCCTATGCATGTTGCAACCTTTACAGACGCATATGACGTAGAAGCTGCCAGGAATCGTGAGTGATGCTCCTGTCAAATGGGGCACTGTTGTGAGGTTGATTTTAAAAAAACAACAAGAATCCTGTGCCTCAACATACACCAATGACACAATTATTGCAGTAGATATTATTCTACCTGAAAAGGCAGATTTTGATAAGTGAAAGGCCCTTAGGCTGCAACCAGAGGAATGAGGAGTGGCCCAAACATTGAACTGTTTACACTTCACACTTTTCTGATCAGAAACACACGCATGGAAACACAAGCATGTGAGTATATAGATCTAAAAGGGATTTAAGGGAGTGGAGGAGAACATAGCAGAGGGAGTGGGAGATTATGAGTGGATGGAATGAGGGGGAGAGAAAAAAGAGAAAGGAGGAGAACATGAAATTAGGAAAATGTTCCTTGCAGATTATGTCTCCTTACTGGTGAGTTACAGGAATATGAGACGAGGAACCAAATAAAAGCAAAAAAAATCCTCACAATGTTCTTAATAACAAGTGTAGTAAACCAGTGATCATCAAATCCAATTATGCACAGGTTGCAGCTTCAGTAGGTGGGAAAGCCAAACCCATCTATTTAATGGTTTCGGAAACATTGGTGCCCTGAGGCAGATTGGTGGTCAGTGTTTGGAAATTAGTGACTCAGCGAGGCGTTGTGCCAACATGCTATACTGCCTGAGTGCCAATGTGCCAAAGCAGGGCTTGGACTTGGACTCACATTAACAAGAAGTGCCGGAAATGACTGTAATGGTATGACATTTTGCAAAACCATTTTAAAAAAGCAGTAAATTAAAATGTTTTGGTCTGTAGAGATAAAGCTTTGATCTTGTTCACTTCCTGCAAAGTACAATTAATTTTGTATCCACTATAAAACTAAAAATACTCTCGTAAATTCCCAGAGGAGGAAATGCCACTGTGCTTGCATGAAGCTCTGCTCCTCAGCACCACCATTTTTGGATATCAGCACACCCCATCATGTATTAACACTTGTATATCTAATGGTTGTAAAATGATTGCAACAAAAGAAAATGCTGCATTTCCATCACATACTCTTATGCAATAATAGCTGTTGGGCACATTGAATAAACTGTTGATAGCACAGATTCTCCTGTGTAATGCCATTAAACATTTCAGAAGAAAAACAGATTTTCACATACAAGTGTTAGTTTCTGTGCTTGATATTGTGAGAATTTTTTTCCTTCCAAAACAATGTGATAAAATCACATGTTTGGTCAAGAATGATCACCCCCCCCCCCTTTTTTTTTTTTTTTGGGAGGGCTCAGGTGATTCAGTTGATGATTACAGATTACTCTCCTGACTCATGGCACAGCTTTCTGGAAGTACCACCTTCACACAAACAAAGAATTTTCACATGCCTGTGTGAAATAGTACTGAGATTTAGTCAGGAAAAACTGAAACTCATCTTCAACAAAATATTTTTACTTTCCAACTGGAGCATGGAGCAACTTGTAAACTTGACTTTGGCATTCAGGTTATGCTCTCTGCTCACAATGGTAACTATTGTGGATAGGCCAAACATATATTTCATGACTGAATCAATATTAGATATTGCCCCAGGGTCTGTATATTACACATATTTAATTAGTATTTGTTTAGTGGTTTTTCAAAAGGATGACTTTTAGATCTAGGAGTTTCCTCCTCACACTGTGTCTGTGAGGCCAGAGGTAAAACAAGGATAAAATATTTTTTAAAAACATAATTTGTGTGGCTTATTATGTCCTTCACCATCTTGCAACCCCAGAGTTAAACTGCATGACCACTGATGGAAGCCCTGACCCCTAGGATAGGAAACAGCGGCTTAAAACAAGATATTTGATGGAAAATGATTCGTCTAAACACCACTCTTCATTGTTTTGTTGATCATACTTGTAGCTTATGGTGACATTTTACACACCATGTTATTGGTTGTGGAAGTGGAATCAGGCCAAACCATTAAACAGGATAGCAAACAAACATGTTACACTATACAATTCAAATCATATTATTATTTGGAAATGAAACCAGAAGTAGGGGCACCTGAAATATCTGTTCTTGTTATCCATTGTATTGCAAAGCACACATCTTAACCATAAAGTTACTATATGAACATTCAATAGATGTTGGCTATTTTTTGTCAATAGGTTTTTTAAAAAAAACTTTCCACTGCCACCATGAGGACTTTTATGACCCTCATGCACTTAAGTGACTTTCTCAATCTGAACAATTTTGGTGTGAATAGCTCAAGATCAAAAGACTTTGTGTGTGTGTGTGTGTGTGTGTGTGTGTGTGTGTGTGTGTGTGTGTGTGTGTGTNTGTGTGTGTGTGTGTGTGTGTGTGTGTGTGTGTGTGTGTGTGTGTGTGTGTGTGTGTGTGTGTGTGTCCATCCATCCAATGCGGGCCATCTGATCATCTCAGCTTTCACAGCAGCAGGATGGGCTTGTTGTATTGTCTGAAAGGAAACACACACACACACACAGAGAAACACGCACACACATGCACGTGTCTGGGTGTTATCAACTCTAGACAATACAGAGGAACAGAGGGACAAAGACAGGAGAGAGTGTTGTCCTCAGGGCTAGCCAGCACACATGCACACAAACACACGCACAAACATACACACACATTCAGCATGACCTCATTACCTGATGTAATGACATGAACAGAACTCTTCTACTTGTTTCATCTGCTTCACCAGATGAAATTTAATCATTTTTGCCAAAATCCCTTCCATATTTAAAAGCTATGTTATGAGTACTCTCCAAACTAGTTTAAACTGAGCTGATTTATGTTTCAGCCAATACGGAGTCAAGCAGTTAAACTTCATGAGTGCACCTCAAGTTGCTCAAACATGTCACAACAATGCCAAGATTACACTGTTTTCATCCCCTCTCTGCAAATAGCAACATTAGGTCAGATCTAAATCTTCTCTTAGTGCCAGACCAGTTGGTGGTGTTGGTGTAAAAGGTCCCAAACAAAAAGACTTGGAGCATGAAATATGAGGCTGTACATGGAACACAGAGGCGAGGGGGTAGAGGTGGAGAAGAGGGCAGAGGGGAGTTTTCTTCGGCGCTGGGGGGCAGGAGTGGGGG
>CM076656.1:3282012-3433036 GCA_038496675.1 Rachycentron canadum | reverse complement strand
GGGGGGGGGGGGGTGTATGTGGTGTGATAGCTATGCAGAGGTAAGACAGTTATCTTTCTTCATCATTGTCTCTAAATGCATGCATTTTCTTTGGTCTCATGTTTTTCTCACGTTAAAATTGGAAAGTTCTATTTTTTGTTTCACTGCGGCTGCTGTTTATTTAATTTACACTCCCATGCCCTTTCTTCATCTGTCACTGTCCTTCTCTCTATCCCTTTTGGTAGAATTGTTTACAGCTTGCAGTGAGCCACATTTACTCAGGGACTTTTTGAGCAATAAGTTGCCATCCCAAGGCACTGGGTGTAACTGTGGTTGCTGGGATTGGTGGTGCTAACTGTGGAAACCCCAGCAGGAAATAATTACATGAAATATGACAGATAAGACCAACTGTATTTCTTTTCATCAGCTTTTTTTTTTTTTAAGTTTATTTAGTAAAGCTTTGTCTATTTTATTTTAAAGATTTTTTCTGTACAGATGAAGATGATTCAACTAGACGGCATTGTTGATAAAATGATATGATTTAAATCAGCTCAAAAGTTGCAGCTCTTAAATTGAATAATGTAATGTAACGTATGATTTATCACATTTTATAAATTAAACCAGTGAATGTCTTCTGTCAAACAGGGATTCACTGCCTGCACTTTGACAGGTTGAAACTCTGACCTTCAGTTACAAGAACACATCTTTAAACAGCAAGCCACCCACAAGATGATGACAGAGACAGACATATGTGTGCATGTGTGCATGTATGTGTGTGTTTGTGTGTGTGTGTGTGTGTGTGTGTGTGTAGCCTTGATGTTTTGTGTGTTGTACAGATAAACACATACAAGCAGCAGGTTGTTTCAGGTGTTAGTCAGTGTTATGTCTGAACTTCATAGTGGAGTTGAACTGAGCCAATGAGTGTCAACTTTAATTAAAGCTGAAATGAGTCTGTGTCAGATTCACAGAACTCAACTTTAACTTTGCAATGGCAGTGTGTGTGTGTGTGTGTGTGTGTGTGTGTGTGTGTGTGTGTGTGTGTGTGTGTGTGTGTGTGTGTGTGTGTGTGTGGTGTTGTGTTACTTGCTGCAGTGGGATGAGGAGGTTGGTATTCCAGCCACCCGTCAGCACTATGTGACCTGCTGGTCTTTACAAAGACTGACCGACCGACTGACTGATTGACTGACTGCATAGCTGGAAAGTACATTTATCAATGATCTTTACATAAGTACAGTTACCCTATACTAGTATCAGCATCGATTTGTGTTATTTAATGCTTTGCAGTCTTTCACAAAAAGATTTTCTACTTTTCACTTTGTTACCTTTCTTTCATTCTACCAATTGATTTGATACTATTTGAATTAATTTGTAGATAAAGATTTTAGATCCACAAACCATATGATCAGGTCACAGGATATGATGCAGATAAAACCATCCAACACTATAATGATTGAAGTAGGAGTGATACTAACTTTTTTTTCTCCTAATAATGATTATTCGACCAATTACTCCATTTTCATGATTTTTTGGTCTGTAATCCAATCACATTTTCTTAGAGCCCAAAGTATTGTTTTCTCCCAAAAAAGATACAGTTCACTCACCTCATGTACTTCAATGAAATGTTGCAAATTCTCACATGGGACAGCCTGAAAATGTGTGTTGGTATTTCTGCATAAAAAACTAATGGATTAGTGGACTAATCATTGCAGCTAGTATGAAGTAGCTGGACTTTTGTAGCAACATTTAGACCAGTGACAACATCATCAACACCATTAATAATGAATCTGAAAGTGGCATCAGTACATTTACCTTTGTTCCTTAAGGCTGAAATCTCTTTTTGTCAAAGAAATGGTTTCGTCTTGCAGAAGGCTCGATGAGATGTGTCATTCTCATATTTGTATGTTAAACGTGAAAGCAGGTGATCAAGCTTAGCTTAGCATAAAGACTGAAAAACAGCTGGGTAAAACAGCAAAGCTAACTATCTTCTAGCTGTACCTTTATACTTACACACATATATGTACATACATATATAAGAGTGATATAAATCTTCTCATCTAAGAGCAGATGTTAGATGTAGAATGACACACTTAAGCTCGATTGGACATAGTGTCTCTTAAGTAACATAAACATAAGTCAGTGTAAAAAAAAAAAAAAGTATGATCATGACATGTCACTTTAGCATGTCATCACATCAGACATCACATCTTCCAGAATGCAACCAGCTTGGTTATAGATGTTAAGTTATTAGTCTAAACACAGTAATGACATGAGATGACACCATAAATGCAACTGCAGATACTCAAACATTATTTTGAATAGATTATAGATTATAGGTTATAGATTCATAAACCGCAAATTTTTTGTTCTCATACCTAAATATCACTTTGAAAGCTAGAGTTGTACTTGTAATGTAGTACTTTTAACAGTGTAGTAATGGACCACATATCTAGTGTAGTAGTACTTTTATACTAAGTATACTTCCTGTACCACTGACTCAGATGGCTTTTTCTGTTTGTGGCTGCCTGAGTGGTTCACAGTGTTGGTTCAGAGACCATACACAGACAACACATTTTCCCCCCACACTGGCCATCTCAGCATTTGTTGTAGACATAACAAAAGGAGCAGACACATACACTGATGGTAGATTAGGTGTGAATGTTAGAGAGAGACACACACAGATTCAGAAGTATTAAATGGCAGCTACTGGTCTGGGATTTAATAATGGTCTCATTAATATGTTGCACACATACTTCACAGACATACACACTGGTGGCCCCACGCACTGAAGAGCGCAGTAGGACACCTCTCTCTCTCGCTCTAACAAAGACTGGCTCTAAACAGCGGTCATGTGACAGTTGTTCCCATTGTTCACTTCTGGCCAGGGGTGGTTTTGCTAATGCACTGGTGTGTGTGTGTGTGTGTGTGTGTCTGTGTGTGTGTATTTGTGTGCATGCCGTAGCAGGAAGACACTTTAAGCCAGCTAGAGGAAACCCCTCATTCCCAAGCATGTTGATGTTTGCGTTCATCCTCCCTATTGTGTGTGTGTGTGTGTGTGTGTGTGTGTGTGTATGCGTGATGGAGCAGTAGTGTGATATGTAGCAGTTGCTGTTCATGTGTTTAAGTAATTTAATTTTTTACGTGATTTAAAAGATTCCCTCTGCCTGAGTGCATCTGAGTTCTCAAAGGCACATTTGGCCTCAGTGATAGTGAATTAAATGGGGCCAATTCTAAGACTCCTGGTGGTCCCCAACAAGGCTAGTTTTTAAAACCACCCCTTTAATGAATTAATAACTAGCTTTCTGACTCCCATGATGTGTAGGTAAGATAAAGAGAAAGTGAAAGAGCTTGCCACCAAAACTTTAAAGTAGATTTAACTGAATAAAATTTGATTTAATAGGAATGTTTCCTTCAACCCTGTGAGACAGAATTAGAGAGAGAGCTCAAGAGATACTCAGTGAGAAAGAGTCAGGGAAGTTCTCTATATTTGTTTTATTGCTAGTAATCCTTTATAATGAGCTGCCTGCTGTCTAAATGTTTATACTGCCATTTCCTCTTCCTCTTAATCTGCACTTGTTTCCCAGCCAAGGCCTTGTGTGGGTGTGTTGGTGTTCCCAGCCCAAGGTCTTCACTAGTGTTGGTGACAAAGCAAACCTCAATTCGTAATATTTTGTCTTTTATACCATGGTCAAGGAAAACACTATTGGTTGGTTGCTTAGTGTCCATTAAAACATTACAGTTGTAAAATAGGAGGAGCCACTGGTTCCTAGGGAGTTTTCTTTTAAAGATATTCTTGAATGAAACTTGGTTCCAAACCTCTGAATTGCGTGTCACCCAGGAGAGCTTTGTAAACAGGATTAGGATATTATCATTTTCATGTGTACAGAACTAGAAAAAATGGCCACAGTAATTGCCCTGCTCTCAATATCATGGCGTCAGTCTGGGATTACACAAAGAGACAGAAGGCTGAGACAACTTAACTCCACAGTGGAGCTGTGACAACCTATCGGCCAAACACCTTAAAAAAACTGTGTGAAAATGTACCAAAATGTTTGCTCAGCAGTGTATATGCACAGAATTGTGGATTTGATGCACTTTTCACACAGTTGCTTATTATTTGTACTAATTATTCAACCATAGAGTTTCATGCACATTGAAGAATCGGAAGTGTTTCAGCTGTAAATCATCTAACATATTCTCCAAGCAGAAAATGAGATACTGCTTTTGCTTTTGTAATCCTGTATCCCAAAAAAACTTCTTCCATTCTGTAACTGTTCCGCTCAACATGCTTCACACCACGAATAACAGCTAATGCAGACGTGGGTTAAACTGACTGCAAACTAACTTAAAAGTAAACTAAAAGTGGATGAATGAATGATGGCCTGTGTGATAATGTCCCAGTGTAGAAAATAATGGACTTGGTGTAGGAAATGTGTGCGTGTGTGTGAGATGCAGGATGAAGTGACCAGGCACTGAACAGCTGTAGGGAGAAGAGGATGAGGGAGGCAGGGAGAGAGAAAGACAAGAAGAGGTGGCAGGACAAAGCACAAAAAGAAGGTGACGATGTGAAGAAGCAAAAGAAGAGCTGACATCATGATGGACAGACAAAGGGAGTCAGGGAGGAGACAGCTACACAAGATTGAGTAGCAGCAAAGTCGCATAAATAGTGTGGCAGGAGTATTGGGTGTATGGAAAGGTTAAAGAAAAAAGGTTGACGTGAGTGACATTTTTCAGACCTTCACTCCACGTGGAAATAACTTCCTTTTAGCTTTTAGCATGAATAATTTATTCATAAGATTTATCGACAATGTACTCATGTGCATAAGTGCTGTGTTTTTGTGTTTTCACTCTGAGAGTTGGTCCTTTCTCCTCTGCAGGGAGGAGTGTGTGTCTGGCAGATGGTCAGGGCCACACACACACAAATACACACATACAAATACACAGTTGACCATCCCTGAGGGTCTTATAATAGGTCCTCCTTCTGTAGTCGTTCTGCCCCTCAGAGGAATCCCCACTCTTACCCAGCATGCCTTAGCAGGACTTTTACAGTGTGTCTGGGTGTGTGTGTATAAACTTTACTTGTCACACTGCAGTCTTCAACTGGCCAGCTGTTCCTTCCTCTAAACCTGTATTTGCATTTTTATTGTTATTCATCATCACAAGCTGGTGACTCATTGGCCCCCTGCTAGAGTTGGGTTTAGTTTCCTTTTAGATTCTATACCACATTTCCGGTGTTTGCTAAGCCCCACTGGTTATAAATCTCTTATCAAATCTTTTATTTCTCCTTTATCCTTTTAACTGTCAAAAAGAGCAGTGTACACAACACTGGGTTATCAGGCCTCCAGTTTAACCTGGCATTGACTGTTGCTTTCACCAGCTGAAGTGATGAACATCTGCAGCTGTTTCTATTTAGATAATTTGTTCAAGAAAGAAAATACAACCATTAAATTTTGAATGGTTTATTATTGCAGTTCAACAAGACCAGCTGTGACCAGCATTGTGAGTCCTCACAATGCCATACTTTGGTATTTTAGTAAAACAATCTAGTTAATTTATTTGTTAAAATTCTGTCAAACCATAGTATCAGTCTGCACCTTAATACACATCCTCACTGTATTCTGGGTATTTTCGAACATGATTTGCATCTGCCATTTTACTCATAGTATTAAAGGTGAACTCCAGCATTTGCCTTTTTGGCAGTTGTTAGATGTTTAGTTCAGCACAAATAATGTATGCAGGGGAAAACTGCAAAGTTAGCGCCAAAAAAATTGTACTTCTAACAAACCTTAAGTTGTTTGTTATTACTGTGTGTACCCATATAACCTCAGACACAGTGAGTTTGAGCATTGGCACAATTTACTGATCACCAACAACTGTGAAGTTAAGTTTAAGTTTACAATTTCACACACTTTGACAACACCCCGTTATTCTCAGACTTATTGATTGCTGAGTTTCTAGCTAATGATGTGCAACATGTAAACAGGAAAATGTTCTTTTGTGGACATCAACTGTTTCCCTTTGCTTAGAGTCTTGCTGTCTGTATTTGGCACTAAAATAGTTTTGTTACAAAATACTACTATAGTACACTAATAAATTCTGTCTAACTTTGAGTCATTCTCGAAATTTATTTGAACAACATAGTCAACAGCCATTTTTCAATGTAGTCAGTTGGTTGGAGACACTGCTTCTGCTGTCGATCATAGATATTGACTTCTTTTTTCATCACTCCAAAAAGTAATGTATTACCAAGACGGCCTACGTGTCTGTAAGCTCATGGTACTTTTATTTGTACAGTATGACTAACTGCTGCATGGTCAGTGATTCGGGGTGGACAGTTGCGTGCTGTTTAGTCATCATCATGCACCATGAGGATTTATGAAGAAACTGTCCAGTGTTTCCATCACTGCCACTTTATATCTGCTTGTCTGTCACAAGATCACAAGACAAGTTCTACCCATGAGCAAGATAACAGTCATGCCAAAAGTGACAAAACACAAGGCATTTAAAACATTCCTGAAGATTATGACATTCAGAGTCTGCTCTTGATAAAAATACCGCCTGGAACTGAATTTGAGAGTCAGACCTCAATGCTCTTCTGCCACCGGTCAAATTCTTGTTGGCTGTGGGCCCAGCACCATGTAAAAACTGGCAGGAATATAACAAATAAAGAATACTCTTCAGCTCTGATATGCCGGATGCATCTATGCTAACGTCTTTTAGAGTTGCCAATGTTCTGCCCTCTTGAGACACTGATTGATCTGAATCACTGTGGTTCAGCCACATGGGAATGGCTTAGAGCCTGGAAAGATGGAATCTCTGTGTATTGGAAATCCAGCTGCCTGGCAAGGTTAGGTGTCTTCAATGTAACTGCAACATTTAGAGCTCGAGGCTTGACTGGGTCTTACTGACTGATCATCATATGCCTACCACGCTTATTTGCACACACTTATGATGATGTCATTGTCATTGTTATGATGGAAGGTTGACACAGCAGATACAGTATGTGTGTTTGCATATGTGCAATTAAAAATGGAAAATCACTAAATCAGCCATTCAGATGTGGCAAAGTCAGGGTCACATTACTTTGATCTATCTACTTGTATAATATTATGTAATGAAAAGTTTCCCTCCAGGAAATATTAAAGTGTGTATATTTGTGTGCATGATGTATAAAGGTTTGAGTGTTCCAGCCATGTGAGTATATTGGTGGTGGTGGTGGTGGTGGTGGTGGTGGGAGCACCTGTTGCACTGACTCTTGTTATGTGTGTATCATGTATCATAATATTTCATCTCAGTGAATACTATATGTCAGATCATATGTCCTTTTTCCAGCAATGTATTACTAAGTATTATACCTGACCCTTCTGGCTTATGTTACCAATGGTTACATAACTGTGTCCCCCCAGGTTAGTGTAAGCATGTTAGCAAATAACACCTGCAGGACCTTTCACCCTGTGAAGTTAATTCCCTCAAAGTTCTTTTGGTATTTATCACCTTGATAAATATCTTAAGAGTCTGTGCAAAAGTTTCTGCACATAGTAATTTGTGTCTGTAAAAGATCAGATTGAGGTTCTCGAAAGAGTTCGGAAGTTATCTCAAGGCACTTGGGCACTCAAGGTTTATTATTCATAGAGACCCAACAATTTCCAGCAAGAGCAAGCACTTGGCGACAGTGGCAAGGTCCAACTATTGATTTCTGTGTGTTTCTTTCCAGAATTGAGGATGATGGCAGAGGGGCGTTTTGCAAGTTTGCCAAGGTCCCTCCATGCACACCACACGCTAGAAGGAGGCACCACCCATGCTGGGGTCCCCTCCTCCTCCCATGGTGTCTCCAGCAGCAGCTCTTACTCTTCAAGGAAACTCCAGGCTTCCCTTGCCTCCTCTATGGACCTTCTCAGCTCTAGACCAGGGTGAGTTGGGTGACCAAAAGCCTATATATTGTGCTCTGTGCTGGTATTTTTTCCAGTATCCAGTCTTTTCTTTAAGCCAATTCAGGCTTTGGACCTCCTAGTAAATTGTGTTGGATTGATAAAATGATAATCACAAAGCAATTTGCCTAAAATAAACTTTTTAACGTATCTCTACTCTTCTAAAAAGAAACACGGGATCTTACTATTTTCTGTCTGCATAAGCAACAAAACTGTCAGAGATGTTGAAACACAGTGTAAATATGATGCTGTCAATATGCAGGAAGTAGTTTTTCTTACCCTAAAGGGATTGAGGTGGCATTGTAAGGGAAAACAAAAGGGATTAAGAGAATTTTTTAGTATGTAATCCCTTCTGGAGGTGATTTTTTTTTTTTCAATTGTTTTTTCAATTCACAACAGTTTAAGCTGTATAATTTTGTTGAAATTACTTCAGTACTTGAGTCTAATATTTCTGTCCTCCTTCTCTTCTTACTCCCGCAGCCTCCCTCCAGCACAGGGTACCGGCCTCTCAGAGCTGCCCGCTGGTGCCTACCAGCCAATTTCCATTCATGGGACTCTGCCTCGGCGCAAGAAGGGAGGTACCAACCTGCCCCACGGGAACTACACCTGGGATCCCAGAGCAAATCACATGAAGCCACTGATTTGTGTGAATGCGCCACTGACTCCTGGGCTTGTCTATAAACCTTTGACCTCTCCGTTGGTCCAAAATATCATTGATGACTTCCACGGTTACAGGTAAATGCATGTAAAAACAGATGAATACGCTGAGGAGGTCATATAAGTTCTCTTGTCACTGGTGTCTGTGATTTTGTCTTCATCCGTCATCATCAATTAATTCCTTATTTAAATTATAAATTATAATTTGAAATATAATGTAAGTAATGTAAACTGAATGTCTTTAGGCTCTTGTCTGCACAAAACAAGAAATGTAAATATGTCAACTCACTATTTTTATATAGACCAACCAATTAATTGATTAATCAAGACAAATTGTATTATTCTCTAATAAAAAGTGTTAGTTACAGCACCACATTCTGCATATCATACATATTATGTAATTTGCATAATGTACATAATAACATTTTGTTTTCAGAATGCACTGCATGCTCTGTGAATCCAAGCCTTTGTCTTTGTCTGTGAAGGAGTGAGCTACAAACTTTTAAGAACTGCTTGTTAAGTGAATATTTAATACTCGCACCTCGTCATTCTGAGCATTGCATGGCACTGTTAAACATCAGAGACAACAAGCTCTGGGGAAAAAACTTAGACTGAAGACTTATAGAGTTTGAGTTAGACAGAGAAAGGGGAGGTTGTAAAGTAACCCCTGGGGGGTGTAGCAGTTAGCTCAACTTCAGAGGGAACACACACACACATACACACACCTCATCCCTCATCATGTCCTCCCATCTTTCTATCTTTAGTGTTGAGTTACAACAGACTGTGTCTGATGTAGCTAGCTGTGTGTGTGTGTCTGTGGGTGCATGCGTGTAGCCCCCAGCAATTGGGTTACCTTTGTAGGTCAGGGTGTGGCAGGACAGATCACAGATTACTGTGAACTCTTTGTCTGCTCCCTCTATCTTTCTGCCTCCACGCTGGATACATTTCATATACTGCTGACATACAGCAGGACAATTTGTCCAGGTCAGATTCAGGCTACACAGGTGGTTAAATAATGCCATACTCCCACTCTGTTTTTGGTAGATTTTCCATGAAGTTTATGCAACATTTTAACAACAATTGTGTTCTTCTGCTTCTTACTTTGGAAATGTCAACAAAAGATGAGAGACAAGCATGTCTGTTTTCCTTAGTTTCAGTTCCACTTGATCCATAAATGAGTTTAGTTAGTCTGCATGCCCAGAGAAAAGAGATGTCTTTCTGAGGGTGAGGGATTTCTTCTTTGACATCAGCTAATATTGGCCTTACTTAAAGCTGTCTGGAGATCAGAGAAAAGCACTTGGTAATAGGTGGTAATCAACTTAACCTGCTAATGGCCTCACAACTACAAAGGACACTTTCATATGAGTGACAGGATGTATGATTTTATATTTTACCCACAAATCTCAGTATATCCATCTTAATTTGATCTCTTTGCTTCAGTTGCTTGCTTGACAATCTGCTGTTGGGCTAAAGTGAAAAGGTTTGCAGCCAAAATTGTGTGTTTCCATCAAAGCTTTTGAATTTCACATTATATTTCAGATAATAGTTGGACTAAAACCTGGATAGTCTCGGCTCATCTCTGGAAATGTTAAAATCAAAGATTATTAAGAAATTGCAAGTTCTCTCATAATTTTTCTTCTTTTTCATAGAATGTAAATTAAACTAGCTGCATACTGTCATTATGAAAGAACATTTTCAAATATTTTTTTAATGTACAATACAATCCTTTGTGTTGTAAGTGTTAACAAAATTCCACACTTTACTCATGGTGAAACTCTGCACAGTTCATAGTTGAGTTTCACATAAAAAGATAAGGGAGTGTACCTCTATGGTATGTAATCACTGGCCAGTCGGTCTTGACTTTCCATTGCTCATACTGTCAGCTGACCTATGACCCTTGACCTTATGTTGCACCAGCTCCCGATTGGTCAGTTTGTCTTTCTGTTGACCTCTGTGAGCAACTCAGCAGACCACCAGGAGAGGAGAAGGGGGGGGGTGGGCAGATGAACAAGTTAGAAAGAAAGAGAGGAAAGAATAAAGGCCAAGACAGAGGGATGAGAGTGGGTGGAGAGGAGATAGACAGTATTAGATAGACTGTTGACATAAGCATCTTCTCCTTTCATCAACTATTAAAATCCTGAATTCCCCATTTACTTATAGATTATGCTTGGATTCCTTTCTTTCTTTTGTTTTAGGTCATACATGTTCATTTATGGTTAATGGAAAGGAATAGAAGGAAAACAGTAGGTTGTGTTTGCCTCAAATAAAAAGGATTTGAGATGATGAGGTATCTGGTCAACAGAGACTTACCTCAAGTTTTCAAAGAACAAAATAGATTTTCCATCTTAAAGCAAACTCTGACCACATGTTTGTATCTGTGCTGTGTTAAAATATTTGATAATGTCACAGAGATAAGCACCAGATAGATGTCCGTCATGCGTTGGAAAGCTGTTATCTGCATTGATTTTATCCTCAAGCTACCAAGCAAGTCAATTCTAATTCTAACACGGTTTGAAGGTGACAACACGTGTACTTAAAGATATCACTGTGTAAACTAAATTGCTGTTGTTGTCCTACATTGCAGAGCAAATAGGAAACAGATAACCTGCATTGTGTTCCAATTCTACTAACTATACTAAATGTATATAGGTACTATATGTTTAGTTTCATAATTTGCATTTTTTCCAGTTATCTTACAAAACATTAATGTACTCTTTTCATATTATCAGGAATCAAAGGAGTCAAAGTCAATTAAACTTCACAGACTAATATCAAGATTTAATAGTTTTGTTTGCTCATGTTTTTCTGGTGCTTTTTTGTTGCAGCTTTGAGCAGTTAGTTTCTTTAGTGGACTTTTTATGCCTCCATGGCAATCTAATCATCTGCCCCCGTCTTTTGAACATTATATCTCAATAACACCTTGAGGGAACTCCTTCAAATTTGACACAAACATTCACTTGGACTCAAGGATGAGCTTGATTTGATTTCGGTGATCAAAGGTCATAGGTCACTGCAGCCACGCAAAACCAATTTTGTCCATGTTTTTGGATACACATCCTGCCAAAGGACTGGTTGGCTGCAACAAAATACAAGCACAAAATTATATTTCTAATTTGAGTATTTAATTTATCACTTTTCGTCAATTACATTTTCAAAACTTTGTGTGGTGGAATTAATGTGTTGTAATAGTGACACAGCCCTAGAAGGTGATAAGACAAACAAACAAACAAATTAAAAAATAATAAAAGGAATGATAAATATTTTCTCTCCATCAGCTGTATTCCAAAATTTCAGTGGGAGTTAATTTGATGTCCTTTGGTATATGTCCTTATCATTTCCTAACATAACAGATCATGACTGACATAACTGACTTTACTCTGAGCCTGTGGAGTAGAAACACACTGACCTCTGTAGGCTGCCTGCAGACCCTACATCTGCAGCTCTCTCCATTGCTTCCACTGTCAGTACATCACTCTTTCTCTACTCTCTCCCACGCACACAAATATGGCGTAGTCCCTAACTACAGCCAGTTGTGGTCATGCTGAGTATTGTGTGGTAAAGCGCAAAGAACAACAGTAGCCAGAAAAAGACTGTGGTGAGTGCTGCCTGCATCTGCCCTCCTTACTCTTGTTTTTTTTCCCCTCTCACTGGTTTCTACTGTTTCTGTCATCTTCTCTCTGCCTTTGTCTGTGTTGCAGGTCAGTTTTGTGGTTGTAGAAACAGAAAAACCCAAGTGTCTGATGCTGTTTCAGCATAATGGACAGAAAAAGTTAGCTGTGGTCAGCTTGTGTAGTGGAATGGCTGACCATCTCACATCCACCACACTTTGTTTCACTTCTTTCAGTGCTGAAGTTAGGCTTATTAAACTGTTCATAGAGAGTAAAGGTATAAAAACAACATCTATCAAGATGCAGGACAGAGAGACTGTTTACTTGTTTACCTGAGTTTAAGAAATTGAAACTCACTCTGTTTGTGAGCCTGACCTTTGACCTTCCTGGGGAGAAATGGGAATTTCCCTCAGTTGTAGCACATTGAGGGTTTATATGGGTGTTGTCTGGAATTTGGTGATTGCCATCTCACCCACCTAAAACTGGAGAGCTAAGGCAGGGTTATGAGGGGCAGGTGGTTGGTGTGGTGAAAATATAGGTCCAGGCACTGACCACTGACCCTAGAGAGGCAAAACATACAAGTACACTAAGTGGCCAATATCTGACTGAATTTGAGGCCATGGAAACTGCCTGCATTCTTCATCCTCTCTCTTCATCATCATGGGCTGTGGTGAATTTTATGCAGCTAAACTATGACCACCTATTACCCACTGTAAGACAAACTATCAACAAAACCAAAAATCTGAATTATGTTTGACTTATCTGTATACATGTATCTGACAGGTATGCCATTTAACCATGTACTTACAACAGAAGCATTCAGTTTTTTGAAAACCACATTGTAACAAGGCAGATTAAGGCACAAACTATTTTCTTATAGTTTTTAAAAGAATCAAAAATAAAGAAAATATCCACATTTTTCTCAGCATTATAAAAAGGAAGAAATGCACGGTGGGACAGAGGATGGTCTGGTGAGAACTTCACCTTTCTCCTATTGAGTGTTATTTTTTATTCTTCATCTAATGATAAATTCTTGACACATATTTCCAAATTGTTTTAGCCATTGTTGAAAGAATTACAAATTGTATCGCCAGAAACCAATACCATGAGAGTAAAAACAATACATATCAATACATACAATACATATCCTTGATGATCAGCAGTTTTCTATTGCCCCTGGCGGCATCGGACACAATTGTTCAACCAACAACAACTGATGTGCCCTCTGCTGTGAGGACAACTCTTTGTGTTGACATACTGGATGTGTTGGATTAGAGATCTGTAGACCTGAAACAGTAATGGCTGCCATATACTGCATTTCCTCTGCTCCGTAGACATAAATCTGCAGTATTTCCTGGGGGCGACAGACAGGCCTGAACACTCCACCTGCTATGAATAATGATTGTACATTGTACTGAATGGAGGCTTCTGTTCCGTTACATAACTAAGTCCTTGCTCATTATGTGGGGCCATATTAAAACTGAGAGGGCTTAGAGCTAAACATATTTGGTTTGGTAAGTAATGGACTGTGCTAATATTCCCGTGGGAACACCAGTAAAGGCTTAGAGGATTTCAACTACCAACCTTGCTAACATAGTCAGGGATTTGAGCTAATTACCTCTTTCACTGAGCCCCTGCCTGTAAGCCTCCTCTAGAGAGACTCTTTGGTAATGCACTCAAGTGCTGATATTCAAGACAAAGATGGAGAGCACTGAAAATAATAGAGAATACATGAGCAGGATGTTCTGATATTAAAAATGCCAAACTAAAATGCCTGAAAATGGCATCTCACTTTCACATAAGACCAGCTATATCCAATGTGTTTGTGTGTGTGTGTCTGTGCGTGCATGCTCTAACCTCTCTGTGAATTTGTCAGTGGACTCAGAAGGGTAAGCGTGAGGCTGTAATGTGTGTTATGGTGGGGGAGGAGAGAGAGAGGAGGGAGGGAGGGAGGGAGGAAGGGAGGGAGGAAGGCTAAGTCAGGCAGGCAGTGAGTGAACATGTTTACCACTGACTGAGAGAAAGAAAGAGAGAGTGAGAGACAGCGAAACACAGAAAGAGAGAGACTCACTTGAAGCAGTTCAGTGTGAGGTTTGGTTTCACCCGACTATTTTCCCTGAGAGGAACCCACTTATAAAGTGGGACTTACTGAATTTTGGGATAAGATTATAATAACCGTTAACTCTCTGTATGCCTGCTATACAGTGCCGCTGTACTCTCTAAGTCGAGAATATGGATAATTGGAAGGCTTGTTGGGACCAGTGAAATCCATTTGGATCGTTTAAAAAAAAGTGCCATATTTCTATTGAGCCATATCATCTCTTAAACGAGCTGTGCAGTACTTGAACTGGTGAAGAAGCAGCATCAGCACCAGTTAGAGAACCATTTTAACACAAACAGTTCACCAGGATTTGTAGTAGGAACTAGTGAGGGACTAAGAGTACAACTGTTTAGAGACTGTTTGTGAAGATCAGCACCGAGGACACAGGAGGTTGAGTCCCAGCAGCAAGATGTGTTCTTTAAACCGGACCTTCTCTCTGTCTGTGTTCCCCAGGGAGCCTACTGCCGGCCTGGATGCCACGGTGGACTATGTTAAGGTAGGAACAACAAATGTGCTGTTACAGCAAAACTGCAAACTGAAATTAGTAAAAATGATCTGGAGTGTTGAGGTTGAAAATCCTCTCTTCACATTCTTTTTATTAGAAATACTTAAATAATGTGCTTGTCAAACTGTATGATGAAAGACAGATGTTTCACTTACTGTTCCAATATGTGCACAATGTGCACAGCATGGTTTATTCACATAGCTATGCATTGTTCTAGGACAATGCAGTATCTAAGGAACAGGTTGTACAAAGATAAATGATAAACACAAGTATGCAAAATGTAATGTAAAATGCAGCCATGTTCAGTCTGGTTGTGAAGTTGTACTTCACTAAGGTTTAAGTGTGTTTACAACAAACTGTAGTTGATTAAAATGCAGATTAAAATAATACTGTTAGATATTTTATTCAACATTTTAAACCTATTTAAATACTCAAACTCTAGCATAAACAGCTCATTCTCTCCCTGGTGAAATTAAGTTTAAAAGGTTTTGTAAAATCCAACAAAATTAATTAAATCCATCAAGAAGTGTAATTCAAGAAACCTTCATATCTGGATGTGAAACAGCATTTAACTACTACTGAAATGTAAACATCACTCAAAGGAGAAGTTAATCCAATTACTCCTGGGCTACAGGCATAGTACACCACTAAATCATATAGACTGCCACCCTGCATTGAATGTCACACTGCTCTAAATCATATTCACACACACACACACCACCTGAGTCCCAGCTTTCCTCTGTCAAAGAGGGGTGATGACTTGAAGGTGATCATTCTGTTATCACAGTATCATCTAGCTGACTTTTTCTGTGCTTTAACCCACTAGTCTAGTCTTTGCCTTTCTTATTTTTGGCACAATGTTTTCCCTGTATAGGTTCTGCTTGATAATCACGGAAATTCATGTAATCTAAGGTATCACATATAAATACAGACCAAGCAACACAAACAAGTTTTTTTTAAAAATATATAAAAAATGAGTTCTTCCCTGAACTCACATTTGGAGCACCAAGCAAACGGAGACCAAAAACTGTTATGCACTGAATGTTGGCACCAAAAGCTTCAGCTGCCGTTTACTTATTCTTTAATCAGATATTGCCTGATTTATACTGTAATTTAGTTAAATTTCACACTCCATTTTATGCCAAGTTCTTGTGCTATTTTGTTAAAACAACAATGTTTAACGGTGTCTGATGTGAGAAACATTGACTTATTGCATAACAAAAAATTGTATTTTTCTACCCATTATCAATTTCTTTTAACAAGGCACAGAAATGAATAAGAAAATAATAATAAAAATGTGGAAAAAGATCAGAGTTTAGCCAAGTTTAGTACAGGGATAATCAATCCTTTAGGTTATAACTCAACCTCTAATCCCTAAGGCCTAAGTGGGACTACCCTATATCAAAAATACTGAATCAGAAGCCGGAAGCAGAAATAAGACATAAAATAGAGAGATGTGTTTATACTTAAGAGTAAGTATTTTGAATTAATACAATAATAATAATAATAATTGGAAAAATCATCTAATCTCAGTAAACAAATTGCTGTTTGTCCCTCCACTTATTACAGCAGTGAACAAGTGCACACGTTTCTCTTTTAATTCCCTTTTAATTCTTCTAATTCATGGTTCAATTTTTTAACATTCTCATGATATGAAAACATCTTCACAGAGGCAACAAGTAACCTCATTAAATACTGTTATTAGTTGCACCATTAACTCCAGGTTTCATCTCAGTATTGACCAATTCACTGAGATTATAATTGCGCAAAATTAGTTAAAAATGTTTTTTAGACTTCACTTTGTTAGAAATAATTTAAGAGTAATGGTGTTTTCAACTAATCTTCCAAATTAATTGACCAATCATTTTGGTTCATATTACATAAAAGAAAGAAAAACTGATTAACTGAATCACTGATTAGTAATATAGTTGTAGATTAATTTCATGACAATCGAATAAATGATCATTTAAATAACAACATAAACAACATTTAAATAAGGGTCTGACTAAACATGTTTCAACTTTCCCGTGTATTTCACTTTCTGTGAAAGGCTTCACCTTCTTTCTTCTCCATCTTCAGCCATCCACCCTTCTCTCTCTGTCCATCCTTCCTTCTTTTTCTTCATCTATTAGCTCATATGTTTGAATGCTGACACCTCGGTGCGAAAAGCAAACGTAGTCCTTCCCACGAGAGCAGGTTACACATGTGGGAGCTAACACCACACACATGCGCACACACAGGCACTCAAACCTATGCAAACAGCGCTTGTGTGTATTTCTGTGGTCAAATTAGGGTTGTCGGCAAGTGCTAACAGTGTGTGTGTGTCTGTGTGTATGCGTGCGTGCGTGTGCTGGCTGCATATTGAGCTACTGCATCCCAGGTTTTATATAATATGTGTGAAGTGTAGCTGTCAGCTGTGGTCCTCCAGGTGTGTTTGCATTTCCAGTGTGGACGAAAACACTCCACACATCCATGTGCGTTCACATGCACAGACACCAACAGACAGTACAGATGCTGTGTGTCATATCCTGTGGTAAAAGGTCAAAAGTACATTAATGGTGTCAGTGCAGTGAGGCTTACATTGTTTAGTGTTATCAGGCCATTGATTATACATAGTGCAAGTGTGTAGAATGGATGTATGCAGGAAAGGAAGTGTCTGTAGAGAACAATTGCAAAGATATCCCTATCTAGTCTAAATGTAGATCAGTTTGGGTCAGGTGGGATAAATATAAAACCTGCTAAGCCATTACTACTCCACTGAGAAGAAACACAAGCACGCAAAAGTATCCAGTAAGAATCAGAGATATCTGTGATTTTGATGGTGAATCATTTGACATGATCATCAGAGCTGAAACTTGAATTATCCCTGGGGAGAAAGTAGATCATTGTTGGAGTTAGCAAATCTGGAAAAAAACAACCTCTCTCTGATACCTGATGATTTGCTATTCTTTTTGCATTCATGAAACAACAGTAAAATATTTCACTTTTACATTTATTTACATTTGCATTTAGCAATTTCTATTGTCTAGTTCTTGTTCATTAAATTGAAATGTGAAAATGAGCATAAAATGGAAAGAATACTTTTTCTACAACAGGTGGCAGTATAGAACATCATATTCTTGATGGTCTTTGATGACTGCAAAATAAAGAAAGAAATAAAGAAAGAAGGAAAGAAAGATGTTCTATTACCGTTTGATCCTGTGTTCACAATGAACACAACTCTTCATTCACTTAGACTTTTCTATAAGTCTCTCCCTCTTTTGCTCTTCCTCTTTCATTCCCTCTGTCTTTGAGTTGAACATCAAGTTGCTCTCCACCCTCACGAGAGAGCTTTCAGAAACAATAATGCTCTGTGTGCCTTTACATATGTGCGTGTGTGTGTGTGGTCTTGTGTTGCAGTAGCTTTCAACTCTCAAAACGGGTGACAGTTTACAGCATACAGTGTGTTCATGCACATGCACACACGAAAGGTTTAGAAAGAAACGCAGCAGTATATTATCCTGGTGTTATTAATTAATAATGTTAATTTTGATTCTGTTAATAATTAAAATATAAGGTCTTTGTACTTTAATCATTATTATTCAATTAAATATTTTATCCATCAGTTAAACAATATCCAGTCGGGTGTGTCTTGAAATGTTAGAGGAATGCCCAAAGGTGAAAATGAACTCTGTTACACTCTAGTGGTCTATTTAAGGTACTACATTATCAAAAGCTTCAGACCTGTGAACTGTAAATGGATCAGTAGTCTGTCAGCCGGTTAGAAGTTCAAACAGCAGGGTGACTTTCATCTGGATCATCATACCAGTCTGTCAGCAAGCATGAGTTCAAATAGCAACCAGGCAAACAGCCAACCAGCTGGTCACCCTTACTATTCAGCTCCACTAACCAGCCTGCAGGCATGTCAGTCTGTCTGTCAATAAGATGGACAGCCGGTCAATCAGTCAGTTTGTCAGCCAATAACCTGAGCAGGTGGCTGGCCAACAACCACACAGCTTACTTCAGCAGATGATCAATAAAATCTCCCGTGAAGACTTAAGTAGCACAGTTAAATTTAGTGGACCATGGTGCCATATGCATTTTTGTGGAAATTCTGTCAGGTTTATTATTGTCCTAATACTAAATGTACACAGTACTAGTAACATTCAGACAGGAACAAGACAAAGTCAGAGTCTTATGATCCTGAATTCAGTGTTAGGACTCATCACTTTCAGAACCTGCCACTTACACATACAGAGTTTTTCTGTATTGGACTATTGGATCAGTCAAAAAGGCCATTCTGGGTAATGACCATTGTGAGATCTGGGTCAGACCCTATAGATTAGTATTAGTAAAGAGTGTCAATTTAAGCCAACTGATTGTTGTTCGTGTTATTTAGCTTCTGTTCCCTGGTTGAGCATTACATTTTTAATACTGAATAGTTTGCAAAATGAAAAGAGTGAAAACTGTGCTTTACAAAAACAATCTACTCAATAACGTGCTGTCACTCACATGTAATACAATATGATATACGTAGATACAGTAATAATATTTTAATAAGCTTTATATCGGTGAAAGGAACACACATGCTACATTGCTGGGAACCTTCTGTAGAACTATTTACAGTCTATAGAAACATGCTTTTAACATGCCACTCATAAGGTGCAAAGCATTTAATATGAAATGGTTAGAATCCAAACTCTCACAAAGGCTGTTTCAACCTATGCACTGCCAACAAAACACAGTAACGTCTATCCCTTCTTCCATGACTTGTGAAGCTGATCTTCCCCTTCAGCTTTTCACTATACAAAGTAAGTTGTACTTCTATCAACCAAAACCATTTTATTGCAGTGTATGTGCATTCCACTTTAGTACTCCACTGTAAAGTAGCTTACACTGAGGCATTGTTTGTTTTTTTTAGCCAAATGAAATGTATTGCGCCAACTGACTATACACATTTTATCGACTTTATGAGGGCTCATATAACACACGTTGCACCAATGAATATGACTGTCACCAACACTACAGTCCATTACCAATCAATGACCCATCACAAGCACACACATCCAGACTCACCCAGAGGGTAACACCAGTGTCATTGACATTTATTCGCTGGCATTAGTACATGATGAATGCTGCCTAACTGGTAGAAGGATAGTGATGCTTAGTCTGTGGTATGATATCATACCATTGATTCACTATAAAATCCCATTCCTGTGTCTACCAAACATCCAGCCAGTGTCAGCAAATCAGATAATGTTTAGTTTACTGTATTATTGTTAAATTTTGATAGCACTGAATCTACTGAGCGTGACAATGAAAATAGTTCTATAGTACAATATACCTGCTCTGTTGTATTTGTTATCAGGTGCAATTCATCACAAAATGTGTGGGATTGATTAACAACACGAAGACACAACAGAGAGAAGACTCACTTTGCTTTACGCTTTATTTTTTTGCTGTGTAATAATTCCAGATACTCCTGATCTTGCTACTATGTCAATATACATCTCCACTGATTTTACTTGCTCGAACAGTTCTGTGATGATTATTCTGCCAGTTCATGACTGCACATTTATATCTCAAAGCCATTACAAACTGGAGTCACAGATTTTAAAGGACACAAGCATTTCCTAAGAAGCAAGGCTCTAACAAAAACATGTTACTTATTGCATCATGGATAATCCAGCAGTTTTGGAACTTGAGTCAAGATAACTTACTTTGAGCATTTGCTGTAAGAATAACAGTGTCTGTTAGTCAGTCCATCCCATTGGTGCAATAAGAGAACATGACTTGTCTGTGCAAACAGCTTATAATGACCCATAGTAACATGTTATTGTTAAGTAAAATCTAGTGGCTGTAGTGGTTTGTGGAAGAAGTTAGGTTGAATAGTGTATAGAGCGATAAAGAACTGGTCTATAAACCAGATAACTTTAACACAGGACACTGCTGTTCAATAACCATAACTGTGTGTTTATTATTCTAACCGTGATGATGAAGGTCCGGTACACTATTTATACTTTTTTATTATTATTATTTATACTAGTTATGACCCGGTCTGGGTCATATCTGAGGGGAGGGACAAGCATCTATATAGACATTCGGGTTGGAGGACTTTTTGCTTCTAGCACCACCAGATGAAGATCATTTACTCGCAACATCATGAGCTCAGACTCAAGAATCAAGAATTCTCTTGTCTCCACCCTAATTTACAACAAACAACATATCTAAAACTGAACCACACATTCAATGCAATTTTTAAATAATGGAAAATCAGTCACTCCCATTTGTCAGCTGAAGTTGCTGAAACTGGTCTGTCCTCTGTCAATTTAACAGAAACAACAAACAGATAGAAATAGAAAACATAGGACCTCAGCACGCCAATTTCTGCCCCCCCTTGTTTTTCCAGAGCATTCCTGGAGCAACGGATGTGTGTATTTTAAGGTGGACATTTAGCCTAGTTGGTGATTTGGGGCTGCTGTGGTTGGCCGTGTGTGTGTGTGTGTGTGTGTGTGTGTGTGTGTGTGTGTGTGTGTGTGTNGTGTGTGTGTGTGTGTGTGTGTGTGTGTGTGTGTGTGTGTGTGTGTGTGTGTGTTGCTGTGTCGTGCCCCAGAGAATGTTCTACATGGATTTCCTTTGTGGATCCTCAGAGAGTTCATACTGTAATTAGAGGCTCCATTTCCTGCGGCGAAATGTTCCTTTAACTGGTTGCTGCTGGGGTGTCACCCTCGGTGTGTGTTTGTGTCTTTGTTGATGTATCAAGATTCAACATGATTGTGCCTATACTGTTTATTCATGGTTGTTTTGGTCCTTTTTGTGTTTTTTATTTGCAGAAGTCTATATTTTTTATATTTGCAGCTGTGCCCATGGGATTGTGCTTATGTCTGTATGTATGTGTGTGTGGGAACTGGTGGGAAAGCTATGGCACTTAACTAGTGTGTGGGTGTAATTGCTTGGCAGTCATTAAGTAACACAAATGGCCAGCTATTTATCAGCATCACTCTGCAGGACACACACACACACACACACACACACACACACACACACACACACACACCTATTTGACTCTCTCCTTTTTTTGAGATCATGCAGCACTATTGTGGATTCTTTTCAGTACACAACAGTGATTGGACCTACAGCCTTTTGACACCCATTGAATATTTTACATGGTTATTGTCAATGCCATTTGCTTGAAAATGTACTTTGCCTCACAGGAAGTGACGTATTTTTGGTTTATAGTTTGGTTGTAAGTAGTTTTTTTTTTTGGAGGAACAGTGATATCAACCATATATCTGTGTCAGACGAAAGGAGAAAAGACTTAACTTTGATTGATGGCCGAAAAGTGCAGTGCAGAAACTTTATAGTCTAAAAGTAAAAAATGCCCAGGTTCTGTCTTTTTTTTAAAAATACGAATAGAAACTAGTGTTACTAATTTTCTGCGACAGTGAATTGAATATCTTTGGATTTTGAACTGGCATCTCATGTTTTGGAAGTTGTGATGGGCAGTTTCTGAAACTGTTTCTGACTTTTATCAACCAAACAATTCACCTAGGAATTGCCAAAATATTCAGCAGACCAACAATAATGGAAATAATCATTGGTTTCAGTCATAGATACAAATTATAGATGGTTGATTACAATCTATGTCTTTCTAACCATCCACATGTTTTCATGAAGGGACAGACTTTGCCTTTGAGCCACTCCCAGTTGGTCTAAACATGATTTGATCACAGCTGATCACATGGGGTCTGTCTCTCACCCATATATGGAGCTTGGGAGGGTGGAGTCAAGAGGGAAAAAAGTGTGAGAAAGGATGACTGGAGCAGAGTGAGGAGTGGAGGTTTCACTCTGCAGGGGACTGTGGAGGAGAGAGACAGGGGGATGGCACATTGACTATAAAGCTGAACTGATGGAGATACTGGAGCCTTTGATTAACATATTCTAGTTTATTTATATCAATCTAACTACACTGCAAGTGGTTTGGTCCTCTTAAGTATTTTTAACTCTGTGAAGGAAGTTTTTCTTGGAAGATGCAAATGTGAATCATTCATGGACTTGTCAGTAGATGAAGTCATCGGTTACAGTTTGGTTCTGTAGTCAGGGTGACTAGAGCTGGTATTTACAGCTGAAGTAAGCTGGCTGGAGGCAGCACTTGGTTTCCCAGTTGGTCCCTGCAGTTAAGAAAAGTCAGTGCAAGAATGTCAGAGCGATGCAACCTCAAATCCCTGACAGCAGCTCTGTGTTGCTTCTACCACAAGAACTCTGTCATCACAGCAAAGGTGAGAGAAACAGGAGAGTGTGTGAGGATGTGTGTAAGCCTATGCTTTGTGTTAGTGTTTTTATATCATTGTTTGTGCTTTTCTTTGTGTGTTAATTCCTACATGGAAAGTGTGTTTGCAAGTGCACAGGTGCATGGGTTTTTGCGCATGCTTTTATTCTGCAGCCTTTATGCAGCCTGCCTTCCTCAGTGTTGCCGTTTTACCCTCTTTCACTGTGTGTTTGAACCTAAAGTAGTAGTTCATTTGGTTTAATCACATTACATTGGAAGATTTGTTTCAGGGCATCTGCTGGTGACAGGAAACTGGGCAACCCACAATGAGATATTCGAAAGAGGCATACTTAAAAAGACACAACTCCCATGTTTTAGAAAACAATATGAGAAGAGCATGGTAACACTTCCAGTCTGAGCAAAATCTAATCACACTGAATAGTCCTCCTCTTTCAGTCTCTTTCTCTCTGTGAGTTGAACACTGGGCTTTTATTACTCGGACCAGACGCTCTCATAAATGAGCAACTGTGTGACTGTCTGACTGTGTGTGAGTGTGAGATATATAGCTGGCTTCATCCGTAACTAGTGCTCGGCTGGCAGACAGACAAGGCAGTGTGTGATGGCAAGGGTGAGACACGGATAGTTAGAACCAGCGAGGTACCAGGATGAGGGTAATAGTCCTTATGAGGATGATAAATTACTAACTTGTGATAGTTTATCTTCTTTATGACGTCAGTGAAACGTATGAATGCCATTAGGATGATTGGATGGAACAAGCAGCAGTGCAGCACGCTGAAGTGATGTGTTTTGTCCCTGTGTAGATCAGCCATTAGATGGTTAGACCTGTGCCTTTGTGATTCTTTGTGATTCTACTTACATCTCTGGTTAAATGCATATTAAAGCAAGGTAGTAAAGCATGTCATTTCTGATGGGGTCTGTGAGATATGATCAAATGTGGTCCACAGGCAACAATAATCTGCACAGATTTTTCTTTTGTTTAGGTCATTTGATGCCCTATAGCTTTTACAGTAGTTGCTGCTAATTATACTGACATCCACACAAAAAATCACTCTGTAGGACCATTATTTACAGAGTTTCCAAACTTGCTGTACCAACCATGATATAACACAATAAAAACAAGCACACAACACAGTAAGCAGTTCAGAGGTTTTAAAAAATCTGAGCAAATAGAAAGCAAGGCAAAGTTAAGGCAAATCACACTGTGTAGAAATATATACCATATTGGTTTTTCTTCCTGTTCCTGACCCAGCCCCAGTATAGACAGAAAACAGCTTAACAACACATGTTGTAAAATGTGATCACATTCATTGGTTCTCTATCCCGTCTGTTTAGCAGCAGTGGTTATGTTTTAATATCAGATGCGTCTCACTGAAGAAAGGATCTGTAATCACCAAGACTGTGTTATTCTTTGATCATAAAATCAGGGTACATTCAATAAAACAGTCCTATCTCCTAATTCAAACCTCACTGATTTGCTCTTTTATCCTAAATTAAATTCTAATCAAGTGCACTTGCTCATGGCAAATGTTTATCAATGAATTGACTTCACAGCTTCATCTAGTAAAGATTGGAGTCGTGCTACAATACTGAATTTCCTTACTCTCTCCAACTATTTTTGCTAAGAGATTCTAAAAAGTGCATAGTATTACATTATGCATCCATTATCAATGACCTGATATAATTTACCTTATGATCTTTTATGAGAAGATTCTCAAATAGTTTGTTTACAGCCAGTGTGGGTGGTTTGTTTGGACTCAAACTCATCTTCTGCACGTCTTATCAGTGACCTGTACAAGAATATCACACACACCACTGCCCTATCATCTTCATCTCTTGCTGTACAATTGAACACTTTTTCTATTCTAGCACTTGCTTCCCTCCATCCTTCATCTTCCTTGATTTTCTCTTTTCTCTCCACCTCTTCCCTGTGTCTTCACTTGTGATTCCAAAAAGCCTGAGGTTTTATTCCATTCCCCTCTTTATTCTCTCCTCCATCTGTCTGTTTGGGAGGTCGCCATTAAACCAAAGAGAGACAGCTCATTGTTTCTGTGTCTAGTATCTGAAAGCATTCTTGGTCATGAGAAACCCCAGTGGCTTGTTTATCCTTAACCGTAGTGTAAGACAGCGTTAGGAACAGAGATAACATAGAATTTGCCATTGTTTTGTTCTTTGTTTTGTTGGGGCTTCATACATTTGATGATGGTCTTGCTTTCATAAATAAGGACAATGAGAAAAAAATGAAAATAAAAGGAGATTCATCAGATTATTTTATGTACTGTATAATGTATTATGATGTAATAATTATACAATGTGAGCAGCTCAGTAATTTTATATATATACAGATTATATTTGCCCCCTTGGAATAGAATCTACTGAAAAAAATAAACACATTGTACATTAAAATGCTGTATGTCTTCCGTAAAATGTTCTTGCAGCATAAGCTTCCTTTTCTCTTTCTGTACCACAAAAGGAAATTCATCAAGAGCTTGATAGTGTTTTAGTTCTTAGCAGATCAAGCACTAAAATTGAAAAAGCCTCCAGCCTTATCCAAAGAGCCCCATGCTTTTATTTGCTACAAGCCTAGAAAGCCTGGAAACAGTCACTTGAGATTTGTGTCATCCCCGTCAGAATAGACTACATGGCTGACACCAGAATAATACACCCATATGTGCTTGCTCAACATTTCATTCCAACACCATGGGAATGTATTTGCTGCTACAACAGCCTCCACTCGTCTGGTTTCAGGCTTTCCTGAAAGATTTTAGAACCTGGCTGCAGGGATTTGCTCCATACTGGCTCAGAGTCAGCGTTATAGTTCATCCGAAAGGTGTTAGATAGGGTTAAAGTCAAGGAAGGCCCGTCTTTATGTGGCCTTTTTATCATTTTAGAAAACATTGAAAAACATTTGGCTAAAGAGTGTTGGGAAAGGGTTTATTCAGGAAGATCATTTTGGTGGATGGTTTGTTTCCACTACAGTTGTCTTTGCAGATGTGCAGTCAGGTCTAAAGGATGGTAAGTGGTTGAGTTGAAGGAGAGAAATATGAAGGTCTTCTGGTTTCATATTTGTGGAAAAGTGTGTGCTTGTCCAGGAATTTAAATACTCTTAATCAACAACTGACTTGGTGCTCAGAGTAAGTGCTTTACACCTGCCAGTGAGACTGGTTTCAGATAAATACAAAATTAAACATTAAATACTACATTTACTGTGGAGGCATACACATGTGACCACTACACTGTAGTATCTCAGAGATGTCCCTAATGATGTAGCTGTCCTAAACTGACCAGTCAAACGCCTTCTGTTCTCAACACAGGAAGAAGCATCATTAGTTGTGTGTAAACAGGAAAGGTGGGGGCCTTGTGATGGTGGACTTTAGATGTAGAGACGCTTCAAAAGATCAACAACCATTAGCTTTCATTGACCTTCCTCAGTTTTTAAGCAGTCCAACCAATCAGATATCCGATACAGAGATTGGGCATCTTCCCATTATTCAACTGCACTGACCTAAACAATCTAAACAGAGTAGAAGTAATAAAATAAAATGAATTTCCTCAGGATTGACAATGTTTTTGTTGAACAATGATGCAGAATCCAAATGTTTTTTTGTTGTCTTTCTGCTGGATGCATTTTCTAAATTAGCCGTACTGCTGATCATTTGCATCCATTTTTTTACTTTTCAAAATTTTTACCTTTAGGTCATTTGACAGCTAGATGGATGCATGTGGAAACAAGAGACAGAGAGAAGCATAGTGGCATAAGGATTGGAGAGATAGATGAAGAGAAGAGGAAATACCAGCTAAAGAGCCACTGATACACTGTTGTAATGATGATGATGTCCCCTGTATACAGTTTTTGAAGCTTATCTCTAAAGGCAACATTGGAAAAAATCCATCTCTTTAACTCTTAGGTGCAGAGTTTTCTTTATCATATGTTTGTATCATATGACTTTGAAAGTCACTAAGCTTTAATGAATCAATTTTTTAATCATATGTCCTGTGATACAAGTATGCTGATAACCAGCACTTCCTCCCACTGTTGTGTAACTGTAAATGGTAAATTGTTGTGAAACTAAACTAAAAGTAAGAAATTACAAATGGTAAAATCCCTGATTCCCTCACAAAAGTAACACAATGATACAATGCTCCTGTAAAAATGTCCTATAATCACACAATATTAACACACATGTTGAACATGCTTGTTGTTATACAGCAGCATATTTGTATCTGGACAAATACTGCTGTGGTTTAAATTGAGCTGCTTCTTCTTCTAAACAGTCTGATAGCATGTTTTACCACAGGCAGTTTTCAGGCTCTTCTCAGAATAAATCAATGATGTTTGACATAAACTGCAGGTCAACGGTGTCACCCTAAGAACCCTTTCTTTCAGCTTGCACATCATAATACTGTACACAGAGGATTTGGGCAAGATGAGGATTATAATGTCCACTAGTGTGTGCATGTGTGTATGTGTGTGTGTGTGAGATGATGAGGAATCAGAGTTATAATGCTAAAAGGTTATTTGTTTTCACCTCACTGAACTCAAAGGACAAGCAGCTTACACAGTTGCTTCTGATTGGTCACCGCTACATAAGAATGGATTGCCACAGCACCAAAAAGACCTGAATTTGAACTTATGTATCATCTCCAACATAAACACAGAAACCTTTCAAGGGTTAAAAAAAAAAAACCTCTCTATTCTTGTGTAAAATCCAGGAAATCCAAAGAAAATCCAGTCACTGTTGAAATCCTTTTGGACAGTGCCTTTTGTTTTTAGCTGGACTAAAAACTGCTGCACCTTAATGCTGAGTAAGAGATTGTTTTTATGGCATGTCAGCTTCTTTAGACAGCAGAGAGAAACAGCAACAGTGAGGGTGAGAATGCTTAACGTGCCCAGCAGTCCTGTGCTACGTTTACCCCATTGTGTTCATTTTCGCTCTCAAGGTATTTTCACTAATAGCAGCAGATCAGGAATTGCACTATATTAAAGATGTTATACTACTTGGGTGAATCAGTCCTACAGACTAACTAATCTACAACCACAGTCACTGGATGGACGGCCAGTCCACTGAATACATCTGCAACATAAATAACACTTTTACAAGCAATACAATTTGAAATCTAAAGAAAACTGACGTGATTGGTGAGGTTTATTATTTGTTATCTTAGGTCCTAGTTTCAAACTCTTTTTAGGGAATAAAAAGCTTAGTGGACTGATGCTAGTGGGGAGTACAGAAGGTTCTCCTATTAACTTTGCTAATTTGACTGATGGATAAACTCAGTTCCTTTTAAATACTGTGTAAATTTAGTGTTTTACCCCTTTAGAAACCTGCATTCAGTTGTTGCTATCAGATCAGTGCCTCACAAATCTAACTAATTCAGGGATTTAAATTTGTGCTGTTGGTCAGTTGAGGGATTACATGCTTCTCTGCAGTATAAAACAATTCTTTGCATTAGCATTTATTATATTCAAAGTCAAACATAGATTGTCCAGGTACAGGTGTCCACAGGAGGAGTTTATAGTCTGTTCACAACTACATTGTAATGTGTTAAAAAACATATGTACAGTTTATATTCTGCTTATAAATGCTAACTATGGGGATAGTAGTGATATTATGAAGTACAATTTTTTTTACTTTGAAATACAGAAGTACAGTGGTAGAAGTACAGTACAAACACCTATAACCTTTAAATTCCAGTAAAATTCACTATTGGAGTAGATACACACTATGTGGATCCTTTCCACCTGTGGTTGTGCACAAACTAACCTTTCTCCTGAGTTTCATTCAGTCTGTGACTCTGTATCACAGTATCACAGGATGATCACAGTCACATCTTTACAGATAAACTGGTTCAGCAATTCATATATTACATATCACACATTACACCTTAGATAGAGGCAGTCACTTGTGAAGGTGTCTGACTTCATGGCTTAGTTGGGAACCCATAAACCTATGTCATCTGTAAAGCTAGCAAAAAGAGAGGGAAGAGGTAAGAGAGGAATACAAATAAAGAGGTTAGAGAGACAGTAACAGTCCACTGCACTGGTGCTGCTGTGCTGTGGTCCACACACACACAGCCTTATACAGTATAAATGCAGCCGCTCAATGAGGATGACATCATATTGCAGGGTCTTATTAAAGACTGGCCTGTAAAAAAAAAAAAAAAAAAAACACTCCCATACACCATTTCCATCTCCTATTTTTTCTCCGCTCCCTCAGTCCTTCCAACCCCAATTACTTTTCTCTTCCTCCCTCCCTGTGCCTTCACTACTATGTTGTCTTTCTGTGCCCTCCGCTTTTCTGCTTCTCCGTCTTTATGTATATGATCCATCCATTTGCTTCCCCCCATTCACCCCTTCATATATATAGTACTCCACGTCCTTTTAGTTTTACTGCCATGCATCTGTCTTCTCTCCAGCCTTCTCACTCCACTATTCATCGGTTCTGTTGGCAGTGTGACTGCAGATGTAAAAATATTTTATTCTGACTATTGTAATGAATGTAGTAATCCCAGATGTGGTTATAATGAATAACAAAAACTTATATTGTCGTAATAGAGCTTTAACACAAGCCAAATAACCTGAATTTAATATAGCTACAAGGACATTTTTTGTTCATCCAGTTCAGCTCGTCTCAATTCTATATTTGTTGTGTAATGTCTATACAACAGGAAAAGCATGCTGTCCCGGCAGTGTATTAATGGCTGTTATCAGCATACTGATTTTAACAGAAAAATAGAAATGAGAAAAAGCAAAACAAAATACATGGTGACGCAACAGCTAAAGACAAATAGATAATTTCACTGACAATTTTCTCCAAAGGGACCAGTCAACACATTGTGTTTTGTCTTGAAGTTGAGGACAAAGTTGATGATTCCACAGAGTTACGTTTTCAAGTAGCTTCAGCAAGTTTGCTGTGATCCACTTGCCACAATAACATTAGGTAAAATAAAATAAGGTGCACTAATGCAATGTGTAGACAGTTTTGTTGTATGGACAATAGTGTATGTTCATGATTCAAGACACTAAAAAAGTAGATTAATGTCAGAAAAATGTTGAATAAAAAATGGTGTGATCTACCGTCAGCCTTTAATGTACACATTAATGTAGTTCAGTGTACTAGTTTAGATTTTCACAATTTAACTTATCTGTTTATTTAAATAGTTGGTCATTGCTGTAATAAAAGCTGTAAAATGTAGTATGGCCACACTAGTTGGCTCTCCTGTACATTATACTGTAAATTGAATGTGATCCCATACTGTGAAATCAATGCAGCTGCAGAACATGACTAAATGACAGTTCGATTCTTCTGCCTCAAGTACTTTCCACCACTGCACCAACACACATGGAAAAAAAAAACAAAAACAAATACAACACAAGTCATGCCACACTGGCCCATGTCTCTGCTTCAAGAGAGAAACAAATAAAATCAGTGCATGTGCATTATGACACCAATCCTGTTGTGACCTGTTCTTTTGTTTTCTGAGTTGAAGCTGTAATAGGATAGGTTGATTTCCCATCATACATAGAGACATGGAGACTGGGGGCAGAGGGGTCTATTCTAATGACTTTAGAGAGAGAGATATGGAAGAAAAAGATTGGTAGAAAACCAGAGTGTGGTATAGAGATGAAAGGATCCACAAGGTTTCAGTTTCACGGGGAAACTCATAGACGTGTTTCCTAATTTCATGTACATAGCTCATTACTTCCCTTTGACCCTTACTCATAATTGGTAGAGAGAGACAACTGGTGAGGGTCAAAAAGGAGAAATTGCTTCAAAAGATTGGGAACCACTCCCTTCTGATTCCTACTACAGAAAATGCTGATTCTCAAATGATGATGTACATGTGATGCTAACAATGTTTTCTTATTGCAGGCAGCCATTTTATTCAGTATTGATATCATAGATATCACTTATAAGAGCTCCCATGTCTTAAGCTAAGGACAAGATGGATGTCTTTTATGATTTAATATATTTGCTCCTGATGTGGCAAATTAAAGTGGATAAATAGGTGGATGACACATAGACTAAGGGAGAGTAATAAACTATTAAATCTACTGACCTTAATTTTACTTGACATGTAGCATCATTACAAGGATGAACATGTTCAGATAGAGTATGTGACTGATACTGGAGACCATACACACACAAAAGATCATTGATTAACTTGTTTTTTTCATGGCAAAGGACCAATATAAATACTCCTCAAAACAACCCCCAAGGTATCGCGCTTGGTCACCAGCACTGGGCGTACATTTATGAAGCACAGGAGTAAAATACTGCATGCGAATCCCTCAAATGGGTAGAAATACTCGTTACAAGTACCATAGACAATAAGGAACATCAGGCAGTACGGGCTACACGTACCATTTGAAGACATATTCTCAAGCTGATATCTAGAGAAAGGAATAACAAAAGTAAAGAATCTTTTACTTGTATTTGTAATATATGCTACTTACATCCAAATAGAATTATATTCTACTGCAAAGCCCGCACCACCTCTCAACAAGAGTCTTTTCACCCGTTGTATTTTTTTTCTGACACTCTACTTACGGTAAACAATGAACCAGTCAGTTATTGTTTTTGTACAGTGCAGCAGAAGAAAAGGCAAAACATTACAAGATTGAAGTTGTGAACTCTGTAACCGGTTAAAAAGACAGATAAGCTCAGGGAGCTGTTTGCGTCACTCGAGAGTGTGTGCGCGCGTGTGTGTGTGTGTGTGTGTGTTTATGTACGTCAGGTGTGGGTGTGTATGGAGGCAGGTCTGGACAGTTGGGTTGGGTCATGATGATGACATCACAGTAGGAGGCTCTGGGTAGAAAGCCAGGAGAGGGAGAGATGAGGAGGAAACTCACTGAGGTAAGACAGCGAGAGGGACAGGTAGTGTGAGAGCGTTGCTTGAAGAAAGTGTGAGCAAACAATATGTGTGTGTTAAACTGTAGAGACAAAAAACACAGTGGGTGTGGGTTTGTATGTGTTTGCTATGAAATGTCTTCTTGAAGAAGGGAGGAAGAGGGAGCAATGCAGAGACCCAGCAGCTGTCATGTAAGTGTGTGTGTGTGTGTGTGTGTGTGTGTGTGCGTGTTTGGGGTGTGGGAGCGTTGTGGTGCAGGTGGTTTTGCTGACTCAGAATCCTGTCAGTTTGTTACCACATTTTTCTGTCCTTCACCTTTTTAATTTTCCCAACTTTTCTAGGTGTGCTATTGGCATTAAACTCACTGATCAATCAGGTCATCATGTCTCAGGTGTGTCAATAGTATCAAACTGTTAAATCTTACTACCGCTCATCTGTCATTTCCGTGCTTTGAAGCATTTAAGTTTTGAATGACCTTCAATCAATTTGGTTTTATCAGGTGTAAGAAATTTTAACCAAAAGAAAACATGTTCTTATTTTTGTTATGAATTACTAAAAGAATTTGAATTGATGAAACTGTTGTGTGCAAGTTGTGTTGCCTTATCAACTGTTTGACATATGGCGTACACTGCCTTTAAATACTAGCAAATAGAAATTTGCCTCCTAAAGAAATGCATGTTGTAAAAAGAAGTGGTGGAAGAAATAGTAGTGTAAGCAGAGGAGTAGTAGTAGTATGGTATTAACAGTACTAATAATTACAATTCATTTACATAACTATTATTGCTTAATGATAAGAAAATGCATATAGAACAAATAAGTATGTTAAAATATTTTGACTGTATCTTGAATTGTGATACATGGTTTGGTTAAGTGTCACAACTTCTGTCGTACCCAACCAACAGGTCGTGACCCTCAAGGGGTCGCAAGATAATTCTGAGGAGTCAACAAAGATAAACAAGCAAACAAAGAAAAATGTCCTTTACACAAACTATTTTATGGTCTATTTAGACTTCTAAAAACTATTAAAAAAATAAAAAATTATAAATCCCTTGCCAGAGTAACAAGTAACTTCAACATGAATGATGACTACAGAGGAGAATCCTCTACCATGGTCACTTATTGTGGTGTATGTGACCTAATTTCTGTTTGTTTCATGGAATAGGAAACAGTGATTATTGTCCTTTGAAGTGTCAGCTTTGATCATGTAACTGCTAAAATCACTTATCATTCAAAGCTATGAATGAAGGGATCAAGACACTTAAGTTTTTTTTTTTTCTTTAATTGTAGTTCTCCAGAGATCAGTTCATTCTGGACTGCCCCTCAGAGAAACTTCGCAGAGAGCTAGAGGAGGAGCTGAAGATGAACTGTGAGGAGCCAAGAAGCCATGCATGGTATCACGGAGCAATTCCCAGACAGGTAACACACACACACACACACATAAAACTTCCACAAGTCCCTCCCTTTTAAAAACCTGGTTAAAAACTTGTTGAACCAGATCACCTATTATTACACCTCTATGCTGCACTCACAGTGCTTACAGGAAGATTAGAGCTTAAATAGTGGCCTCAGCTGTAGGGCTGGGGTTATAACATTAGGTCAGTGTATAAAAAGCCTCTTTCTTTATGTTGTGTGTATATAAATGTGTGTTTTTTGTGTGTGTGTGTGTGTGTGTGTGTGTGTGTGAGGAAGAGAGAGAGAAAGAGAGAGGGAGAGATTGTGCTCTCCCTGTGAAAGCCAGCTCTCAGAGGTAATCATTTCTAATAAGCTGCTTCCTTTGGCTGAACTAAACTACCACTATATACTATACAAACACTTGCTTAATTAAAGTCTGTAAGTGTGTGTGAAGGGTTGTGTTTGTGTTGTGTTTGTGTTTAAATGACAGGAGAGAGGCTATAAATGTAACAAAAGTGAAATGTAAATAAAAAGATGAGGAAACATTTCCATCTTACTTGTTACCTGTCAAATCTAATGTATGAATGAAATTAAATTTCATGTCTAGTTTAAAATAATTCTGAAATGATACATTTTAAATAATAATATTGAGTTATATATTTAAAGTGACATATGGTAACTAAAGATTGTTTTCATAATTAATTACCCTGCTGATTATTTTCTCTGTTAATAATTTCATGCATGCATGGAGGTCAGTCTTTAACATTGGAAACAGTAGGTTTACAAAATATTCCTTGATGTAAGGTCTGTCTACTACCTTTCTCTGGAGGTTTCAACCACACCTTGCACAGCAGATGGAGAAAGCTAAGGTATCATGGATAAAGCTCAGTGACCTTAGTATGAACCATCATTCACATGATGCCAGTTTTTTGTTGTCAAACTACATTTCTTTCTATTTTATGGTACAAATGATTAGTAAACCATCAAAGAACTCATTTAGCATGTGAAAGCTAAATGAAAGACAGAAAAAAATGAGGGCGTTCAAGATGATTAATAAGATACGAACAACTCAGTAACATATTGATTTTCCCGAAAACTGTCTTCATTTTCTCGGACTTGTCACTAATAATTACTTTTTCTTGTTAAACACTGGGTAGATTTTACTTCTTAGATCTTAAATGAATAATTATGAAATAATTGAGATTTTTTTTTTGAGAAACACTTTGGTTTAACTGCTAATTGTTGAAGAGCTCAGTGACACATCAGTGTAAATCCACATGAAACTTTTCTAGCTGTATAAATACTGTAATAGGTTGAGGCTCTAAATATCTTAATGTCTTACGTAACTGCTGCAGACCAGCCAGCACTGAGCCCATAAAGAAGGTAACAGTGTAACAGCCTACTATTATTAGATTTAATTAAATGTTTGGACTGTAAACAAACACTGTGTGCCCCTGTGCGTGTGTGTGTGTGTGCGCCCATATGTAACCCTCTGTACCATCTCAGGTTGCAGAAACCTTGGTGCAGCGTGATGGAGATTTCTTGATCCGTGATTCACTGTCCATCCCAGGAAGTTATGTTCTGACCTGCCAGTGGCGAAACGCTGCCCAGCACTTTAAAATCAACAAGAAGGTAAGATCATGTACAGACAACTGACTAATCCAAAGGGGATCACATAGAATGCTATTGTCTCTAATCAAAAAGGTTTTTCATGCTCCCTACACTTGAGCTTCAATCTACCATTGTCAGAAGAAGTTTGTGGTGGAGAAACAGCACAAGTTGAACTTCCTTCTGTTGTTTTTTGGCATGAAGATTTACTGCAAAGTCCAACTTTCTGATCTTCTCATGATGATTTCAGGTCATGAAATTAGAAAAAAATTTCTTCTCTGCACCTGACAAATTTAAATCCATTACAAAGTGACATTTCAGCATTGGCTTGGTCCTTCACAACATCATCTCTTGTATCAAATTGTGGGGCTGAGAGCAGCTCTCCTCAGTTTTATACAAACCAACACTGCTCATTGTAAAACAATGATCTGAAAGTGACTGAAACCTGTCTATAGTGGCAGGCTATGGTGTTGGGGCAACACATTCACAGCAAAAATATCCCATGAAATGTAGAATTTCATTTGAACATGTATTGATGGTAAATAGAAAATGTTCAGTAATAAATGATTATTTGTGCACATCTTCTTTAGGTTGTGATGTTGAATGAAGCCTACTCCAGAGTCGAGTACCGGCTGGAAAGAGAAGGGTTTGATAGTGTCCCTGCACTTATTAGATACTACGTTGGCAATAGAAAACCTGTTTCACAGGTGAGTTTATTCAGGTTTTTATATGAAACTTGTCCTCATGTCTTCAAACTTGTCAAACTTGTCTTTCTCTGGTCATATGGAAGTCAAATTTATCTCTGATTTAAATACATATGAAAGAACCAAGCACAGATATGTTAGTTGATACTGTTTAACTATTGTGTATAACCAACTTTACTCTAACTTTTTGTTGTTGTTCATAGTAATTATTACCTAATAGTCATAAAAGGAAGGAATGGATGGATAAAATGATTTAATGTTGTTGTCTTCCTTTCCAGCTTACATTAATTTATGCTCTAACTCAGCAAGAATAGTTTTCTACTTGCTTTCACTGTGGTGTTTGATGGAGTAAATAGTCCTCTTGTCTCTTCTTCTGTGTTTCTATTTATGTATTAAGGTGGTAGGAGCCATTATCTTCCAGCCAATCAACAGAAGCCTTCCTCTACGCTGCTTGGAAGAAAAGTATGGATTGTCCAGCACTCATCGAGAGGCACTCATGGCACAAGAGAGGCGGAGTCAGAAACGTCTCAGCCTCAACATTACCAATGGACACACACATGACAACACAAACGCCGTGCATGACAGCACACACTGCCAGGACAATGGCATGGGCCGAGGCGGCCAGCTCAGGTTGGTAAACTACTGCTAGAAACCCACATGAACACATTGATTAACCAGTGCTGAAAAGTGCATTTAGTCCAGTCCTGTGCTAAAGTACAGATTTGAGGGATTTGTATTTCACTACATTTTAAACCTATATTTTAAAACCCATATACTATAGTTGCATGAGGTTGTTAATACAGAACATATGGCTAAAATACAATGTTCATTTAACAAAGTCTCCATCTTACCAAATACTTTTAGTTTGTAAGTGAGTCCTTAAAATGCTTATTTTTATAAATAAAAATGAAAAAATCTGACTGCAGTAAGAATATTTCAGCTAATTTTATTTTATAAAACTAATTTTTCATATTTCTGACCTTTAGTCAGCATAATACATACTAAATTGTTTTAATTAGTCCTCACTAAAGCCTCGGTTTACTGCACTGATTTTTCCACCTGTTTAAAGAGAAAGTTTCTTAAGATCTGACTATATTCAGAAATGTCTTTTCATGCTTCCCAGATTAAAATGCCCAGCAGTTTATATACTAGAATACCACAAGTATGACAGCCCTTAAACATTAATGCATCAGTAATAAGTGTATAGATGTATGTATTTAAATTGTGAAGTGTAAAGTACACTTCACACTTTAAACCTTCTTCTACTTTTGATACTTAAAATACATTTTGCTGAAAATAGCGAGCTTTTGAAAGAAAAACTTTAAATTCTAATGAAATATTTTTCTGACTGTTGTTAGTAACCAAGCACCAGTATATTACTTAAAGTAGGTAGTGGGCCACAGACCAAATAACATGCTGTCTGGTATACATAACTAATGTAGACTCACCTTTATTCAGTCATTCTCTCTAAAACACTTAAATCAACTCTGTAAATCCTTTCCCGCTTTTAAGCTTTTAATTCACAGCCCCAAGCTTTACATTCATCATCCAGGCAGTCAGTTGTATATACACAGTATGTTCCATATGTTTCATGAATCCTCTATAAATATAGACATAGTGTACAATTTTTCTGCTGAAAGGAACAGAAGTGTGTAATTTCACACTGTCGAGGAGAACATGGAGCATAATGTATGGGGTCCATATCTGTCTGAGTAAAGACACAGAGCAGGAGCCTGGAGAAGATAAATACATGGTCCATGGAAGAGCAGAACAAAGAGAGAAGAAGAGGGGCAAAGGGATAAAAAAAATAAATAAACACGGAGAAAGGATAAAGAGAGGCAGAAGTGATATGCTAGTCTTCTTTCTTTGTAGGGGACCTTTTATTCTGGCAGTGTTCAGCTTTTGATGAATATTCAGTGGGTTGTATTCAGATCCCCTTAAAGCATGTTTATATATTAATGAATATGTTTATTCATATTAGTTTCCAACATGTGCTACCACTCAGGTTGAAGGATCGCTGTGGCAGCCAACCAGCAAGTCTCAATCAGGTGCAGGAGAGGCGACGCCCGCTCAAGGCGCACCAATCAGAGAGCTTCTTACCTCTGGGTAAGTAAATATGGTCCCAGTGTGCCGGATCATGTGCCCGATCAGAAAAGAGTAACTGGACTGTATCCAATAATATTTGTTCGTCACACACAGTTCACACGATTGATGGGGTCTTTGAAATTGGGGAGGTCCCACTCAGGTTTTGTTTTCTTCACACGTGCACGTCCTTCTTCTGTTATGTAAGATTCACCACAGCTATCTCTGTAATGTCAGGTTTTTCAGTCCATTTTCAAATGTAGCCATTCAGAAACTGAACCAGGATCAGCTTTACTGTCCAAGTATGCTCATACAAACAAGTACACACAGTTCCAAGAGCAACGCACACAGGCATGAAGCCAAAACAAGGACAACAAACAAAGATAAGCACAAAAAGAAAAAAAAAACAAACAGGAATAAAACATATACAAATATAATTTATAAATAACTATGATACATTAAATGTTTATATACAGGTCAAACTAATATTATAAACCTGGAAAAAGGCTAAAACTGGAATAAATGTTGTAAGGATAATGTAATATACACACAGTGTAAATTTTGTCCTAAAAAACAAAAAACAAACTACAATCACTCTTTTCTTCCCAAGCTCATCGCTCATCTTCTCCTTTATTTGTTCCCTTCATTTCTTGTCTCCATCCTCCAGGATCCAAACCCCAGTCCCAGCAGCCTCCAGACCCACTCCTCCCCAGCCCTAACCCCAAGTCTCCAGTGTTTCGGACGGGCAGTGAGCCAGCACTGAGCCCCTCTTTCCCCCGGAGATCAGCAGAGCCTCTGGCAGGTCTGTAAATGAGGTGGAGGATAAAATCCAATATTACACACATTTGTAATAACAGAGCAACTCAAAAAGCAAAAACCTCAGAAATATTATACAACCATTAATTTGTCATTTTCATTCTTTATTCAGGATCTTGTTCAGTGTTGAGGATAAAATGGAGTAGCCTGATTCCAGACCTCTGAATCGCCACACTCATCTCTGATTTGTTCTTCTTCATATCTGAATGAATGAAGTGCAATTAAATGGCAATTCAGTCTGATTATCAGGTTAAAAATAAAGCTGTCCTGCCTACAGAGGGCCCTTAAAAGCCTCCGTGAGGCTCTCAAAGTTACTCAGTCACTTAGGTTTTGATCTCCTTAGGTGCTCTTCCTTGTTTGCATGCGAATAGCAAATTAAATTAACCTAATGTTTAATGTACTGTACTGTCTCTGACTCAAATTTATTGACAAAAGTAAAAAAGACAGATTGTGGTATATATAGTATGCTGTCACAGAACTGAGATTAAAAAAAAATCTATTCGACATACATACAACACAGCTTTTTTAATCAGAGGGTTACTACATGGATTGATTTTATTTGGTTCCAAGCATAAAACCAACAACTGTAACTGATTAAATGTATTGTGTTATCATATCATGACGATACAGCTTGTGTGTCTCCAGGCCAGGCGATCCGTGGCTCTGACAGCCAGCTGTGTCCTAAACCGCCACCCAAACCAAGCAAAGTGCCTCTGGCTCGACTGCCTCGCTCCCCCTGTCCGCAGCCCCTGGTTCTCCCCTCCAGCTCCTCCGACCACACAGAATCCTCCTCAGCCTCCTCCATCTTCACTGCACCTAGCCTGGACTCCACATGTGGGGAAACACCTTCTGTGTGGAGGAGTGCAGGTAACTTTTTAATTTCATGAATAGATTGACATTAGTTTTAGTTTGTCTCTGAGACACACAGCTTTATAGGCAGCATTTTAAGCACCAATAACTCATTAAGCCTGGAGCTTTAAGATATAAAATGCAGCTACTAAAAAAGAGAACATAAGCCACTGCACTTGAACTATGTATTTTAAATGGTGTGTTAGCAGGTTGGTTTTTGTATTCAGGTGGGTGAAAGAGGGCACTGCTGTTAAGGTACAAACTGAACTGTTGTTTCCATCACTATCCTGAAAAGAAGAAATGAGAAATCATGCTCTTTACAGAACCTTAAGAAACCTGATCACAAAACCACAGTGATCATATCATCACCAACAGGGTCTCATGTATTCACAGCAATTACTACGCCATGGTATTTAAATGTATTCTGGTTTGGCCTGAAATATGAAATCTACTATTCATAAAACGATCAACAATCTATTCAGGGTAGAAGAGATAAATGTTTAATTGATGTCACTCTCCTTCTTAAATAAACTAATGAATAAATGCGAAGGAATTACATTTATTTTTGGTGAGATTTTAATAAGATGTACGTGAATAAACAGTACCCACTTTCCCTCCTGTTCCTACAGTGAAGCCCTTAAAGTTTCACCATCAGCTCCTCTCAGCAGATTCCCACAGCTCCTCCAGCTCTGCACTTTCACCTCCTGAACTGGTTCAATATCCGGATTCAGAGGCAATGACAGGATGGACTGAACGGTTGCAGCCAAGCCCTGCAGACCTGAGATCCTGCAGCCCACTGGAGTGGGAGGTACCATACTCACCAAGCTCCATCACAGACAACGTCCTTGAACTTCAGCCGCCACTCTGCAGCTACGTGGAGAGACTGAGGAGAGAGGGGGAGGGAGGGAGAGAGGAGGAAGGGCAGGAGAAAGATGCAGGAGGACGTAGAGGACTTGATAGAAGCTCCTACCATCACGCCATTGCAGCCTTAGAAAACACCAGTGAGGAAGAGGAGGACGACGCAGGCAGGGAGGAGGAAGAGGAGGATAAGAGGAAGGTCAAAGAGAGAAGCAGTTTCCAGCGGCCGATCATAGAGACAGAGTCGACGTTCAGACCAGCAGAGTTCGGATCTCGACTTCTTCCACTGGAAAACAAGCCTCTGGAGATGGTGGTGCTGAAGAGAGCGAAGGAGCTGCTGCTCAGCCACAATCACCACAGTATAGCCAGACACCTGCTCATAGCCGACTGCCAGGTACACACACACACACACACACACACACACACACACACACACACACACAGAAACTCAAGGTCATGACAGTTAGACCAATTTTCATTCAGTGTAATTAACTGTATCATTAACCTCTATAAACACACTTTGGTTGACATTAGTTGTTATAAATATCTTACATATATAAATATACTGACTTTATTATAAACTTCACACATTCACAAATTTGACAAACCACAAAAAAGTGTAATCCTAATAAATGGTTTATGAATAGTTGGTAATCACTACATAATAAACTACTACTACATAAGTTGTTAGTGGATTTTATTCCAGAATCTCAGTTTGGCCCAGTGCAACACCCACAACAGCAAATTAAGTTCAAATTTGTCATAACAGAATAAATGAAGCATTGTGGTACAACAGACAACCCTGGCCTTGTTAGCTTCTGACCTATTATATGTACTTTTTGCTTTTTGTGAAACTGAAATGCAAAAACAACCATTCTAACAGCTGATCAGAGAGGTCCTCCTCTATTACACACACATCCTTAGTGTGTCTGCATGTGCAAGACTGAAAATTTGATTTCTGTGCTGCAGTCGATGTTATTGCTGCAATAAAATGATCCTCGTGACACAGGGGAAGCACTCAGAAAGAGAACCACCAACAGCCATACAAGCTTTTGCACCTATCACACAGACACACACAGACACACACAGACACACAGACACACACACACACACACACACACACACACACACACACACACACACAGACAAAATAAGAGAGGGAAATAAAAAGACTAAATGTAACTGACAGCTGCTTGTTCTTGTTCACCAGGTTGCAAGGATACTTGGAGTGACTCCAGATCTTAAAGGTCAGATGGGCGTGTCCTCTGGTCTGGAGCTGGTGACGCTGCCACATGGCCAACAGCTAAGACTGGACCTGATGGAAAGGTACACATCATAAACACATTACACACACACACAAATAAAATGACAAGATGAATTTAATGAATAACCTTTCTAGACAGAAAAAGTTATTTATTATCAAGATTAAAAAAAGTTCTCTCAGTCTGAAATATGCCAATAAAATGGTGATACAGTTTATAATTTTATTGTTAAATTAATCAAAGTATTGACATTTGATGGTACAAGTGTTTGTGACGTTGACATTAGAAGGTATGAAGCATTAAAAAGAGATGAAGTGAAATCAGATGTGTTTAGGACCAAAGCAGCTCCTGCAGAAAGGGATTAACAGTCTGGTTAAACCAATCACAGTTTACCATCATTTATTTTAAGGGTTCACAAGGCCAGAAGGCTGGCAACTGGTTTGAGCCGGTTTTTATACAGCAGCCTGCTCTAAACTGAAGGTTGTGACTCACAGGTGCTGATTCATTGTACAGTCCTGCCTGATACACAGACTGAAGACGCTGTTCTTTAATGAAAACCAATTCTCGCTCTAGGCTCTGAAAGATCAGATTAGAAACAGACATGGACATTGTGTTGATAATCCTCCTTTTCCTCTCCTCTCTCTCTCTTTCCCCTAGACACCACACCATGGCAATAGGTGTTGCCGTGGATATTCTGGGATGTACGGGCAGTGTGGAGGAGCGGGCGTCCACGTTAAATCGTATCATCCTTGTTGCGTTGGAGCTAAAGGACACGGTGGGCGACCTGTTTGCTTTCACAGCTCTGATGAAAGCTCTGGACCTGCCTCAGGTAACACAAACACACACACAATCATGTTTCTTCTATTTGTTTCATGGAGATTTACCATAACCCTAACCCATAACATTAACCTTATACCAAGACTACTCTGTAAAAAAATTTTTGATGTATGTTTTTGGGCAAGTCCCACAACACACACACACACACACACACACACACACACACACACACACACACAGACTGTTAAGGTCTGTTCTGTTCTGTGCAGATCAGCCGCTTGGAGGAAACATGGACGACTCTACGAAGGAACTACACACAGACCGCCATCAGCTATGAGAAGACACTCAAGCCTTTCTACAAGAATCTGTATGAGGGCACAGGTACTTAACACACACACACAGACACACAATCACAGATCACGTTACTTAACATCTAAAATGATTCAATGATTGTCAAGGATGCTGGAAAAGCTTCTTTACAACAAGAAACCAAACTAGGGTTGAACAATATACAAAAATAAACTCATACTGTTCAACATTGTTCAGTGCTACACCAAACAAAATCTGATGTTAAAGAAAATAAAAATAAACCAAAAGTGCAAATTTAAGCCCCTGAGTTGCCTCCAACAATTACACAATGAAATCCTACACATGGTGACAAACATCCCTTAAAAACAGTTTGGAAATACCCAGCTGATCTCTTGAAGCGGCTATAATCACTGCAGCAAACACCAGACAGACACTGTTAGTGAGTAGCTGGGGAAGGTAGCTGAAGAACCAGACGTTGACGTTGCACAGACCAAAAAGAGCAAAAAGAGAGTAGATATAGTGTAGTTAGAGTGAACAATAGCTACAACAGCTGCTACTGGCATAGCACACCCAAATCTCCAACTGAACTGTTGGTTATCACGGTGCATTATGGGTAAAGTAGGCATCAAGAGTTGACAAGAAAGAACTTGTGTATTAAAAAAAGAAATGTCTGGTTCTGCTGCATTGATTTAGATCATTTTTAAACTGTCATCAATACTTTAGACTCGAGGCTCAAAATGTGAGAATGTGAGTGTTCAATTCAAACAGTTGTTTTACTTCTAATCGTTACGTATTTCACAGTTTATTTTCATGCGATTGTAGAACAAATGTCACTGTAGCTCTGAAGGAAACAGAAGACTTTACTTTATTTATTATAATTAAATATTATAATTTAAAATGAGGCACTCATCTTCATCTCCATCCTCCTCCTCCTCCAGCCTGCTCTTCTCCGGTGGTCTGCGTCCCCCTCCTCCTGCCGCTCCTCACTTTGATGGAGCGTCCGACAGTCACACCTGAGGGGGCGGAGCTCTGGGAAACCAGCGACCAGGGCTGTGACATCATGCTGCGGCACCTGGAGGCTGCACGCGATGTCGCACACAACGCACAGAGCTACACAGCCAACGCACAGAAGATCTTGCAAGGTGAAAACAAGAACATGAGTTCATCCAACTGTTCATTCGTGACTTAAACAAAAACAATAAACAGTCAAATGTTGTTCAGCATCATAAAGTTGACTTCTGGGTCTGTGTTCAGGGTTTCAGATCGATGAAGACCTGCTGGAGGTGTTTAAAACAGACTTCCAGCTGCGGCTTCTGTGGGGAAGCCGTGGAGCGTCAGTCAACCAATCAGATCGCTACAGCAAATTCAATCTCATCCTCACTGCGTTGTCACGGAAACTGGAGCCCCCACCTAAAACACAAACCTTAATCTGACTTCATCCAAGCAGCAACACACATACTGACAAACTCCGGGGCCAATAAAAGTGAGCAACATCACGTCAGGCAGACCAGAAACCAGCTGTGAGGAAGGGGAGAGGAGATGGAAAAAAGCGTTGTGAGGCTGTTCTCAGATCACTGCCACAGTACGAGGCAGCATCACACAGCCCATACGGACGCTGATCTCCTGCAGAGGCCACTGAACTCACCGTGAGTAACTCAGACTGGAAATCTGACCGAGTGAGCGCAACAACCAGACGACAGCCAATCACATCCATTTTAATGAAGCTTGGGGTCATCTTATTATTCCAAGGCACAGTTTGGCTCCAGAAGTTGTTCTTTTTATTCATTTAGTCTTTTCAAATATACAGTCTTACCTGTGGAGAACTTTGGCTTTGGAAGTGACACTTCAGGTATATTCCTGTCTGGACTGGACTCAGAGCGTTTAGACAACATTGTGTGAAGTCTAAGTATCAGGATGACAGAGGTATAGACAGATAAACTGTGAGAAAGTAAGAAAAACAAACACTGTCACTATGTTTTATGCCACAGATAGAACATTTAGCAACATCTAATAAAGTGAGACAAGAGCAGCTCTGCAAAAACAACAAAAATCTGTTCACAGCTCATCACAGTGCACGACTGCTCTCTGAATCATGTACAGCTGATCATCCCCACACATCTGTGTGTACAGGAGGTAATGTTGAACAATTCAACACATGGTTGTTGTTTTCAGAAAACCCAGCAGACTTTCTGGGTTTTGTGAAACTGTAAATTTAGCTTTGTCACCAACATTAGAGCTTGCCACACGTATCAGTCCACCAGTTCAATCAGCTATGATCATGTTTTCCTCACTTTTATTTTGGATCAGGAGACGCAACAGCTGCAGCTCACAAGTGTCTTCGGTGTGTTGGCAACAAAAATGAAGGTTAAAGGAGAAATGAGCCATAATATTATAAAAACAGAGCAGAGACTTAAAGGGACACTGATACCTAGTTTTACTTTTTTTACTGAACAGGCTTTTGCTTTAGTTTTACTATGACATTCAATTCAATTGATAATTTAATTTCTTCAACACAAGTAAACGAGATGAGCTGTCAAATATCCCTTTAAAGGCGGGAAGGAAGGAAAAAAACAAACCCACAAAGTCAACACTTGTGAACATTGTCACAATAGAGATAAGTGTATTTAACAATATAATTGATCCTTCATGTCTGGAGACTTTTGACATTTGACTGTGTGTGAACTTTGATACAAAACCACCTGATCCGTTTGTGCTGGTATAACAAGCGAGGAAAAAAAAAGGGTCAAACAGTGAATAAATAAATATTTAGCAGCAAGGTTCCCTGAAGCAGCTTCTCAGATAATATTTCTTCAAATCAGCAGATGACAGGGGATTTACAATATATTTTTGTGCTACATTTACACAGGAGCAGAAAATCAGATACATTTTCTCACGTAAAGAAAAATGTAGCTTAAATGTTTTGTTTTTTTCTCAGTCTGGTTTTGTGCAGCAACGCAAAAGCATCTGAGAAATACTTCATCTGAGTGCATAAAACGAAGAGAACGGATAAAAACAAAATGTTAACATGAGAGATTAAAGCTGTACATATTTGAAACATTAGCATGTTAATAATGGACTGTACATATTTTCCTGTAGAAGACTGACTGTAAAAAGATGTTGATGAATTTTAATGTTTATATTATTATGAACTACAGTGGTAAGATTTAATAAATAAGGTATATGATCTGTGGAGGTCGACTTATTGTGTGACGCACAGTTTTTGCATGTGCAGCAGATTTCTTATACAATTATTTACATTTACAATTATTACACTTATTTCTTATACAAGCTGTCTGATGCTGGTGAAAAGGGTCATATTACTGTTCATTTTTCATGCGATTTAAGAGCTCAAAGTCACAGCTCAACATAAAAACTCTTGGTTTGTTTTTAAGGTCACGTCATCAATGAAACGTCACAGAAAAACTTTTTCACTGTTGCTTATTTTATTAGAACGATATCTTGGAAGAAGAAGGAAAAAAAAGCATTTTGTTCACAAAGTGTCTGACAACATTCAAAGTAAAAAGATGTGCACAACAATATGGAAAGAAGTACTGCCATTGGTTATTAAAACATATACAACATGGTAAAAACACACAGATTTACATGGATTTGACATGTTAATATCCTGCTAAAGCACCTTGTACCTGCTGTTTTAATGAAATGTAAATATTTGTGTTGTTTAAGAAAGAACGTATATGAAGTACATTTCCATGGTTGTCAGGGTTTCCACAGGACACGCATGATAATGAGTTTAAAGAGGAGGAATGTGAAGAACACGTCTGGTTTTTACTGGATGGTGAACAGCAGCACGCTCACAGTCACTTGGCAGGTTTCAGTCAAGAACTGTGACGATGAATTAACTGCAAATTTGATCATATTTAGCATCTCAAAGCTGTTTTGTTACTATGGATTTTTGCATAATATTCAGGATTACAACACAGTGGCCATTACACTCACAGCTCAGTTTCTATAGGTATATCGATGGTGAAAAATAATTAACTGGACTTCTGGTATATTTTGCTGCCGTATCCTCAATGACATCACACAGTACAGAGGAAACTGTCAAATTTGGAGTGTTATTGATACTGATTTTAAAAAATATCCCACAAACAGTAACATAAACACATAAAACGTCCTCCTCATGTCACCATCAGGGATCCTCTCTGTCTGAGTTAGTGCACATTTACGACTGGTTTTAGTCCTGAAACAATTTCTCAGTTTATCTACTTTTTGACAATAAATTATCCAAAAAAAAAAAAAAAAAAAAAAAAAAAAAAGGTCAAACTTTCACTCCAGCTTCTCAAATGCAATGATTCATCACTGTTAATTGAATATCTTTGGGTTATGGACCGTTTATCAAACTAGAAACTGGAAGACATCACCTGGGTTCTTAAAGGTTTCGATAGGTATTATTCACTACTTTATAGACTAATTAAGTTTTTTCTTTCTCTTTTTTTTTTTAATTGACAATGAAAAATAAATAGTTACAGCCTTAATTGCTTCAAAACAAATGAGATTTTACAGTAGGACTGCATTACCACTGGAACACATAATCTATTATGTAACACTTGACTGCACAAATCTTTTCTGTCTGTCCTTGTTTGGAAAACTATGGCATGAGAGCTGCAACGATAAGTTGATTAATCGATTGGTTAATTGTCAGAAAATTCATCTGCAAGTGTTTTGATAACATTGAGTCTCATTGTGAGGATTTGACGTTAATGATTTTTAAAATTTGTTATACATAGAAGTAAACTCAATATCTTTGGATTTTTGAACATTGGACAAAACAAGACGACACCCGGGGCTCTGCTAAATTACAGCAAATACTTTTCACTGTATGCATAGACAATGATAAAGATTAATCAATTAACTAATAATGAAAATAATCGTGAGTCAAAGCCCTACGTGTCATTAGATTAGGACATGAAGCAAAAAGCATTAATCATCAGGCGCCATTTTGCCTCCCAAAGATATTTACAGAGTTTGAACCATATTAGGGACTAAATGTGAGGACATCTCCTTACTTAGATAATAGAGGAAATGTAAAAATTCAAGTAACGACATCTAAAGCATCATTCTGTACATTTCACAGCTTCATCGAAGAAACAGATTACAGCTAAGGTGTGCTCACCTGCTGTTTACCTCAATATAAGAGTTGTTAGTGGCATTACTGACTTAAATATCATCATAAGGAAGTTGAACTTTAGGTGAGACGTGTAATTTTGTTATCCTGTTGAACATATATGGCAAGTGGTTAACATTTACCAGAGAAACAAATTGATTTAAAGAATCCAGAAAATCATGCAAAAGAAGTTGGTCATTGCTCAGCAAGTGTTACAAAAAGAGTATAAAACCATCTAAAAAGAGAAAATTACCAGAGCTGTTTTTGTTTCGCGCTGCTACACAGTGGTCATTCATAAAGATCACATCTCTCTCAGCAGACAACACAGACCTTCAGTCATTCGTTCATTCATTTATTCACTTGTTCATTTAATCAGATTCAAATGCTGTAGTACTTTAGGGCAAAGTGCATTGGTTCAATTCAAACCTTGTTGTCTCTCATGAAGAGTGTCAAACAAACCTAAAAACAGTCACCATGGAAACACATTCAGCATGACATAAGAGATGTTAATATGTACAAATCATTCAATGGTACAAACTAACGTCACGCATGTAACACATGGACACACAATTACACATTAATGTGTATGGAAAGCCAATCAGGACAAATGTACGCGTTTTTGACCTGTTCGTCTTTCCATATGTGTGTAAGCCTTGTAGATACATGCGTGTGTGTCGTCACATTCACAAATACAACTGATTAAATGGTAAAAAAATGTTTTCACTGAGATGCAGTTGAGTCCTACACAGATGTGATTGATGAGCCCAAGTGGCTGATGGGAGATGTAGTCGGGCTGAAGAGCAGACACATCCAGATATGAATCTGTGGAGACATCCCTCCACTGTAATACAACATTAAGTTTTAAGGCAGAGTTTGACCGCAACAGCACCAGAGCTCCTTTTATTTGTTTGATGTAAAGAGGCCGAGTTCGGCTGGAGTTGAGTGGTGGTTTGGTGAAGAAAGGCTGCCATCTGCTGGTCGACTGGTGGAATTACAACCAAGGGAGAGAAGAGGAAAGGTGGGAAAAGGCGAAGAAAGGAGGACAGGGGAAGAGAGGTCCTGTTTTCACCTGATAGTTCTGTTATCTGCCTAATGAGTAGCTCTGATTTGACCCAGCTGCTGTTTAGGAAACATGACATAACAAATAAAAACCATACTCATGCTGGAAGTTTATGAAAACATCACGATGATGTGGCATCCAACATACAACAATCAGACGAAGTTGAGCACGCACTTACAAAGTTGCAGTCAAGGTTGATCATGTTTGGAGGACAATTAAAAACACATTAAAAACATGCGACTGTATGAGGGTGAGGGCAGGCATGAGGAGCAGAGTGGCTCAGGCAGGCAGACAGAGAATGATGATGACGACGACAGGGGTGAGTGGGAGCAGTGCAGCACTGATCTTGTTAGTGGCAGCAAATACTGTAAGCATACCTGATCCTGAAAGTTAATAAACCCTGATATTCAGAATTTGAAATCAACTGTTTTCTCGCATCAGGAGCTGGACCAAGGTGTGCTGCGACCCGGATTTATGAAATATGGCAAGAAGAAGAAATTTGGGAAATGGCCAAAAATTCTTTAAATAATTTATGGCAGGAGAGATTTGAGAAATCTCACTAAAGCTCACTAAAAAGCACGCCAAGACGTAAGGTGTTTCATTTTGAAGGTTCGCTCATGAGTTTAAAAATAATAGCATCATAAGAAAAATTCTAATCACATGGTCTGTTTGGTGTTTCCAAAGCTTTTAGCCACATTAATGATCTTCACCAAACAAGTCGACCTTGTGATCGCAAACTCTTGACAGGACACTTTTACGAATTGTTCATTTGAGTTAAAAAAAAAAAAAAAAAAAAAAAAAAAGCTTCAGTGAAAGCCAGTTCAAAAGACTTTGGGAGACCTCACACTTTAGTCAGCACCTATGGAGAAGTAAAAGGAAAGCTATCCCATTAAAGCACAAAGCAGTGAACAGTGAGGTTATTACTGATCGCCACTGAATCAGATTGGAGGGGAAAGGCTGCTGCTGGACTGCTCTTTCTGACCTGAAACATTCAAGCGCACATGCATGTTTTATTTTTTCATCCCAGTCAGTGAGGTCATTCTTTAGCATACTTCTATTGTATTTGCTGTCAAAGGTAGAACCACCTCCTGTAACATTACTGGTTAGGACGGGGCTTTAAATGCAAAATCTTTGAATGTTTGAACCCAAAGAGAGGACCAGCTTCAGGTTTTTTACTTCTAATTTGCTCTTAAACAACACTGTTTCAGAGATGCAGCCATCGGAGAAGTCCCACCTCTTCAGTGCTATTATAGGCTGGGAAGGTGCAAGTTGCTGCTTATGGTCACTTTCAAAAAACCACAGCAGCAGAGGAGCACGAATGAGGTCGTCTATGTGAAAAAACATATTTCCCAGAATTTTACCTCTTGTTGCAGCAAATATATACAAGCTACAACAAAAGAAAATTAACTGTAGCCTTAAGTGGATTTGAGGTTGGATTTGCTCAGATGTGTATTTGACTGCTCACTATGGTTTTTGGTTCTGCAAATTTAACACAAATTCTTTGAAATCACAAACATCTATGGCATGAAAAAAGAGAATAAGAGCAAGAAGACATCAAATTAGGGAAATGGAGCCAATCCATTCTGTTTTTCTTCTTTTGTAGACACTTCAGTTTAGCCTGTCCTAGTTGATATAAATGGGGTGGTCAAAATATTAGAAACACCCCTCAGCACCACAAACTGCAGCTTCCCAATGAGTTGGGACAACATTATAACCATCATGAAGGTATGATTTATTATATGACTGCTGTAATAGTTGAACTTACGTGTACCTAATAAACTGGCAACTCAGTATGTTTAGCTGAATATGTTGCAGTTGTCACTTTTTGGTCTGAAAGGTCTCTTCAATTTCGTGTTTTGTTGTTTTGTTAAGTCCGAAACCTAAGGATGGGACTTCTCCTGTGGGCATCAGTTAGGATCCTACTTTAAGATATTAAATGTATTTCTGCCTATTTGTGGCTTTAGGATCATCTCTACTAGACACAGATGACAGTGTGACACTCCCTTCATCCTCTAGTAACCCAAAATGCTTTGCTGATCATGGATATGTGAGCATGCAGACATGCAAACCTGCCTCCCAGCCCACTTCCCCTCTCTTTCCCTCTCTACCGCTTTCTTTCCCACTATTTCTCTCTTTCTCGACCACCCCCACCACCAATAATCAGCAATCAGCGTGAGCCCTCCACCAGCCAATCAAATCGCCCGGCCACCCTGCAGCCCTCAGGAACCTGCAGTCACATAGAGGAGAGAGCCAGTTACTAAAACACATACACCAAGACACACACAAGGTGCACGCACAAAGAAAAAAAACAAAAAAAAACAAAACAAAAAAAAACATGACTTTAGTCAAGAAAGAGGGTTGTGTTTGTGAACAGAGTCCGAGAATAAAATGCTTGTAGGAAGTGACTGCCAGTTCACTTTATATTTAACTATTTTACTGTGCAACGTGGAAGAAAAAAAAAAAAAAATCATGTATGTATTGCGCAGATTCTGTCTGTTTGTGTCATTATGGGTCAGGGCCGCCATAACAATCCTCTCTTTGTTTGGTCTGAGACACAAACGAAATATCATGTGTAACTTCCATCCAACAGCTGTCAAGATATTTCATTCTGCTTCGGACCAAATAGACTGAGACACACTGCTACAGCTGAAAAAATCCTGTTAAGTATCAGTAGCACTAAAAATCATCATTAACAGTAACATTCAATAAATGGTTTACATTACATTACATACTGTAATGGAGTTGTAAGAAGATATACGAATACAAAATTTATTGACTTATAGTTTTTTCAAAAATGAGACTCTACTGTGAAGACATATATATTATTATGACATTGTTTATACAGCAGCCTCCACTTATGTGCATCCACAAGGGGAGTAAGTAACCCATTTATAGACACATCTGCTCATTCTACATTAAAGTGTTATAAACCATTTATTAAATGTTTTTTTAATAGTGCTTATAAATGCTAAACAGGGGGCTCTTTACATTCACTACAGAATGAATCCATTACAATCATTTATGTTTGAACTGAATGTGGCAGAGGTTCAGCTTGTTGTGTGTATGAAATGAAACTGAAACATCCCCAGACAGTTCAGTTCAGTTTTGACTCTCCTGTGCTGTAATGTGGTGACAGGACAGCAGCAGGTCCATGACATTCTGTCTATCTGGCCATCTGAGCTTTGATTGTGAAGGAACTGATAGCGCGATAATGCTATATGTACTGAACGGTAGTGGCTGCTGCCTGTTCTCTGTATAGTCGCCCTTGTTTGTACTGTAAGGTGTTGGCAGGTAAGATGGATGATGTTCAGCAGGCACAGTTACTGTGAAACAGCTGCACTACAGATGTAGATCATTTTGGATGTCAATGGAAACTTTACTGATCAGAAGAGTTTTTAATCAGCAACTCAAACATTGACCAAGAACTAGCAGTACGAGTGCGTGATAACATAAAACACATCATTATGAGAATAATCCTATATAACTTCTTCCATCTGCTGAGGTGAAACCATTTTCATACTGGACTATTCTCCATTTTCTTATTCATAACAAATCCAATGAAACGACCACAACCAACAATGTACTGATCTTAACAACAAGTATGACCTGTTCCCACTTCTGTCTTCCTCTGTGCTGCAGTTATTTTCCAGAAACTATTAAAAACACATTCATTATCTGCACTGTTGCACTGTTTGTCCTGCTTCATGATTATTATGTGTAGTGTTGTTTTATTTCACTTAATCCTACATAACGCATCCTGCTGCAGTGAATGCTACTTAATCATTAACTGCATGCAGAAGTGAACAGCGTTTCATCTAAACTGGGTTAATGTGTTACAGGTAAATGATACAGTTGACCCTGAGATTTTATTTTTGGGGCCTCAAATGTGGGACCACAGGTTGATTTAAGGGACAAGAGCAAAAAACATTTCTGTAGTGTCCTATTCTATTTTATTCTTTTCTCAAATTTCTGCTATTTTCTTGTGAAATACTGGGTTATTTCAAACAGAAATCATTCAGATTAAACAGTCTGAGGGGGAAAAGAGCAAAGGCTGGGTCACAAGATGTTCATGAGTGGCAGGTACATGTGTGATCAACTTCAAATTCCTCTTAAGAACTGTTTGGTCTTTAAATATGATGCTGAGATCAAATATGTAGCTTAAATAAACTGAGTGTAAAATCAATATCCTGTTGACCATATTATGACCATAACCACTGAGGTTTAAAGGGGCTATATGAAAGTTTTCTCCCTCACCAAACATGGGTGGAAGTGATAACTGCTTTCCAAGAGCTTCAGCCATCACAGCTTTTACAATCATGAAGTTATAATATGGCCTCTGAGCAGCACTATTTCTTCAGAGTACATTGGACGCTACAGGATTTATTATCAGGAAGTGACAGACCAAAGTTAGCAGCTGCTTAGCATGCTAACTTCAGTCAAAAAATAACAAAAGGAAAACAAGAATTCTGTTGAGACTAGTGTTGTTTTCCACGACTGAAGACAGCTCTTGGAGAGCAAAGGACTTATGTTTGATACTGAACTAGCGACGTAACAATAGCAAAATCTCCTTAAAAGATTTTTTTCATTTGTATATTTTAGCAGATTGAAAGTTGCTTCAAGTTTCCTCAGGGTTTTATGCAGGTAATTCCTTAATCACAAGCCAAAAAACAAATGCACTATTTCTGCAGTTTTTGAATTTACTTAAAATAGCTGGTGACTGAAGAGAAAAAAAACACTGAGAAACACTGAGGGACACATTGTTGGTTTTGATGTTTTCATGGGATTTGTTGACAGTACGAAAGATGCAGAACAACACTGGTATTATCTGCAAAATATTCAGAAGGGACACAGTATCAAAGTCAGTCCAACAATTGTTAGAACATCCAATGTGAAAGTTGTTTGATACAAAACCACAGAGGCTGAAAGCAGACAAACCTCTTTAAGTGTAATTCCACCTTTAGTGTGATGGCACAGATAACAAAAAAATTCAAAATAAAAATGTGTATGTACATTCACACACACACACACACACACACACACACACACACACACACACACACACACACACACACACACACACACACACACACACACTGCAATCAGACAAATACAAACAGATGAAATCAGAACATCTTTCACTTCAAATTATGACAACATTCAAACATTAGTCCAAAAAGCTTCAAATCTGCGTATGAAAGGGAAACGTTGACAATAATTAAAGGAATGAATAAAAATAAATTGTCTCTAATATATTACATAAAATAATCTTAAAACACTTTGATCGACGACAAAGATGTGATGTAGCCTTGATAAGGGCTCAAACAGCAGTGGAGACATCTTTCACACAGAGAAATGCCTCAAATACAACATAATCATTGCACAAATGCCATCAAATAGGTTTTTTTCCTATTTGTCTTTGTGCCCAGACACTCACCTCCGACACAGTCCCACAGGCGTGAGAGGAGGAGGACAAATGATTAATGAACAGACTGGTGGGTAAAGAGGCAGAATGGAAATCAGAGAAGGGAAACAGATGAATGTCCATGCAGCTGTCTTTATCCATTGTAGGGTTATGTTGAAGAACAGGGAGCAGAGATGGAGAGAATGACAGATGAATGGAGGAAGAGGACAGAGGAGAGTGTAGCTTCAGATGTAGGTGACGGCACCTTTGCTGTTTTTCTCCAGGGTGATTTCTACGTAGGAAGTGGGTACGTAGCCCTCCTCGCCGCTCTGCTTCCTTGCCCTCGTCCAGCCATCACCTTTATCCTCCTCAATAATGTACAACACCTACAGGCAATGACAGAGGAATGTTTTAAACAAAAGTCTGTGGATAAATGGTTGTTAAATGACCAATCCAAACAGTATGACATGATGGGCCTTCTTATGAAGAGTTATTAACAGACTGGGCCACACAAGGCAACCTCACTCCTAAGCTCCACCTTCTCCTCCTTTTCTTCTGGTGTCAAAAAACCAACACGGCGATGGCCAATTACAAACTCAAGCTTTCAAAGCGGCTGTTCACAAACCATCAGGTCACGTCACAGTGGGTTGCCACTTGATATCTGACACACAGGATTGATATCTGTATACTAGCCTTATATGGAGCTAGGACACAGCAAGTTTATCTTAGCATAAAGACATGGCTCTGTCAGAATAAAAAAAGTCTGCATCTCTAAAGCTCACTAATTAATTAACACTTAAATTTAAAAAAGCCGAATTGTAGAATTAGTGAGATGTGGTGTGTCTGACTACGTCTCGTCCAGGAGTACTGAAATCATTGTTTTATTACCACCCTGATGAAACCACAAGTATCACTGTAAATTTGTCCCTAACAGCTTTACTTTACTGTAGACATGGGAGTGGTATCAATCGTTTCTTATCAGTCCCTGCTGTCAGAAAACAAGGGAACAAATTATGAACAAAGTATTTCCCAAAATCTAAGTGTGAATTGTCATCACTTTAAATGAAGATTTGTTCAGGATCTTGTCTCCTTTTTCCAACAATTCCAATTACAATACAACAGGGAGTCCGAAATATCCAAACCCAACACACAGTAACTTTAAAAGTAGCAGTGAGAATTAAAATGACCATTACCTCATTTTCTGCCATCACCAGTGTCCCCTCGTTCTGACCTGTGAATTATACCACAGTGATATTTATGGCACAGACACACACAGTCAGTTCTGAGTCAAACTCTTGCAGATATCTGGTAAATAGACAGTGGAGCTGCCATGTCAGTCATTTGGAGGTTTAGTGTCTTGGACATCTGGAGCTGGGGATGAAACCTATTAAAAGGACAACCCACTTAAACTCCTAAGTCACAGCTGCCCATTAGTTGATTTTGCTTTAGTTTGGTGCACATAATCATTTCTATTATTTATATTTACAACATAGTGGAAACTCTGCTCTCACCATCAAAGGAGTACAGAGCTTTGCAGTGACCGATGACAGGCAGCGGGTCGTCGTCATCAAATTCATCATCAAACTCGTGAGGATCAGGGTTTGGGTGTCCAGGCTGTGGGGGACTGGAGCGATGGTGAGGCGTGTGATGCTCCTGACTGGTGTCATCTGTGTAACTGCCCTCAGGACTGATGGGAAACAGGGAGCTGGAGTGAACTTTGTGTTTGCAGGACTGAAATAGAGCACTGCTCCCCAGTTATATACAATATAAAAAAAAACTAATGTGTGCAGGAATATTATGAAACAAACCACCAATGAAGGGAAACCAGAATTACAATAATTTCACCTGTGGTACAGCTGCTACTTAACTACTTAACTGCTACTTAGCTACATTCAGTATAATGGTTGTTATCAAAATAATTACAGACTACAATAATAAATGAATCAAAAATTATTATTTAGAAAAAAATCTGTGATATTTGGTAGGGCTTTATTGTACTGGTCTGTAATTTCATAATAATAGCCTATAGAGAGGTTTTATGGAAAGGATTATGTAATTTACTAATATATTACTAATATCTGTATATGTATTAATCAAATAGAAAGAAAAGCTTGATTAAAAAAATAATATTATTCCTTCATTGTTCATTTATTTTTGTAAATTGGTTGCTTGCTTATAAAGAAATTTACATTTTTTTGCATGCTCAGCCAACCTGCTGTGCACCAATGAAAAGACAAAAATGACATTTCTTCATCTCATTTCCCAGACACATCTTAAGAAATTATTCTATAAAAAGACAGAAAGTGTTTCCTAAATGTATTAGTTAATTGATGTGACAAACAAAACCTCAGACATGGACCAGTAACACATTCTATCAGTCTTCTATTTTGTTCTTGGACCACATAAAAAAAAAAAAAAGGAATCATAAACACTTGGATTATTCTGTGTTAAAATCATCGAAGATGTTATGTAGTTTCCCTGGTTTTCCTTCTGTCAGAAGATATATCCTGCATGTCTGTGTGTAACAGGGTTTGTTTAGAAATATTTTTACCTTTCTCTGCCTTGAGGAGTGTGATGGTGGTTGTCAGCGCTATGTCTTCTGTCTCCTCTGGAGCTCTGCTTTCCCTCCACTTCAGACAACCAAGTCTGTCAACAGAGAAATGAAAATGACACCTCTATTCTTATTACAAGTATATATTGTAATTGACAGCACCATCATTCACTCAACTGACACCAGCCTGTAGGGCCTACTGGCCAGGAGGTGGTGCTATCACCACCACCACAGATATCCTCAAGTTTCATACATGAAGAACTTAAATAATACTCCCCAGGAAAGAAAAGAAAAAAAGATCTCTCCTCTCACTCTTCTTTACCTCATTTTTGTGGATTTCTGAGCGCAGCTTCTCCATGTTACAGATGGTCTCTGATATTTTAGGCTGCAGGCTACTGGGGTCTCCCATCTGTGGATTTTTCTCATACACATCCTTCATCTTGTTCAGGGCATCTCTGTCATATAAACACAAACTTTCAACAGAGTAGACGCAGTGGACAAATGATAAACTCTTCACACTCACTGTTCACTGCAGTCATCTCAGCTGAATCATAACTGGAGTGGGTAGTGCTGTGATTAGAGGCTGACAATTTATGGCTACTAAACATAAAATGTAAATAATAAAATTTAAACAGATGAATGGAAAGAAGGCCACTGGTAAAATGATGCCCTGTAACTTTGAGCAAAGAGTCCTTCTTAAGCATCTTACCTCTGATCCATTTCTTTCTGGAGCTCTTTGCTGAGTTCGTCGATCCTCTGCTGCAGCCGCTTCCTCCTCTGCTCAGGGGGTAAGTGACTAAAATCCTCCAGAGATGGGGCCTTGTGAGGAGAAACAGCAGTTAGCAACTCCTATTTAGATTGCACTCACTTGGTGCCACTCCATACCAATGCAAGATGAAGTCAGTGATGTTAGGGAGAGATCTGTTAAAAGTTAATGACACCCCTGACTTGCGAATACTGTAGTTTGGTCTGGTTTTTGTCTCCATTTGTGAATACACTTTCCATCTTGAATTATTGTTGTACTCAAACTTAAAATGAAGGAATATCATCATCCCTTTGTTATTAATGCTACTCTTTCAGTTGCCAAAAAAATGTCATTATAAAAGTGACTTCAAACATCTCGAGACATGTTAATTTGGAAAGTCAATTCCTGACCTTAAAACTAATCTAACCACAAGGTCCATTAGTGGCAGCTCTGGAGCTTTCAATCACATCCCACCGTCATCCTCAACAGATTACATTTGAAAATGTACAGTAGTGTGCAAGAGTTTCAGGCACTTCATATTTAGATTCGTAACCACCAAACACCACCATCAGGAAGGCACCTGATCAGTTCCAAATTTACACTGCAACACAACCTAAAACATACAGAAATAGTCATTTTCAGCAACACAAAGAACAAGGAGTCTTGCAGCAGCTGGTCTAACCCCCAAAACTATTCAGGCATTATGTTTAAAACATAAACTTCACTTTACCTTTAGTGCCTTAAATGTTTTCAAAGTACTGTAGATCTTCAAATTTCCATTTTTCCAATCATATTAAGGTCTTCTCATTGATGCTGGCTTCAACGTTGGAAACAGCAGCTATCGTAAAATTGTTTTGCCAATTTCATGACATGTAGAAATAAATACATTTTTAATCTGTAACTTGAGCTTGACCTTGGCTGTCTGTTTGACCAGTTAGTATCCAAACATAATATCAAATATAAAATATTAAAAAGACTTAGTTTATTTTTATCTTACTTCGTGCTTTCTAAAACTTCTAATTATGCATCAGGAATGACCCAATGTCCCAGACAATGCTACTTGCAAGCCTGAAGCTCTAAAACTAGGGATCTCTATTTGTATTTAAGTGGGTGTAAGACAATTTTAGTTTATTGACTATTATACAACAAAGGGCAAGACAACTGTTCTACCTGGGAGTGGGAAAATAGCTATCACTACTGGGATTATATAATGGATGCTATGGGATGTCGTACATGGTGACGTTACACTGCTGGGTGTTCTTATCACTACTCTACACACATGTGCGCGCACACACGCACACACACGCACACTTACCATCTTAACTGACCACTGACGCATTAACCATTACAGTAAAAAGAGACAAACAACATGAGATGCTGGTTAGTTGACAGTGAGTCAAGCAGGCACCCAGTTAAATATCTGCCTGTCAGTCGACCCACAAGCCAGTTGGTCGGCATGAAAACCAGTGAGGCCAGTGTGTATACCCAGTGTCACACTAAAAGCTAAAAAACTAATTAAATTTATTGTAAAGCAGGAGATCAGCCCAATGATCATATGTATATGATGTTCACTAAATGTGACATATGACGCAAAAGAACTACAGAGTGTTTATACTGGACTCCCGCTGTGTAATAATTCACTTTCAGTGCTTTCATCAGTACCTAGGAAAATATTCTAGCGAAAGGAACAATCATTTGCAGGTGAATTTCTTCCTTCTGTGACTAAGAACTGTTTCATCTGGTTTGAAAAAGAAAAAAATCATTCCTTTGGAATGATTATAGGGATAAAAACTGAGGTAATAAATTAATGGCAGAGATTTAAAACGCACACCTGTATGTTCCTATTAAAAGTCAATTTCTACAATGAGCTATCATTTAAGGTGCCTTGTGGAGATTCTGAGTACCAGTAATGATGAAGAGCAATGTTTTTACAACTTGGTTCAATTTCTTGTTTCATGCAAGAACACAACATAAACAAGTGCTGTCATGCACTTGTAAGTCAGTGGGGAAAGCAAATGCTGTTTGTTGCAAAATATTTGTTGTTTGTTTAAAAGAAATCTCCAGAGGGCACCTTTTATTGACTTGCTACACACTTGATCAAATTCCATGGCTTCCTCTGACTGTGATCAAACAAGCAGGTGGTGGAGAACCAGCCAATCACAGATGGTTACTGACTGAAGTGGCAGGAAAAAAAGCCAATCAGAGTGTTGGCTCGCCACTGAGGCCTGGAGTTATTCACAAGTTTGTGTTAAACTGAGTGAAAGCAAAAAGCTCTGCTTCACAGCATACTGACAATGTTGGCAGAGCCACTCCAGCACACACGCACACACACATCAGTGCAAACTCAGAGCAACACACCTGATGCAGGGAACACATTTTCAGCCTCCCCACCCACTGCAACCATCATACCAAATCCCCCAGACCCAAATACACACACAGGCAAAACACACCATCAATCACCAAGGATCCTTCATCATTGGAGCAGAAATCTGTCTTATAAATAAAAGCAAAGAAAGAATCGCAAAAGCAAAAGAAATACAAGGAGTAAGAAGGAAAATGTGAAAGAGGCAAATCAACACAGAGAACAGAGGGAATTACAACACAGTGTCTGCAAGTTTCATCTGTAAAACTTTGAAAATATTTATTAGATCAGATCAATGAGAGCAGGAATCTGGCCTCTCCTCAGAATACCATCTTCCTAAGAACAAATACACCTTTAAAACATAAAATTTAAGTTTAAAACTGAAAATACACATCATTTAATGCACTGAGCTAAAATGAATTTAAGATCTATCAACCAGCAGGCACTGTGTAGAAACCTGTCTCAATCAAACACTGCAACACAACTTCCTGTCTCACCCCTCTCCTCAGGACCCTCAAATTCTGGGGGATTCTGGGTACTGTAGTCTTTATCTCAGACAGATAGTGGCTCACAACGTCAGAACTGAACCGGGGTGGAGGGAATAGGTGGGAGGTGGGCCGGGGACGGGAAGAAGAGGAAGGTGGTGGAGGAGGAGATGAGGAAGGGGACTGGTGGGGGAGGGGGAAGAAATGACAAAGCGAGAGGTCAGGACAACGCACTCTTTGGATTTGTGTTGTGAAACATGTCTTAATGATGATTTTTAGTTCTGGAAGAGAGAGTCAGTCATAGTCACTTATAGCAACATAAGATGAAATATAGAAAAAGTGTAATTATGTTTCACTCCTTTTCACTGCAAATTTATATTCATGATAAAAGACCAAACACACACCCAAACCAACATACTGGTTTCTATCACTGTGTGGCAGCTGACGTCACAAACATAAACCAACAGCAGCTAGGTAATGATTACCCAACATATTCTGTATGGCAAGGGGCAAGGTACAAAGAGTGTATGAGAGGGAAGCTATGCAAGAGTGTTGTGTTATTACAAACAATGGAAATGCAGCAAAAACCTTAAACTCAAGTGTCAGGAAAGTGAAACTCCAGAGGGAAATAATATTATTATAAATAATAGTATTTTCATTGTGGGCAAGAAACAGCTATATGGGGCAGGAATGGAGAAAAGAAAATGACTGTTGAGGATATGACTAATAAAGTTGTATGATGCTCAGCTGTGGGGTGGGGATTTATTGCCTAATATAGCACCAACAATAATGAGTCTGTGAGGAAGTCAACACTGTTGTTTTTTGTTTTTTTTTAATTAAATAACTGATCTTACTGGCAAAATCTACTTATGTTCATGTCAGTCTTGGTTTAAGAAAAAAATAAAAGCTCAAACTGCTATATCTGTTGTGCATTATGGACAGCTCCTGGAAGAATTTCCAACTAGTTATTATTCATTATTGTCCAGATTTATATTGACAAATGATGTATACTAATAACTACTACTACTACTACTACTATCAGATCAATACTAATTTGAGAAGAGTCATGATTCATGTCATTAAGAGAAGTAATATACACTATTTGTGATACATATACTACACTGTACAGCTACTGAAAGTTGCTGTGTATATTTTGTGACACTTCTGCTGCTTTAGATAAACTTGCAACAGTGGTTTGAAACTACAACAGGCATCATTTCATCATTGTACCTTTGGTTTCTTCCCAAACAGCCAAAGCTTGTTTTTGGTTCTGCTCATAGGGTGCTTTGGGTCCGATCGTGGCCCGGGGGCCCCATCTCTGTCTCCTTTAGGTGTGTTGCTGATGGTCCCATCTGAACCTGTCCTGCTCAGGTTCTGACTGAAGTCCTCAAAGGGGAAGTCACCCGGAGGATCGAAGCCAGACTTAAATGACTCCACAACAATGGAGGAGTCCTGGGGAAAAGGGACAGTGGCACAGATAAGAGGCAGGAGCCAAAAAGAGAGGGAAGAGATATCCATCAAGAGAAAACAACTTTTATCAACGCCCAGCCTTCCTCTGTTCCTTCTCTCCATTCCTCCCCAATGTTTAGTATCATCATGTTTTAACACACAAAGACACTTTTCTCTCTCCTTTATTTCATCCTTCCCTCCTTCCTCCACTCTGGCACGTACCCTTCGCTCATCGACAGCTTTGGCAGCAGAAACCATTCCTTCTAGACATTTAGAGATGATGGGAATGACTCTCCGCTCTGCCTCAGCAAAGCTCCGGTATGTCTCACCGAGCTTCACTGTCCGACGTTCATCCATGTCTTGCAAATTCTGCAGCAGAGTGGAAATGGAATAAACAACAGTGTTTACATTGACTTTTACAAGCCTCTAGGTGGTTAAACATGTCAGAGTGAGCAGATCCCTTCCCTGGTTAGCACTGATACCCATTCAATATGTTCGTAATGACAGATGCCACTATATTTATCATCACACGGTCACTTACATGGGGAGCTACACTGTTCTCTGGTTTAATTAAGGAATGTAATAGTGTGAATAGTGTGAATTAACATGAAAGAGGTGAAACTGATAAAAGCTTCAGTGCTATCAGTGCTGTTTAGATATGGGACATCATGTATCAAAAGGTTAAGAAAACCATTTGTTTTTTAGCTTCTTAAAATCAAGCTGTTTAATTGGTCGTTTTGCTACTTATCACATATTTACTCAAGTTTTTCCACTAAATCAAATTGTTATTTGCAAAAAAAGATCAAATTCTAAAAAAATTCAGGTCAAAACTAAGAACGTAGAATTTATGCAGTACATTACTTACGTACACTAATATTTATTTCAGATTCATTGTTCTCTAGCTGTATATAAAATAATCCTATACAATATCATTAACTAATTGTTAAACACAACCTGGGCTTAGATAAGCAGCAAAAAATGGAAGGATAAACCAAAAAAAAAATATTTATTGAAGTTGCATGTAAGAATTTTATATAAGGTCAGGGGTCAGGAACAACAGAACCAAGGATATTCAGATTCTCTAAGTACCATTACTGTCTATAGAAAATATTTCAGACCTTTGCAAATGAAATTTTTTGAGATCATTGCTTTTTAAATTTTGTAACCTGTGGTTAGATTGTAACACAACCCTTTGCAGAATTATATACCACTGTGAAGCTACAGACTTGGTTTACCTTGAAGATGTGTGGTATGGAGTTGTTGAAATGTTTCCACTGCTCTGCGTTGAAGTTCTGAAGCTGAGCAGCGTACTCGTTCTTACTCTCATCAGCCATGTGCGTCCGCATATAGAACTGGGCTTTGGCCTGAACAATTACATCAATACAAACATTAGATTCATATTAAAAGACACCACAACAATTCTGTCTGTTTATAGAGTCTAATGTGACCACAAAAGAAATTCTAAGGATACAAACATTGTTACTATGGTTATTCTATTGCCCTCACTGGTGAAACTGCTGGAGAACATTTACATGGCAGCTTTTACAAAGCTGTTTTCAAAAAAATCACATGGCTTCAATAATATAAATAACACGCACATAACAAAAAGATTTTGTTGCCTTCATCACTTCAAACAGCATCTCAACACTCAAAGGAAACAACCTGTATGGATATGACATTTGGGGTAAACAGCTGTAATACATCTCCTTATAGTTCCATCAGGCTCCAGTTAAAAATGTGTTCACTTAAAAATTGTTATATGGACAGTGGCTCATCTAAAAACAAAGCTTCCTGTGCTGAATTTTGTGACTTTACTCTTTATTTTCCTTCAACATTTAACTTTATTCACTGGGTCTAATTATACAGTCAGTGTGGGAAACAGAAAAGCAACGGTATAATTTCATAGGCACCAATTACACACCACTAACTTTAAGTAAACGAAAATACTAGGACAGTGAGATGAAGGTACTGTTATTATTTAGTTACTGAATTATAAAACTTTCTGTATGGATTTAATGTGAGAAAATTTCCCACCAAGTTAAAAATTGAGCTATGGCTCACACAACAGTTTTATGTCTTGAATCATCACCAATGAGGGCTGAGGAGAATTTATCAAACTGGCTTGGAGATGGACAACAGATTTATAGAAGCTGTGTTCGCAGGTGGGCACCTCCTACCTTCTCCACTTCTGATTTGGTGGCATTGATGTCATTATCTAACCGCTCATAGGTCACCTGGGATTTCTCTGCTTCTTTACACTCTCTCTCAAACTTCCTTTTACTCTAAAAAACAAAAGAAAAGAATGAAAACATAATTTAAAAGCATCAAGAAACACAAAGAACATACAATGAAATCTCTTTGTCGTTATGCATTGTCTCCATTTCTTGTCATATTGATATTTTATTCTAAACTAAAAGAAAATGTGAATGAGAGATACAAGAGCCAAAGGGGGAGATGAATCAGAGAGAATGAGAGAGAGATAGTTCACTTCCTGCCAGCCCATCTGGGTCACATTAGTAATGAAGGAAACACAGTGAATAGCTAAGACATTACAGTCCAGTCACTAGGTAGTAACTATTAAAGTCATGCAGACCACACACTGAAACACTCTCAATCAGATGTGCTGCAGTAAAGCAACTCAACTAATAGGCTACAGCCAGAAAACGTGACTGGACCTGAATCATGTATGAATTTAACAAACAAACTTTGCTTTCTACCTCTTGTGGAACAGTGGTGGTTAATTATAAGTCTTGTAATGAGCAGCCTGTTATAAAATAACTCGGCAAATGCAATTAAATGACCTCAGAAGTGAACAAATGGAATCTCTCTTTTTGGAGCCACTTAGGAGCCAAAAAGAAGGTTGTTGTGGGCCAAATGTGGCACATGGGCCTTGGTTTGACTTGGGAGGAGCTGATCTAAGCTGTGGTGTGTGTGTGTGTGTGTGTGTGTGTGTGTGTGTGTGTGTGTGTGCGTGCGTGCGTGCGTGCGTGTGTTTGTGCGAGTGAGTGAGTGTGTTTCCTGGTCCTGGCCCCTGTCCTTGGTCCCTGTAGACTGAGGGTTTTGCCAGGAAGAAAAAAAAGGACACTGCTGTCTTTTCAGTCATTAATTTGGACAGGACAGAACAGAGGAGACCTTAATGCTCATTTCTAATATAAAAAATATATACAAGTGCCAGAAATGCCCCATTTGTGTCTTCATTAAATAATGATATGTGTAGAATTGGGGCAAAAGCAGATCCATTTGACCTGCAGTTACCTTTGTTAGCATATCTTGCATTCCTCATGCAAACAAGTATGAAATGAGCACAGCTGGCTGTCCCTAACAGAATATTTCCACTAAACACTTTTCACTTTCCCCTTCACCCCTCCTTCTCCCTCCCTCCTCACTTACATTGTCCATCTGTTTCCAGCAGTGATCCAAATACTGCTGGGCCTTCCTGCCCTCCTGTAGATGCTGCTCATTTCCACACCCACACAAACATACACACACATAAACATACACATAGAGACGAGAGACATTTGCACAGAAACACAGGAAAATACATGTAAATATATAAAGACAGTCATATGTATAAACACAAAATGATAGGACTGAACAAATTTGTGCCACATACACAATAACAATTCACTGGGAGGAAAAATGCTGAGGCCACAGCCACAGATTTACAAGAGTCCAGTGACTAAAGCAGTAAAATAACACTGAGATTGAATTACACTGTAAACCAGCTACTTATTACAGAAACCAGTCAAATCTGCATTTAGCATGTGACGATACATTTCGTATTATATGTTTGAAAAAATATATGTAATTTGACAAAACAATCTGATCTCAAGATCCTTTTAAAATGTCTTTGCATAAGAAGATGGAGTTTGCTCATTTGTCATGGAGACGTATTGTTGTTATAACAGCCATGTGACATGGTCAGGAAAAGGCTGGTAGGTGGATCTTTAATTGGTCGAGAATGAACTTAAATGCAGAATTTAAACACTGAGAAGAAGTGCTATAGATTGCATTAAATCAGAAACAGCTACTGACCTCACATGTAAAGAGTTCATCTGCATGATAACTGAGCAAAGTCCATCTGCTCATAAAGAGCATGTGACATGGTTAAAATTCCAGTAAAAACTCCAATTTACAAGGTCAAGAATAATTTTTTTAACTTTAAAAATGTAATTATATAATGCCTCAACAAGAAAGGCTCAGTGCCTTGCTGAATAGCACACTATCCATCTTAAAGACAATCCCAGCAGCCCTCCAACCATAAGATCACAAATCCATGCCTTCCTCACTGCAAGGCATCAAACCAGCAACCTTTCATTTTAGCATCAGCCTGTAGATGGTTGCCTGTGGGACTGCTTGACTATCTTCCAAAATGTGGTACATGTAGTGTTCTACCACAAAAAAAAGCAAATAAAAGTTATATAGGCATTATAATTCAAAATTCAAGGCATCAGTCTGACAAACATAAACAAGCAAGATCACAACTCAGAACAACATGTACATTATCCATTATATTGAGTGAGATTTTATGTTTTCAAGCCCAAAACAATAGGAAGACGCTTTTCTTCCAAACCATGTGGATCTGAGATTTTCAGTTTATAGCATCAGCAGATGGTGAGTGAAGTAAAAGACAGATGGTTAACATCACATCCAACATATTCATCCTCTTGAGTGAAGCCAAACAGAAAATGCATATTAAGCGACACAGAGGATACAGAGGGAAGACAGCTACATCCGCTTTGTGAGAGGAAGCAACACGTTTTCTGGGCCATGTGGTCTTAATTATCAATAGATGCAATAAAAACGATTTTACACGAATTTCTTATTGTACTCACGTGCTTCCTCTCAGCTTTGAGGTCTTGGCTGTACCTCATCAGCTCTCCATACACCTTGTGAGCCATGTCCTCTGCCACCACCTCCCTCTGACCAGCATAGTCATTCAGTTCGTTCAGTATGGAGTAGAACGACAGGCATGATGTAAACCTGCACAACAGACACACATGGAATGTCTTTAACACTGCATATGACATGCTTCCTCTGTGGTCTGCTGCCAGATCAATCTGCTGTGACATTTTAAAGAGTCCAAGCAAGACAAAAGGCTAAATGACAAACACATATCTGTAGGGAAAAATGTGAACAAACTATGATTTGTCCACAATGTGATTTTTTAAATAAATTGCATCATTATGGCTCAGCTGATCGCATCATTATGGCTCATCTGATTGCATTGAGTGCAACTTTTATTATGTTCAAAATTTTAACAATGTAGAAATATCCATTTTTTTGGACGTTATAGTTTCTTTTGGTTATAATGACACGAGTAAAATAATTTTTCCAAGCTGCTGACTCCTCTCTAAAAATAAAAAAACAATCACACTGTTTTCATTTCATCACTTTCAGAAGTTTTGTACCATTTCATATCAAGCACTGATATTGTTAAAATGCATTTGAACCTAAGTAAATTGCAGATGCTTAAGATATAGAATTGTGAAAAAGACTGGGTGTCAATATCACTATGTCTGTGAGGATAATGAACAAAGAGTGGACCTGAGATTAGATATTTATTCTCACTTTATTTATGTGCTATTAAAATAAAGTGTTTCCTGAATTGCCTAAAACGCTTCCTCTCTGCCCTTTTGTCATAAGACCAATTAAACTCTTAAACTGGTAAATTTGCAGACAGACAGAATTTGTGACACCACATAAAAAACCTAGTGTCAAACTTGAAAAATTATTTTCAGCACTAGAAGGAAAACTGTGTCCCTTTTGCCCTTGCAGTCTGCAGATGTTGAATAAGTAAATAAAAGCTGAAAGACACAGGTGAAACAGAAAAACTCTATTGACTCTGCTCACCTCGGCTCCTCATCCTTGGAGCGTTTTGGACAGTATTTCTTTACCAAGTTCCTAATAAGAAAGAGAGGCAGACGAAGAGGTTAAAAATACTGTCTGATATTGTAAGCATGGTAGAGAGACAGATAAACAGACAGGAGATGAGGACTGTCAGACAGGCGCACACACCCACACATGCACGCACAAACTTACAAATACACACACAGACAGACAGAGGGAGGATCTCAGTATATTATTAAAGATGAATCAAAGATTTAAACATCAAAGTCGATGCCTGTCTATTCCCTCAGGCTCTGACAACACAGACTGCAGCAGTTTATGATTCAACTACAGAGCAAAGGAATGCATGTGTGAAAATGTGTGTGTGCGTGTGTCTTGTTATAAATGACAAAAGAAGGAGCCTTTCTGCCTGATTTATTGTCAGACCCACATGTAATACAAAAACATGCACACTGTGCAACACAAAGTCACAGAGTTGTATCATTCTTCAGACCTGCAGCTGTGTGTGTGCGTGTGTGTGTGTGTGTGTGTGTGTGTGTGTGTGTGTGTGTGTTCTGAGGGGATTTCCCATTTGATATCACACACCAGTAACCACTCAGACTGTGGTTTTTAATGATTACTAGAAATGCTTGTTGAGTTGTCTCAACAAGCATTTCAACATTGGATTAACAACAAATAAATCCATTATTAGACAATCTGCTTTTATTTCAACATTTTCAATGTTTCATAGGGATGTTCCAAGCCAATGCTAAATATCGGTTTTGGAGCCAATCTGGGAATTTTCTTACCACTTGAATTTGCCCTGAGTCTGACTTTGCTTTTCTCATTATATTAAGACCTGTGTACTTTAGATAGCAGCTTCTCAATTTAGCTGGTATGACCCATTGTTAACCTTATCGCCAGCAGATTATTTCAGATGTTGCTAATTCACGTTAATTCCATTCGTAATGTAATGCTGAGATACCAACCTGGAAGAGAAATGAGTGCTGGGCTTGTTCTTTACCAAGTTTCCATGCCCCCCCTCATTCATTTTAGTAAACCTGCAGCCCTTAGTCAATAACCCTCTGGTTACCCCTCTAGTTTGCTATGTATTGACAAATTTACCCTCTTTCTATCAACTGGGAGAGAAGAAGACAGAGTCCACTTGAGCTCCACTTTGATTTATAAAACCATGTTTACATATGTAAATATTTGTTTTAAGAACTAACGATTGTTCAGGAGAACAATGTCACAAGGCCAAGAATTTATTACTGGCTGGCTAATTTGACGCATCGAAGCCTGATCCTGACGTGTGTTCTGCCCTGGTCAGAACACCCAAAAACTTACAAGCATCATTTCCATAAAGCATGTTGCAGGCTAGCTTGTTTGATGCAGAGTTACTCAATAATGTCAACTTTGCAGCTGTATCATGCAAGAATGTCAATTTCCAGACTAAAAAGGGGTACGAGTTTGTCACCTTTAGCTCAGTATCGTGAAAGCTTTGATGTGTATACCTGCCTGGGTGTATTTGTGGCTGTTTGTGTATGTGTGTGTGTGTGTACCGTAGCTGCTTGGCATAGTTTTGCTCAATGTCCAGCCTCTCCTTGACAAACTTTGCATAGCGCTCCAGGAAATCGATCCCCCACTGAGTGTGTTTGTCCAGATTCTCAAACTGGTCCTGAAGATGGAAAGAAGAAAACGTAGAGGGTAAGGAGCAGGAGAAGAAAGATGAGAGAGAGAAATAGATACTTCTAATTCATATGAATGCAACAGCAACAAAAAAAAACATATCGCAAATTTTCCAAATTCAAAACAACATTTAAAAGGATTTTAACAGATGGTGAAAATGAATGAGCAAAAAGTAAAATGGAGATGGAGGTAGATTTGACAGCTGGATGGAAAACTAAATTTAAAGTCATGGTTACATGACTCAGCCATCTGTCTGCCTGAATATAACTCTGTACTTATTCACACAAATAAAATACACGTCCTCCTGCCAGTGACTCAGCTGTAAAAGTGTTTCCTGTCACACATGCTGTATGCCTCATACATCTTACCATTTTTAACCACACATGTATAAATCAAACTGTAGCAACACATTTACCTCATGAATTACTTACATTACATGTGGCCAAACCTACAGCAGGGTAAATATGACGATGAATAAATATATTATAGTTCACAATCTCTAAATTTAAAAATTACATGTGAATGCTAAAAGACAGAGAAAAAATATGGAAAAACTGAAAAATGTGTCTGTTTTTCTGTGAAGTGATTCTCTAGTAATTTTAATTCTATCCAAGGTGAAATGCTTGTATTTTAGAAGTGGATTTTTTAGGGTCTTTTCACCAAGAAGAGCAGTTTGTTGTTCTATTTTTTGTTTAGAATCAGCTCAATTGGAGGATTTTATTTTTGTCCTGCTGAATGTCCATGTTTATTAAAGACCATATATTCTGTAATTTCCTAGTTAAAATGTCATCCAGAATGATGAATTAAATTACATAGGAGCACAGTGAACATTTTATTCCTCACCTCCCCGAGTAATGATAACGCCATATCCATGGGGCTCAAGTGATTTTTAAGATTAAGTTCTAGTCATCTTTATTTTCAACTTTTAATATCAGTCTAATCTAAACATCATAACATGACAATAACTTTATGACAGCGGTTCACCTCTACCCTGTTGATGTCACACAGTTTGTCTTCAGGATAGACAGACTGGCAACAATAGCTCTGCTCAACTGGAAAAGCCCCATCATTCATACCTCCCTGAACACACTCATACATTACACAGAAACGCACACACTAGAGGCTGATTTTTTGTCAAATGTCCATTTGTACTGATAACTAACAATCTCCATGTTCTTCCCACCATGTTATGTTCTGTGTGTGTCCTGGGCAAAAGCATCTTTACTTTTGGTCAAAGTTATGTTATCAGTGTGTGGTAAGTGTGGCCAGAACTGTTTAAATTCCATATTTGTTGATTCAAGGATACACATCATCAAATTTGTTGCTGAACAGCATTTTTAAGTAACAAATGACCAATTTCACTTTATGCATTTCACAATATGTTTTTGTCTTAAGGAATTTTATAAAATATAGAGCTGAGGGGCTATTTTACACAGCAAATTGATGTACATGCTTTGTAAAATAACTTTGTGGTGAATGGGGTAAAATGCAAAAAGTGCTAAAGTCTGAGTGGATACTCTGTTTCACACATTCACACCTGGCAGCTGCCCAGGTCTTATCTGTTACCCGCTGCAGCAGTTGCTTGTCATTTAATGCTTTGTTTAAGGACTGCACAGTGTTATAAGACGGGAGGGGGAGGTGGTGCGCATTTTACTCTTAACCCTGCATTCTCCAGCCACACTGGTGGTCTAATTTGCATCATAAACCCACATGCTGATCTTTACACCACTGCTGCCCACCAAGACACTACACCACTTTCAGAAATAACCAGGAATACATTTAGAGTTGCTGAAAGATCTAAATCCACATTGTCACACACATATGGTCCATTAGTGCCAGTATGTTGATTGTTCTCAGTGTGTCAACAAAATCCAAAGCCTGGACTGGAGCAAATAAGGGTCACCATGGGAAATACGAGACGGCTGACCTCCTTATTTGTTAGGTTATCATTTTCTTCAAACATAAAGACAGCCACTGCTGAGCAGCATTGTATTTTTAAACTCTAGTCACCTCATTGTGTACTGAGTGGGTGAGAATGGAGAATAACTACTTGGTTGATGGGATGAGATTAGCAATACTAGCAAAAAATCTTTTTTGCCCAATTCTTGATCCTTAATCTGAAGATCATGGTTTGGTCACCAATGGCGACAAGCATTTTTCCTGCTTTGAGCAAAATGACAAAAATGTCATGTATAGGAAAATAAGGACAGAGAATTTCTCTACAATGATCGAGTTTCATTTGGGCCCTGATGTCACAGCTTTTTTTTGTAATTCTTCTATGATTTCTATATTTATACAGAATATTTTATTTTATATAGAATGAATATTTTATTTTGTAGTTTGGTCCAAACTAAAAATGTCTGTGAAACTAAAAACGGGGGTTAAAAATGCCCCTAAAAATCAGCAATGAATTAGCATTAACCCTCTTTGCATTCACTTGTTAATTAATACTCCCTTTGCAATTACTTTATGCGATCACTGTCCATGAAGCCCACGCCAAGTGAATCACTGAAGCCTACAACTGTCAACTTCCACTGTGATCTGGAGAGAAAACTGATTCAAAAACGGAAAAACCCGACAGTGCCTGCAGTCCAGAAACAGCTTAAGATATATGCTGACTAAGTGCAACCACTGAGACAAACAAAAGCAGTCTAGCATATTAAAGCTAAACTGTGACAGAGTGAAACATAGACTGGCAGAGTTGAGAACTTCCTAATGCCAGTTTATCAGTGACAAAGATGTTTAAAAAGATCCTAGACAATTAAGAAATATCAGAGTGCCCATTTAAGCATTTTCAAGCAACACAAAAATCTAACCCAAAAAGATGCAGCTAGGATGTCCAACAGTAACAGAGATAAGAAGCTGCTCTACAGGATGTTACACACAAACATATTTCACTGAGTTGTCTTTGTTCTGTCATTATCTGCATTCTGCTGCATTGGTAACGGGTAAATGCCTGCCTGTCTGTTACCACCATACATGCCTGTCCACCACCGTATGGCAAGTGTGTCTGCCTGCGGTTGCGTCAGCCTGTGTGACGGTGTCCATGAATAAGTAATAGAGTATGAGCTCATCCTGTAGTTTTGAGGCAAACTGAACACTGAGTGGCTCACTGGGGAAATGACAACATCTCTGGGCTCTGAGTTTCTCAGCTTGCAGGAAAAACAGTCGGAGGATGAGAATGATGATGAGGGTTATAGCATAGCTGACTGAATCTGGGAGCAACAATCTGGTCTGCACTCAGTAACCCACACTGCTGCAGCACCTGCACTGTAACTGACACTTTCCATTCAGAGAACCCAGCATCTTATTTTCCCTGGCATTCAAATGCCCTACTCTATTATGAAATACCACCGACAGCAATTACTACTATTGCAATAACTGTCAATGATCTTCCTATATAACTCACCCACATGCGAGTTAAGATGACATACAGGCGTACACATTATTAAAATTTGGGTTCTACCTCAATAAACCCTGAACTCTTGGTTTTCAATCTAATATTCAACATAGTCAAATAACCCTAGTACAACACTAATTTTAGTTTATGCAATTAATAAAACAAGGTTGCCAATAAGAAACCAATCCATCATTTTATTACAAAAAACCTTTAAAACATGGCGACTCTAGGCGTAAGCCCTAGTTTTAGGGAATAAAGAACACTTAGTTATATACTTGGTTAACTTGGTTGTTCATTGACAGTAAATTTGGCTGTTAATGAATGAAACCCATGTAAAGCTGTACAGGACGATAAATGACATTTAAAATGAACAAATACAGATTCAACCAGAAAATTTGCTCAAACACCATATGCCAGACTTGATAGGAAAAAGTTAAAATCCATTGCAAATGATCTGGATCTGCTCCTAGAATTAATCAAGGTTCTTCCCAGCCCACCCACCTCCCCTTCCATTCAGCACGTTTGGTACAAATCGGCTCAGCTTTTTACGTAATCCTGCTGACAAACACACCAGTAAACAGACATGGGTGAAAATTGGTATGGGTATAGACATGCCATATTAACTAATCTGTGAGTAGAAACAGAAAGGTGCAGTATTAGCCAAGTTATAAGCAGCAGTAACACAACATCAACATCCTGTCACATAATCATCACAATTACAGGAAGGGCCTTCACAAACATAACAGTAACAGCAGGCCCTCTATCATAATGCATTTGTGTTCAAACTACAATACAAATATACCTAAAAAGGGAAAAATATATTTAACATTTAAATTTAGACCTGAAATGCCACATTTTACTGACAAATCAAGGAAATGAGGTTGACCTTTCCATACTGAGTATTTGTGATAAAACTGCTGGTGGTAGTTTGAGGCCCAGTTCACAGAAAACATTTTGACCCTTCACAGGAGGAAAAGCAGCATAAATTACAAAATAAGTGAAGGCTGAACTCAATTTAGCTGCTTTAAGTTCAAGGTCCTGGTATTGTATGTAACTGTGATGAACACCCGTGCTTATCCTGTTTTGACGAGTCAAAATGTCTGCAATGAATAAGGCTTACTATAGCAGGTCAAAGTGTACATAGACAATCATTCTCATTCTTTCAGTCACTAGTGAAAGTTCACACCAAAGGGTTTGAATGTAGGTCGACTGGTAAAAATGCAATAACAAATCTCACCCTTCAACTTTCCCTTGCCATGAATAAGACCCCCACATTGTATTTACTTTAAAGTTTGTTACTGAATGCATTAAATGTAAAAATCAACAAGTAAATGGCCTTAGTTCATGAGTCAAAGTGAATGTGGTAATTTAGGGTGTACTGAGATTTAAATGGAGATTAGCGGAGCAGATATACTGATATCTCTTTTTGTTATATATCCCTTAAATATCGATATCAGCCTTGAAAATCTTGTATCAGCTAGACTCCACACAAATTTTGGACATTCTGCACTATTATAATTTTTCTTTGCAGATGCCTAATTGGACACATGCTACTGTGGCTGCTGGACAAAGGAAATTTGTTTCCTGCCCAGATTCAGACTCAAAAATGGGTCACAGGTCTGCTTCTGCAGTCTTTCGCACTGACAAAGCCACTGCTCTCCTTTAATGAGCTTCAGTCGCGGGGTGAAAGAATAAATTAGTCATTTAGCTCCCGCTCGAGGAGGGCTAAGATGCCCTGTGTGGAGATCCCACTGTTGAAACACTGTGATAACCAATCAGACGGCTAGACAGGTCCTCCCCAGCCAATGAGAGAGCCAGACATCCTGGGTTCATTCCATGAGAAAAGGCAAGGTTAATTAGCATAGAAAATGCTGCTAGGACAATAGACTAATTACACACAGTGCATTCCAGAGCAGAGCACACACACAGATACACACACATACACACCAAAGCACACATGGCACAGACTGGGTGGGAAATGTCAACTTGTCTGAAACACTGGCATCAGTATGAAGACCCCCAGGCTCAGTCTGCAGTGTGTGTTTGTGTCTGTGTTCATCTTCCTCGAAAACAACCAGAAAAAAAATGTCTCTGCCAAGAATGTGACGGGGGAGAGGAGAAAGGATTTTTGAGTGTGTTTGTGTGTGTGCTAGAGGTTGGGAGGGAGGAGAAGATTGGCATTTTGAGAGAGGTTTTGAAAGGGGAGGTAAGAAAAACAAGAGGCAAGTAGGAGGAAAATTGGACAGAAGAACAGGCCTGCATCTCTGTGATGAACATTCATTTTGTCTAAAGCCCTGTTCAGGTGTGATTTATTTCTGTAGCAGAGCTTGGTTGATTTTAATATCACCTGCTCTGACCAGTGCATAGGCCTGGATAATAGCACTCATCTCCCACTTCTGCTCAGTTTCGATTCACCAAGTCCAGAGTCAATTATTTTGATGTTTGATTAAATCTGATGATTCAGTTACATTAGATGAATACCAATGTTTTCTGAAGCATTTTTTAGAATTGATCCTGTACACCTACTTTGAACAATCCCTTTAAGCACAGACAGGACAGAAAGTGAAAGTCTGCTCATTAATTCATCTGCAATGTTGGTGTTGACCAAAAAAAAAATCTGCCAGATATCCGCAAGCTAGTCTTACCTCCTGGATAGGGGCAAACCACATGGAGCAGAATCTACATGCTGTTCATCCCACCTCCACACCTTTAAATCTTGTAGCCAAAAATACTACCTCTTCAACAAACACAAACTGAGAGCTAAGATCAATGCTTTTAGAGTCTCTCCCCTCACAGACGCCTACATAGCTAAAGATTAATTCATGTTGATGTCATGGCTCAAGGTGGCTCAAATAGCCAGCTTTCATCTCCTGGACAGGTTACAATACCTCAGCTTCCCTGAGGCAGACATTGTACACATACAGCCCTAACTGGACGGGCATTTCAAGCTACCTTTGTTGATATTCAAGTTAGCAGATATCGAGTTAGGGGTGGCAATGTGGATACAATCACGGTCATGGTCTAGTTAATTTCATTGCATGACACCAGTATCAGGAAATAATACATATTGTTGAAAATCAATTAAGAAATAATTCATGGATAAAATTTCCATATAGGAATGTATGTTTTTGGCTTGTACAGGTAATCAAACACATGACAAATCAGAGAGACTTCAGCACATAAATTCAAAAATCATTTAAAAAAAAATAGTATAGTCACTCATCACAGTAAGGAGGAAAATCATCTCACTGTATACACGCTTTTTTCTCACTTAAACATAGACATCAAACCATAAAACGTTAATGGAAGCACTGTACTCTGGTTTTCTACTGTTTAACAAAGATTTTTGGACTGTTCAACAAAAGGTAGTATGTTTGGTTTTGGACTGTTAGTCTGACAAAACAAAATTCCTTTTGTTTTGTCACAGCTGAAAGAGTCTGCCTACACCTATTTGTACTAAGAGTAGAGGCCAAAAGCACCAGAAGGCTCAAATACATAGTTTATACCTGTGTAGCGAACATAAACACACAAGGTTTGGTTCTTCCTTGCTGAGAGCATCTGGATTTGAATAGACTTGGATTTGTTGCTAAAAGGTTGTTGTGTTGAAAAGTCTCCAATTGCCATCTATGGGCAAAACAGACAGGAGCACTGGCACGCTGTTGGTTTCACCCCCCTCACTTCTGTGCAGGCAGACGAAGCAGCCAGCGTCTTCAGCTGGTTTACAAATCCTCTACTGCAGGTTTTAGCCTTACTATTACTGTGTTTTCATCACTGATTCTCCAAAGTGCTTTCAATGGGGAGCTTCAATCCCATTAGCCTAATTCTGTGTGTTGGAGAGATTGATGAATGCCTGACCCACATGAGCACCTGCAGCTCTTCACATTCCTTCACTTGCTCTCCTACTGAGTTTCCTATGGTAAAACCAACAGGACAGCAGTTAAAATGTACAAATATAGATTTAGACATACTTCAAACCTGAATTAAAACTTTCACTTAAGACTCAATGTGGCTATGTCAAAGTAATCAGTAAAAACTCTTCTTCTCTTTGCTGGAAGGTTTTTTCTACAAAAAGTAGCTGTAGCTTGAGTTAAGTTGTGGTTGTCTCTGTTATGTTTAATGGAAATTTTCTGAAATTGTGACTTGCAACTAGTGTTCCTCATGTCAATGCATCTTACTGTTGCTCTTCAGATTTAGTTTACAGCTAAAACATGAGTAATTTTACTTCAATTTTGTGGTGTTGCAATGTCGACATAGATAATCTAATGTCTTTGTAGCTCATTTAAATAACTTCACTTTGAAAGACCTCATAATTGCTAAATGCATTTCAAACCTGTTTAATGCCACTATTAACCTGACACTAATTGAATTACTTCAATGTCTAGATCAGTGTCAATGAGCTGTTCATGCTATTTCAATCCACACCCTGTAAACACACATACACACACACACACACACACACACACACACACACACACACACACACACCTCGAACAATGTTTGTTCTGCCTTGCAGGAACTACTTTCATGTTTCTTTCTTTCCCCTGTGGACATTGAAACAGACTGTAGTCCTACACAAACACACCCAAACCTGGCTGTCCACACAGACTTTAGAGGAAATATGTGATTCATAGCTCTTCAAATTATACATAATTTTAGTGGATTAAAATGAATCAGAGAGTGATCACATCAAAGATCATAGTCAGCTCTGAGTGAGTGAACAGCTTCACTCCCACAGTACCCAATGGAGCCAAATGGGTTCCTGTGATGGGTTTCAACTATTGTCATGTCTGTATTTGTTTACATCAGTTTGAATGGTTCGGTTGAGTGAATAATGGGTGTTTCTTCCTGTTGTGCAATAGCTTGAGACCTTGTTTTTCAGTGTGTGTATTTATTTATTTTTTTTTTACAGCTATGCAGTGGTTTAAGAGGAAAACTGTTAATGTCTCAGATCACAGTCACAGACAGATTACAGATTACACTAGGCCTATTATCTCAGTATCCAGAAAATGTTGTTTGGCAACAATATGTAGCTCAATTAAAATATAGTCTAACTTTGTTTTACACATTAAAAAAACAATTCTACTTTGGTGGTATTGCTTTACTAATATACTGATAGTAAATAAAACAGAACCTTTTGGACAATTCTGTGCCGTCAGTTCTCACTTCATTCATTAGGGTCACAGTTAGGGTTACCCAAACAGTTAGTGCAACCTTAACTGTGTCTTCAGGAAGATTCAAGGACAAAAAGGACAAAAAGCTTCAATACAAGCTTCTGCCTTCTCCATGTTAACATTGAATGATAAATCAGTGACAGTCACACTCTAACCAGTCACATGTTAGTCAATGCATAACAACTTCTTTACTGACTGACACCTGAATGAAGAGAAGAGAGGGGAGAGCAGTGAGGCACACATGCAGAGCGATAGTGTGCACATGTGTTTGTCATGTGTTGATAATAAACATGGATGACAGCAACTCCATCATCTGACCTCCTTTACCACAATAAACACTCTGTTGCTGCAACGAGGCAGCCAGCCAGCCAGCCAGCCAGCCAGCCAGCCAGCCAGCCAGCCAGCCACACACAAACCGTCTCTCTTCTGGTCTGTCTTTCATGCAAACAGAACAATTAACGATTCTATACATTTATGCTAATGTAATTTATTCAGGTCAACAATGGCAACAATTCCTGCCACAAAGTCGTCTTCTTCTTTACCTTTAGCTACAGAGAGTGATAACATTCCTGAGATCCTAGATTTTAGACATTTCAGACATGTTTCAATTTAAAAAAGGTACAACAAGGAAGAATATTCACTTCAAAGGAACAAAAATAACTCACTGTCATGACAAAGGAGGACACAATAGATGACATAAGGGGAAAAAAATGGCAAATCTTCCATCTGGTGTGCCAAATTAAATACATTGGCAAAGACATTATCGCCTTTAATCTAAGTAATTATATGCAAAAGTTATGGTAACACACACACACACACACACACACACACACACACAGGCACTCCTGTCTGCAGCAGCTAGTCAGGTTTCATAGCAACATGATCTACTCTATTGTCTTACTTCCCCGCAGCTTCACATACACACCTTGACAGACTGGTTAGACAGGAGAGACAGAAAGACAGGTACATTGGCCCTGGACTCACTTGGCTGACTAGTCTGTTGTATTGCAAACATGTTGCTGGTCAACTCAAACTGCTTAGCTCAGCAACTTGGCACAACCTGTCTTACTGTCTCTTTCTTGCAAGAAAAAGCCAAGCCAATGCATCCATTGACTCGAATGCATATCGGTATCTGGCCAAACATCAAAAGTGAACAAAATTATCCCGACAGTCAACACTCCCCCAACTGTGAATTACAAGTCAGTGAAATCTGAGAGGTGTGAGTCACATTTTAGCTGCAAGATATTATCGTTCAGTAGTGATTATACTTTTCAAGTTTCAAGAGACTAGTTTGCCCATGGTTGCAAGGAGTGAGACGACCAAAACTTTAATTCCAACAACAAACTTGACTACATTGAAAATACAAGAAGTCAATTTAGTAAGAATGCTTGAATGAAACATCCATTTTGATTCATAATTGGTCCCTCATTTTGAAAAAAAAAAAAAAAAGCTGAATCAAATTTTATGTGACAACTTCAATTCGAACAAAGTTTAAGTCTTTATTTTTGTATGACAAAATGTTCCCTATTATCTCAGGGATTTTTTGTTTACATCATCAGTAACCCTGTGAATATGCCGTGTTATGTTTCAAATGACTGCTGTTGACTTTTCCCAAGCTATTGCAGAGTATTCCTACATACTCCTCTCAGAATTGTTTATGGATGTCAGACTGTGACTTTGATCAGGACCCATTGGCTTGTCTCACCACAAGCCTGACCCTCCTTGCCTCATCTCTAATCTTGATATGGGTCATTTTGTGGGGTCAACCCTCTGACACTTAGGGTTGCCAAGTGGATTTCCTGGGTCACTATCCGATCCGAAAAAGGTGAAACAGAGAAACACTGTTCCTTGGGAAAGAATTGTGTAAGCTTGTTGCATTAAACAATCCCCAGCCTGAGTCGCTAATTGGCCAGATGTGCTTCAGGATGACATCACAAAATAATCAGGTTTGAAAGCCGCACGCACACAACTGAAAAAGAGTTGGCGTCTCCATGAGATACTTTGAGCCTAGGAGGAGTGAAGATTAGCAGGTTCATTAGGGTGTCGTGTTAACATCAATGCCAATCAGACCCGATAAAAACTAATTTCTCCTGAGTGATTTGACCTGAACTCATTCTGAATGTAGTCTTTTTCATTGCAGACAAAAGCCCAATGTTAGAGGGTCTTAGCAGATTTTTTTGACCAGTGGAAAGGGGATGAAAGTGATGTGATGACTTCTTCATATTTATAAACAGTTAGGACACTGCACATTAATCAGACTACAGCTAATAGTGTTCAGTTGAACCTTTATAGAATTCATTTTAATGAGTGACAAAATATGAAATATGCCACTCGTCATTTTACCAACAAAAGCAACTGTCAGCCCTGACTATAAAATGACATTCCTAAATGCTTCCACAAAAAGAGCAAGACAAGACAAAAGGCTCAATAAAAAACAAATCTGGGTATTTTGTAACCAAGATCTCCTTGAACCCAACCCTTGTGCATGATTGTGTTGGATGGCTACTGACAGACACACAGATGCATGCATTGGGATAGGTCACTTTTGCCTAACCCTAATCTTAACCCAACTCAAACCATTGACCCAAAAATCTGTTTTTTCCCCAATTGGGGACACAGCTTTTGTCTACAATTGGACAAGCTGTCCTCAATTAAGCCTTTAGTAGGCGCGCACACACACACACACACACACACACACACACACACACACACACACACTAATTTTAGCACAACCAGTTTCAGTGGTTGTCCACACTATAAACCACACTGTTTCATATTTGTGTGTCTAATATGAGAGAACAGGATGTGATGATTACTGTATCTGTTCAGCAATCCACTGAGCTGTGTCATCAGACCATATCTGCATGCTTGCAAACATAATCAGCTCATTCATCTAAGAAAAAAGCCACAGGATCCTTGATGTGTCTAACCACTGACTCAAGCGCCATAATCACAGTCCGGATTTGGCATGAGGCTCCCAGTTGTGTGAGTGAGTGAGTCAGTGCGTTGACCATGACACCTTCTCCTCACACTGTTCACACTGGTTTGTGTGGCCGACTTTGTCTTATGACAATTGGTTTGGCTGCTGACAGCTGGCACTATTTTTGACACATACATCAGATTAGATTTAGCCCATTCAACATCAGCAACTAAAAAACTAAAACCTCTTGTGACAAGAAAAGTAGAGTAGCCGTTTGGTAAAACTCATATCTTGTAAATAACCAAATTTTCTAATCTTCTCCTCTAACTCTAAGCAAAAATGTCAATAAATAAATTTGCCATAACTATTCCTCAAACATAATATTTAACAGACTCAGTAAGATTTCAGTGGAAGGCACTGTATAAATATCTATATGCCCTGTATATCTGGTTTAAAATGTTTCTCTCTAGTGAGCTGCCTTTATCCGTTTGTCTCAGTTAATGTTGTGATTGGAATATTTCCCACCATGTTCCCTTATATCCAGTGGAAATTCCCCTGAAATAGCTTACATTAACTCAATAACAGCTTGCATTCAGTGGAAACATCTCAGATAAGTCTTTACCACGGTATAAATAAGCATGTAGATTTAGTGAAATGCCCTTTCACTTCTTGCAGGGAGCGAATGAGCATGACTTCCCTTATCATGTGACATGAAAATCTCAGCACAGTCTACAAGGATGCTTTCATTTCTTACCCTGTTTGTTCGTCTCTAGCTGAAAAATGCACTAATTAACTGTAATTGAATGACTAACCAACTAACTAACATACCAACCAGTCTTTTTATTTAAAAGTGGGAAGAGTGGAACTGAAAGATTCCACTATTATTTTCTATCGACTGGAATTAGCTGTTGGTCAGTACTTGAGTGCCTTGTTTTGTTTGACTGACAGTTTTGCTAAATTTCTAATATGGAAACATAACAGATGATAACCAATATTTATCCAAACTTTGAGATAATAACATCGTAAATGTCGACACAGCTAAAAAAAAGGTAACAGTCATGCCAACAACTCTGTGAGGCTGTACTTATACACAGTACTGCTTTCACATAAATGCTAATGTAAGCATGCTAACATGCTCATAATAAACTAGAATAGATAAACAATCCATCTTATAGATGTTCACACATCTCACTAAAATCCAAATGTGATGCTGCAGTAAGGTTCATTTCCTATTCTTAGACTAAGACTGCATTTCCATCTAGTACTACTGCCTCAGTTAGCATTAATATCATTTCCTGCTGCTATAGATCTTATAGCACTTCATCTGCCATGAGCTTTGGCCCATTATATGGTCTTACTGCAGCAGTTCTGTTACATACTTGTGAGTTACAAATTGTTAACACCAAGAGGGTTTAAATGAACAGTGGCAAGACCAGACTGCTTTGGAAGACAATAGTGGGTTATAAAGTGGGTTTAGATTGGTACACAATTGACTCCAGAAATCTGAATCCTGTTGGAGACTATTGTTGTCATTGCATTGTGAAATGTTTCTCCCCTGTAAGTCTCTACAACTTACACTTGGGTGATTCAAGCCAAACAAGCCTGTTGTCAGGGGGAAGAAATAATAGAGTATGTTTTCATCTTTCCAAAAAACAAGACAATAAATTCTTTATTTTTCATCTCTTTGCTTTAAAAGAGATACACATCTTTCCTTGTTTCTGATCACCGGGGACAACAAACCAGCTCACAACCACCCTGCTGCTCTGTTAACATCCTTTATCCTGCACTCTGACTACCTGACATATTATGGTCTGGGGTAGCCGCAGCAACCAAGGGGGTACACTGTGTACTTCGTGAGCAGGTTACCTAGGTAACCAGCAACCCTCCATGCAGAGCAGCTAGTGAGTGTATGTGTAAATGAGCAGCACTGAGCAGTTTTATTGGCCTCTGAAACTTCATCTGCCACATAAACGCCCTGGGAAAACTCCTCTGTTGCTAGAATTAACATTTTACGTAAACAGGCTGTATGTCGGACAGGGAGCGAGATAGAGAGAGGAAACATGAGAGACAAGTGAGAGGAGAGGGGGTGGGGCTGTCCTAGTTATATATACTTTCTACACATGATGTCTGTATTATGGTACCTGCATTGTCACAAATTCCTGCCAAAAGCCACTGTTTCCCATACATACACTTATCGACCACAACAGCAGAAAAATGCACTACAATGACTCCCCAAAGTCTGATAAGGCAGTGTCATAATATTGCTTTTGTGTTGCTTGAGCACAATGATAACTGCTACACCAGCACACTTCAGATGGTTCCAGTAAATCCAAATACAGGTTTTTGAAGCCTGAGGTCACAGTCCCATGCGGCATTAGTTGATATGCAGCTGGAATCACAGGGGACTTTGAAGACTTCTAGTTTCCTTTTAATTTTGTTGATGAAAATCTTAATTAGTGTTGAAACAAACAGATTAATTTCCTGTTGATCAACTAAGGAATTAACTGACAGTAACTCTTCTTCTAAAAGTCATTTATCAAGAAAAAACTTGGCATGTAACTTCCAATCATTTCCATATGGATAAATCTTTTGATTACGCTTGTGATGAATCTTTTAGCATATGAAATGACAAGATTTTTTTTTTTTTTAATTTTTATGAACCCAATTTATCACTAATGAAATGATATTTGTTAGTTGCAATTCTAAACCAGTGATGAAGCTACAGAAAAAGCTGCTAAACCTTCTCATATGTGGCCTCTGGGAGAAAACTGCTTTGAACTGCAGCTCCACAGCACTAAAGTCTATTTGAGGTTCTGTGACATTAAACATTTTTAACCATCTTCCCGTTTTATCTTGGCCTGTGGGAAACCCTTTTATAAATGTGTCTATGCTACAGAATTCTGCTTGATGGTAAAAAGGGAGGGCTGGTCTAGGAGATGAAGAAGAGGAGATAAAGATTATTGGCATAAGGATGGAGAGGAAGGAAGAGCAGCAATTATTAACTTTACTATGGGATAAGAACAACTAATAGTTCATCTTCACGTGGCAAACATACACCCACTGGTCGTTTCTCACATGAATAGACACACACACACACACACACACACACACACACACACACACACACACAGGGAACAAAAAAGTCCTTGATTCATTCATACTTGATCTATTCTCCATGCTCTAACATTGGTAGCTCAGGGAAGTAATGGTACTTCAGAGACAGAACTAGATCTCTAAACATGGAGCTGAAGTTGCCTGGAGTAAAGGTCTTCATGTTGTCCCTATGTCAATCTGTGTTTGAGCCTGTATGTCACAAAGTAACTTGGCCCTGTGTCTATCTACAGAGCAGATAGCATCAGTGAAGCAGATGTCAGCAGGTTTGGCAGCTGATGTGTTTAGTACACAGTAACCAAAGGACATCAGCTGGAGGACATCTTGCTTAGAGTCACCTACTCTAAATATTGTTGTCACCCAAAGCCACAATAAAAACAATAGGATCACTGCTGTTTCAGTCAGATTACAGAGGTTAGTAAGAGAAAGGAATCATATTGAATATTTATCACACTGAACAACTTCATATGGTTGCCACACCCAAAAAAAAAAATCTTCCAAATATCTGATTTAACTGACACAAGACTTGTTTTTAAAAATACAATTTAGGTGGCACTGGATTGTGCTATGTAGAGATCCTCTCCACCCATGCAGGGTTTGATTCCCAGGAGTGTTATTTACTGAGAACTGTGGTATTTACTGGGTTTGCTCGCTGGTACTGTCCATTTTCTCCTTCTCTTTCTATTTTCTGAGCTGCACCGTAACTGTAAACCCATAGTGGTCAGGATATCCTTACAAAAAGTGAATACAAAACAATGTACGGGGTTGGGCAAGCCAGGGCTGCCGAAAAATATCTTAATTATTGATTAACCTGCTGAATATTCTGTTCATCAGTCAATCAATTGATCCTTTCCTCTATCATCAGAAAATAGGGGGAAATTACCAACACCATTCTGTCTAAAAACAAGAGGAAGAAAAGCAGGAAATTCTTACATTTAAGTAACAATTTTAAGCATTTTTGTCAACATATTGGCTCCATATTAATTTTTGTCAATTGACTAATCAATTAATCAATGTCATCTTTCAGATTCAATTGACACATTCCGTGAAAATTGATTTAAAACAGAATATAATGGCCTGAAAGTTCTGCTCATTGACCCAATGGCAACCCAATACAATCAAGAAATATTAAAAGGGACTCTGGATACCATACTATGAACTATGAATAGATTATCTGTAACTGTGACCACATTTCTTATTCCTATGTACATTGCTCCCTAAAGTTATCAGTATGAGGAGTATACTACTGTGTGTGAGCATGTTAAACAAGCAGGCCTGAGACTGACAGCAGCCAGCCATCCAGCAGAGGTTTAGTGTAATGACTGGGTTGGAGATCGAGGGAAAATTCACCAGAAAAATTCCCAAGATCTTCCAATTTTCCACGTGTCCTAAAGCCTGCATTTTTATCCGCTGGCTAATAAAGTAACTGACTAATAAACAGTTGACAGACTGACTCCTGGAAGATGGCACAACACTGAGTAGCAGCTGCAGCTGTGACCAAAGTCCTGCATCTAGACCAGACTCTGAAAGCTCTGAAGCTATTTTGGTCTCTTTTGTGTTACTTCCTGGAAAAACAGTATAATAAATACTGACGTTGCAACAACAGATAAAATAATAGTAATGTTTTAATGTTTATAATGTCTTTATGCCCGGGAAAGAGCAATGAACCAAAAGTTAAAAATGCAAAGAGATCTTCCACAAGTCAAATATCAAAGATAGGCCAGATTTCATTCACTTTCTTTTCAAATTGGAACTTTCACCACATGCTTTTTACAGTTTTATGACACCAAATGTGACCACAAGTAACCCTCTGGGTGCTGTACAAGTCAGAGAACAAATAAAAATCCTACAGTTAAACACCTTTTCATGCCAAAGAAAAGCAGTATCACACCAACAATACGTCTTGATTCAGAGAAGGTCACAAAGCCAGGTCAGATAACACATGCTGACCCATTTAGACACACAGGAAAACAGGTTTATCTAGGGTCACTGCATTCATCTGAGAGTCATACAGGTGTGATGGTGTCTGAATCCAGGAGGGGCTTGACTGCCAAACAGCTGGCTGGGTGGATTCAGCTATGATTGCATCCAGAGGGAGGATGAGAGGAAGGAAGAGAAGGAGGGGATTGGAGGAGTGGGGACACACTTTGAAAAACCGCCAAGAGGAAGGAAGGCAACAACTCCTTGTTTGTGAAGGAGAGATGGTAGCATGGACGTCCATTGAGGAGACTAAAAAAATGTATAAATAAAATTGGACAAGGAGACTAATGTTCCTCAAGTCCCACATTTCAATCACTGTCTTCCACCAGTTGAGGTTTGACTTAGGCCCTCTTTTTGACAATGACCATTTGACAATCTTTTTTGGAAATACAGCTGTAATTGGCACTACATTTGGATGGAAACCTGAATTATAACCTGTCAGAATGTAAAGTTGCTAATGGAAATAAGTCACAACTTCAAAAGCATGTTTTCAAAAGCATAAATTTGTGATTACATGACATCTTATTGAGGGAATCCAAATCATCATTCTCACAAGCCAAATGGGTATTTCAGTCATTAAACTGAGATTTAATGAACACAGACAGACCTACTTCATTGGAATCAGTGGGAAGGAAAAGAAAGATGAAAAAAAGATAACTGGGCACAGTAGCTTCTGCTCCAGTATTTCACATATTGTTAATGGATCTGTTTATATATATATTTGGATCTGTTTATATAAACTAATTTTGCTCTACTGACTGACAGCCCATTCATTCATGATGTATCCTGTTACTGCTTACTGTTGCAGCAGCCAACCTCCCCACCGGGATCATTAAAGTTTCATTTAATCCATTATATCTGTAAACTCTATTTGTCTCTCACTCCATCTGCCTTCATCAATCCACCTCCTCCCACCCTTTGAAAATATCTCCCTCCTCTCCTATCATTAAACCTACTCCCTCCTTCCCTCTTTCTGGGCTGTTCTTCTCTCACACCTCCTTCCTTAATCTCCATCTTATTTTTCACTCGGTCTCCAGGACATGTGTGTTAGCACAATTTTGTTAATTAAAAAATAAATCCGCCCTCACACACAGGACATTTCTGAAATAAATTGGGCTATCAGCTACCATTCTCACACATCCAGGCCTGAAAACAACATCTTCTCTCACCTCAGAAATACCCACTTTCGACACACTCAAACACAATGTGTTGACAAGCTTGGCTAGGCTGGGCATAACAGCTTGTCGTGTGCAGGCCAGTGCCCTTAGCTTCAACATGACTTCATTGACACCTGCTGTGATGTGCTAAGAATCAGAGTGCTGTCCTACTGAACAACATGAGCCCTCTCCCATAAGAGTGTCCACCACCACAGATGAACAACAAATGGAGGGCCAGAACTTTCTCTGTTTCCAACACATTGGCACTTGTTACAGTACAGCTGCAACTGACAATTCCTGTTTCAATGCTTATCGTCTTGTATATAAAATGTTGTTATAATTTCCCACAGAGTTTTAGTCAGATTGTTCCTTTTAATCCGACCACCAATCCAAAACCCAAAAGATATTCAGTTTATGATCACAAATTAAAAACAAAAGCATTAAATCCTCAAATTTCAGAAGTTCAAACTACCAATTACCAAAATTGTTGCCAATTAATATATTGTTTATCAACTAATTGACTAGTCATTGCAGCCCTAAATCACAGTGATAAGACATGTCTATGAGAGAAATTATTTTAAAAATTAAATAGTTATCATCCTCTGTCTGTCTATCACTAACTTATTAATTCTCAATAGTGGTCATGATTGTCAAGTTACCTCTAACAATCCTCACACCATTCTTATTATTGATTTAAATTCACTAATTATTGGCAAAGACACCAGACTAAATACGAAATAAACACTGGTCTGATGTTCATACACATAATGCGTGTTTCCAAACAGCCACTGCATCTTCAATATACTGGCAAGTCTTCATACACATCTGAGACAATATTCCCACAACACAATTTGAAAGCTACACAGATGCTACCCAATAGTAAACTACCGATATGCTGTGGGCTGTTCTCTATAAATATCACAAACAGGAGTGGGGATAAAAAGCACCCTTGTCAAGAGTCTGATCGCCACCTGATGCCCAGAATACAAACAATCCTTTTACTTCAAGCATCCAATGAGTCACAAATAACCCTGGAAGCCAATACTGCAACAGCAGCTCAACACCTGAGGGGATACAGTAATAAACCCTTTCCAAATCCACACAACACATGAAAGAAAGAAAAGCAAACTCTGTGAGCCCTTGATTTGGAAGAGGGTAAAAACCTGCTCACTGCTTTGAATCTTTCCACTTTTCTTTTCCACAATTGTCGCAGTCTCCTTTCTACTTAACAGCCGATAGACTTCAAAGTGAAATCACAAGTCTAGCCAGCCGTTTAAAGCCCGTCCTCTATCCCCTTATCCTTGTCTTTCAGTCTGTCCGACCGATGGAGACAACCGCCTGTCACTCTCTTGTCCTTCAGTCAGACTTGGCTGCTCTGCTCTGCTGGCCTCCAACTCACCTCGACTAGACAGACCAGAGCACAGCATGGCAGCATCCTGGCACTAAGCGCACATGCAAAAAGCAGACAGAGCTTTAATTCAGACAAACACTTCCTACTTTATGTGTGTGTCTCAGAGGGCAGGAAGCCAGCACGGTAATAGGATGTTCCTCGCTTGCTTTGTAATGTCTAAAAGACCTGGGTTAGAGCCAACACACAGAGCAAAAACAAATGCAGCAAGCTATGTTGAATATATTAATGTAATCTTGAGTGCTAGACACTGGAACTGCACAGAGTACAGTTTATTAATCGATTGGTCTATTGATTTGCAATCTGGATCCTCTAATATTTGCTTTACCTTTTTGGTTTTATATGAAATGTTTCAAATAAGACAAAGGGAAAATCTCTTTTATATCATTGTGAGGGGCTGCAGGTACACATAGTTTAGTTTAAATGGTTTTACAATCCATAAAATGTTGGAAATGTAAAAGACAACAACTTGGGTTCTGAAATATTGAATTGCATTTGCATTTTCCATTATTTTCTAACCTTTTACAGGCCAAATAAATGATATAGGAACCAAGAAAAGTATTGCCTTATTAATAAACAATGAAGATAATCATTCATTGCAGCCCTGGTGGAATTAGAGTAAAATAGTACTGCTCATATTATGATATAGTTTATTATTCATAACATGAATTTAGACAGACATTAATGTGTGCTGACAGGCATTAGATAGACAGTAAAACAAAACAGCCAATCAACAGTTTTACATCTAGTCTTCCGGACGATAATCTGTAATCTGACATCACACAGCCAATCGTGTAATCTGACATCAGACAGTCAGCACATTAATCTCATCAGTGGACTCAGGGGATTATGACGGTCCGTCAGATCATATCCTGCTTTGCTTTACCGCAGCACTGATGAAAAGATGCTACACAGATAAGATAAAACTGTTTAACAAACAAGTAACACTTTTGGTTCATCTTTTCCCGTTGCTGATGTTATTTCAATGGATTTCTGATGGTGTATTTACATCATTTGTTTGGGACCTTTTAAATCCTGCTGAATTTCAATCCAGTCTCTGTATTTTTTTGTCTTTTTTGTCATGCGAGTTTTGAAAAAACATTATGCTTATATTCTTTCCATTAAGAAAAGTGAACACATAAACCCCAATAACAACTGTGTAAAGCTCTGATATTTTAACTTTGTTACTAATATTTTCACACACCCTCAATAACAGAGTGAACTGAAATATTTACTCAATTAATTTTTGATTTTTTTATGTTTTAAGGGTTAGGTCATACTGAGGACTGAGAACATATTTAAATATGATTACTCAGATAATAGAAACATTTGTCTATTGTTGTTTATCTGCTAAAGGAACAGACTGGGTCCACATTAAAGCCTTTCGTAAAGAGGCTCACATTCAGTCAATTTAAACTTCTCTGTCAGTATTAAACCTGTGTTCACTAGCTAGTCTCTCCATCTGTCTCACTGGGAACACAGACAGACACTGCTGACTCAATCCTCATATATAGTAGTCAAAAACAAAGAAAAACTGAATGGAAAACATGAATGGGAGACATGAGTAAAAAAAAAAAAAAAAAAAAAACCACACAAATCCTGACACATCATGTCAATGTTAGTGTACAAGCTATTTCCAAATCCTTTTGAATCACAGCAAAGAAAATGTTATCACTTTGTCAGTAGCAGCATGACCGTGTTATATTTGAGGGCTGAGCAAGCAGAAGAAAAATCTTATTTTAAACTGCAGATAAACCGAGGTCAACTGGAGGAATACTCCTTCCTCTCTCACACACACACACACACATTATGCACACACACACACACACATATACACACAGGGAGATGCTGCTCTCTGGTTACAACAGATCGTGATGGCCAACACCCCAAAAAACAGAGGCTGGAGATCACCGTCCTGTCACTTATGACTCAAAATTTAAACACATGTTTACCAAATCAACACAATGCTGCAACAAGGATTTAATCCACATTGTAAAAACCCATTTGAGACAAGAGACAGGGGGGGTTTCATTCACCCTGATATCTACTGTGCTTGACAAAGAGCAGCAGCTGCGGCTCATGTTTGAGTGACTTAAGGAACAAAATCTATTATGTCTGACTTTTATTTGGCTACCGATTGAGCTTAAGTAGCTAAAAAGGCTAGGTGCGTTATACATTGGCTGAATGATCTGACATGAACATGTGTCCCCTCTAATCACATGGAGGTTAAGACAAAAGATCGGACAACTGGCAACAAAGAGGCGCGTTATGCCAATCAATTAATTAAACACACAGCTGTTAAGTTGCGGTTGATTTTAAGGAGAACGAGCACGACTACGGTCTCTAGCCCCGATCCCACCGTTTCTCCACCCTGCTACCGGGAATCCCTGCCAGCTTCTCTTTGAAACAGGGTGTGACACACACACACACACACACACACACACACACACACACACACACACAAAAACCGTCAGGATGCAACTTCGTCACTTGCCAGTCCAACAAAAACATCAATTCAGGTGCATAGATGTGATTAAACTTGGCGTGTAACCGGGCGGAGACGACGGTGTGAGCTCCCCCCTGGCTGCCCTTGCTGTCGTGCCCCGGCCGTATGTCTGCAGACTTGCCCATCTATTGTTCCGCCGCTGTCACAGCCGTTAAGGTGCACCGCGGATTAGCTTTAGCCTTAGCCTCGCCGGCTAACAGCGCAGCCAGCCGGCTAGCGTTAACGTTAGCCGCTAAAAGGTAACGCGGCACCTTTCTTCCTCTCGGTTTCCCAAAAGTCGGCGTGTTACCCGTGTCAAAGAAAACGAAGCAAACCAACCAAACATTTTAACACAAGCATAGTTTGAAGAGTTCAAACTCACCCAGAGCTCCGTTCCCCAACTCATGTCGGACTCCCCCTTCTGAGTTCTCCCGTATTTGGACGCAGTTTTCCCCCCTCAGAGTCTCCGAAACTGCCGCTGGGACTCCGGTCGTCCTGACTGACTGTCTGCCGACAAACACTCCTCCCCCTTCTCCCGGATCAGCAGGGCCGCCCAAACCGGGGGCCCTGGACCACACAGGCCACAGAGGTTTTTGTTAGTGGTCATCCAAGTGGTTTCATACCTTAGACAGACCGGCAATAAAGAAATGACCCAAAAACAATTAAAAAAAAAAAAAAAAAAAAGATTGTTGAAACTTATATTTGGACTTGATTTTCTTAATTTATAAAGCTGTAATGTACCTGCTAGTTTATTAAAAAAAAAAAATAAAAAAAACACTGAATGCCTACGTATGAAGATACAAGCAAAATATAGTTAAATAATTCTTTATAGTTAATGTGTTTTTTTTATATATAGAGAGAGAATTAATATTTGATTATGATCAGGAATATTTCATCTGTAATTTGGTCCCATTTTCCCATTCATTCATTTGACTTTTATTTATTCTTGAAGAATTATTAAAGTCATGTGCATTTTCAGTGATGTCAAGAGTACACTTAATACAGAATAACTACACAGAAAATGAATTACAAAGAAAACAGAATCTCATGATCATGGTTTTAAATTGACCAACAGCTACCACTGGGTTTAGCTTTAACATGAAGCAGTTTTCTCAAAAATTTCTCATGGGACTTCAAGTATTAACCAAACACTTTAGCTAAAAGGGTCAAATAATGACTAAGGGATCAGTTTAATAAGGAAGTGAGGTATGATGGCATGTTGGGCTTTATCGCATACATAAATGGAGACCAATTTCTATGACGTCTTAGTATTTAAATATGATATACAACGATGGGTATAATAACTCACACCAGTTATAAATATAAGGGTGGAGTGGTTTACTGAATCTAAGGGTTTGAGAGTGGGGGCAGAGGCGTGTCTATGAATGACATCATAATAATCCAGGACAGACAAGAAGAAAACCTCAATTAACGGCTTCCTGCTGAGATTAGGAAAATTCAGCTCTGTTTCCATTCAAATATCCATTTTTTTGTCTTAACTTGCTGACAAGTACATCAATGTGAAATATAAATGCAAGCTTTTGATCCAACCAAACCAAATGCAGGATTCGAAGACATTCATACTTTGCGACCCTGTTGATATTAATTTATTTAGAGTGGTAATATGCAAAATTTTCCACAATATATGTGGTTCCAGAAAAAAAGCATATATTTAGTCTTGCTTCCATTCAGAACTAATTTCAAAGTAAAGTAGATAATGTCATACCCTAGGTTATGATAGTGAAACATGCAAAGACCATTCTGTCTACTGGAGGGTTATGGCTGGCACCATGTGAGCCTAATGTTAAAGTCAAACCGACATTCTGGCTGTTGAAAGCTTTTCACTAGCCATAATATGTAAGTACTGCATGGAAATATCTTTTTTTGACAGGGTTGGCCAATATTGCCATAACAAAAAATAAATGTTACTTTTGTTAATCAAGAATACTTAATTTTTCTGACTTAAAATTTTTATTGAAAAGCTGTTATATTCAATGTAGCCTATTGGGTACTTGTTACATTGTTTCCTATGATGTTACTACACCAAGTATGGATTGTAACATATTATTAGCTCCTAGGTGTTTATAGGCTGTGCTCTCTGCATTCCTTTCTATCATTTAAATATCTTATTGGTTGATCAGCTATGGCATTTTAACTATAAGAATTTTAAGAATATCTATGTGCAATGTAAACATACCCCCACAAAAGCATCTAAGGTTAATCTAAATCATTTTTTTAAATGTTTGAAATCATGTCTAAATAATTGAACGGTCATTAAACAGAGGTCCAGGTCATGAATTGGTGAATGAGCAGCTCTCCCTAGGGCCCGAAAGGAGCCATTACAACTGTAATCACCATTATATGCCGAGCTGCAGCTTTGTTCTTGATAAAAATATGAAACGGTCGAGCATTAAGTGTGGAAACACCCACGTGGAGTACAGGTGCCTCAAATTTGAGATTAGCTTTTTGTTTTTAATTTGTTTGTATTTTTACAGTTCGCCCTCAAAGCCTGTGGTGGGCGGTAGTGTGTATTTCAGCTCGCGAACTGCCATCAAACATTGGAAGGAAGAAGAAGAAGAAGAAGAAGCAGAAGAAGAAACAGCAGCAGCAGCAGAAGAAGAATTTGTTTGGGGTTACTGAACGACAATGGATTAGCCTAGTTCTTTTTTAAATTCATTTTTTTACTATAAAAGTTGTCTAACTGGCTGTATTTTGTGGTAGACACCAAGAGACATGTACCGCTACATAAGGAGGTAAAGCCTGTTACACCTTCTCCGTTCATAAATCCATCTATCACCCCACTGTGTCTGTTGACCTTTCGCAAACATTTCGTGTTGAGATAAGTAAGCTAACGATTTTAATTAACTTCAAACATTGCCCAATACAAAAAAAAAAAGTCACTGTAAAAGTTAAATCGCGTTTAGACTTTTATGAGAACAATAAGTCAGGAAATAAGTCCGACACTATATATAATAGTGGCAGCTAACGTGTCCTACATATGTTTATTCATGTTTCCAGTTCAGCTCTCAGCACAAAGTGATGCAGCCACTGTATGAGGTTGGAGTTGTGCGTGTGTAGTGTGTAGTGTGTGAGGGACAGACAGATTAATGTGTGTGGGTGAACCACAGAGTGCTGTCAGGTATCGCTGAGATCCAAATGTTGTTGGTGCCATGCAGCTGCTGTGGTGTCCAGAAATGAGCCCGCAACCAGGGAGCTCTATAGGGAGTTACAGCTGCTCAGCAATGTGGAGAATGGGACTTTTAATGACTTACTTCATTCGGAAAATACTATTATTTCCTTTCTTTGAAATTAAGCACAGTGGTGGAAGATGGTTGAGAAGTATTTAGGTCCTTTACTTAAAAGTATGTAAAATATCGTGAAGGAAATATTGAAGTTAAAATCTCTGTGTTATACTGTTATACATAATATAATTACTCATACATTTGTGTGTGAGAAGCATTTTACTGCTGTAGTTGGTCATGGTGTGTAGATGACTGTCTATAGCAATGCATCATATTTTATAAGATCATTCAGTTTTGTTTAAATATGCTTATTTCAAAAGTAACTATTAACTGCAAAGTAAAAATGACAATATTTCCATCTGAATTGCAGTGAATTATCAGCAAAATGTACCAAAGTATTAAAGAGAAGTACTGAGTGTCCATGTCCATGCAGGTTATACTATTAGACAATTAGATTCCTATTACTGATACATACATGGATGGGCTTAACAATAAATCTAAATGTTATCAAAATTGTAGCATGATCAAGAGCATAATCCAAATGTCTCTCTATTTCCTCTCTCTAAAAGGAGTGTGTGTAGTGGCGGAAGAGTATGTTCCGCCCTGGTGCCTCCTTACACCCAGTCACCATCATGGTTGCAGAGAAACACAGCAGAGGAGAGACATCACAGGTGACACCTGGAGCATAGACCAAATGATAATCATTTTACAGGAGATTATATGTTGTGGCTTTTTGTAGGGAATTGAAACAGTGGATATTTGTCTTAAAATATGTTTTTGACCAGATCCTCATCCAAGCTACAATTATGAACAAACATCTATTTTATTGAATAATACACAAATGATTGTATTTTGCCTGTCCAAATTGGGAAAAAAAAACATTTAAACACATTCACAGTGTAGGCTGTATGGAATCATTTAACTAGTAATATTTGGAGTCGAGTCAGTAAAATGATCTGAGTTGTGTGTTTCAACTACTTTGCTTTATAAAAATTGTAGAGAGAGCTTAGATATTCATCAATCTATACTTTAACAAACTGTGTGTAAATGGAGATGATGTAGTTTTGTTGCTGCTATTCCTAAAATGATGTCAGAAGTACAACACTGAATTATCAGTAAAGAACCTCAAAGTAACAGCTAAAGGATTACTCATTGGAGCAGACACTTAGCGGTTGTTTTCCGGTATCCTGTGTTCCAGGTTGGCAGAACAGCACAGGCAGTGTGCAGTCCGCTGTATGAGCTCTGCAGCCAAGAAGAGGAGATCTCTCCGCAGTGCCTTCCCAGTGCTGGAGCAGCCCCTCCAGCCCATCCACCAACACGTGTATGAAGCTAACCTCCGAAACAGCTACGCCTGCCATAAGAAGTAGGTTCAGTCAGTTGACTCACACCCTGCATCATTTAATATGTACATTCATCATTGTTCATTGTGTCTGTCTTGTTCTGTAAGATTTCTAGAGTTCAGTGAGAAGGTGAGGAAAGGCGGAGGTGAGAGTGGCATTGCCAGACACACAAAAAGAAACAAGAAGTTGCTGGTCAGGGATCGTCTTCGCCTCCTTCTGGATGACGAGGACTTTCTGGAGCTGTCGGCATTCGCGGGTCTGGGTCTGCCATACGGGGACATCCCATCAGCTGGCTGCCTGACTGGTCAGTAACCAGCAACTATAGTCCATTACAGACTATTTAATCTGACTCCAGTAAATTGCCTCCAATTAGCTCACTTTACTGACCTCCTTTATTTCAGACAGTTTGGAAATGTAACATACACACATACAGCTTATGACGCTTTAAACTATATGGGTTTGTATGTGTGTCCAATACCAGGCATCGGCAGAATCAGTGGTCTGTGGTGTATGTTCATTGCCAACGATGCCACGGTGAAAGGCGGCACGGCGTATCCAATCACTGTGAAGAAGCAACTTCGAGCGCAAGAAGTAGCGATTCAAAACCGCCTGCCTTGTGTTTACCTGGTCGACTCTGGAGGAGCTTTCTTACCACTGCAGGTTAAACCCACACACTTCAGGTTTTAACTGTTTGGAGCCTCTTTTTAGCAGATAAATGTTAGTGGAGTCATACTCACTGCTGTTGTAATTTGGGATTCCCTGTTTGTATATGAACATCCAGTCAGAGATCTTTCCGGATAAGAACCAGGGAGGAAGGACGTTCTACAACGAGGCTATCATGTCTGCCATGAAGATCCCACAGGTAAAGACTTAAAAAACCAGAAGTACATTAGCAGAACACTATATAACATGTGAAATAGACTGTGAATAGATTAATTAGTTTGGATAAAAATTAAATGTTATATGCCACATTTGACATGCCACAATACTATTCCTTAACTCATGTAAATCAAAGATTAAGGACAATTGAAATAATAGTATTAAGCAACAATACATGGACTCAGATGTCAACTGATCACTCTCAAATACAAATAAAAACAAATGGAAAAGTACCTAAAAGTAAATTTGTGTATAATTAATGAAAAGTTGATGAAATACTTGAATGAAAATTTCATGTCACACTTTTGATCCTACAGGTGTCAGTCGTGTGTGGTTCATGCACGGCGGGTGGAGCTTACATCCCCACCATGGCAGAAGAGGCAGTGATGGTGCACCAGATAGGGACAATATTCCTTGGAGGTCCACCACTTGTCAAGGCTGCCACAGGAGAGGAGGTGACACCAGAGGACCTAGGAGGAGCCAGGCTTCATGCTGAGTAGGTCCATAAATCAAACATACCTGTGTGAGAGGTAGAGCAGTTTTGTTTCTGTGCATTATGTCAAAACGAGATGATTGACTTTGGAAAAAAAATGAAATAAAAAAACGTATATGTTTATGTAAGAAATAATAAAATAAGTTGAATATGAATAGAGTTACATCATCAAGTTAATTTATCTTCTGGTTTCAGAGTGAGTGGCTGCGTGGATCATTTTGCCTGGGAAGAAAAGGAGGCATACAATTACACCAGAAACATAATTTCCACCCTCAACTTCCAACTACCTGAGGAAGAGGAGGATGATGAGGAGAAGATGAAGAAGATGAAAGCAGAGGAGGATCCACTGTACAGTTCAGAGGATCTTCTGGGTCTTGCTCCAAAGAGCTATAACTACAGTCTGGATGTTAAAATGGTATGAAACACACAAAACAAAACAAAACTATTTGCTCTGTAAACAGATGTGTAAAGACAACACAATTTTAGGGCACAGTGGTTTAATAAAATGTTTTTTTCTGATGCAAAAATGCCACAATAATGAGATGGCACAAGACAGAAATTCTGAGAAACGAACAACAGTTTTTACATAGACTGTTTGTAGAAGTGTTGCTCTCACGTCATGGCTGTCACGCCACTGTCTCGCCGATTCACGATTCAGCATCAACAACACGCAGGTGGTTGCTTCTGTCTGTCTGTCCAGGTCATCAGTCGGCTGACAGACGGGAGCCGCTTCCAGGAGTTTAAAGCTCGTTTTGGAACCACACTGGTGACTGGTTTTGCAAAGATACATGGGTAAAAGATACAAGCATGCGCATGCACATATATTTGCAAACAGACACACAAACAAACAATCCAAAAGGATTAGTGAACATCTTTACGGTTATAATAATAGTTAATTTCTACTTAAAACATTATTTCTTTTCCAGGTAGTGAATATTGTGACCCCCTTCTTTTTTTTTTTTTTTTTTTTAGCTCCATGATGCATATCATCACTTGGCTTTATCAAGCTAAGAAATATATTACATCTGTACTTGTAACTAATGATAGATATGTTGAATAATAATGCAGTAAACTTTAGTAGTAAACTAGATCTTTGATAAGTTTTGCATATTCTAACACTAACCCAGCAGCCACAGCACCATGAGTCTAGCTGTCATTGTATGTCAAATGATCTACGTATGTAAGTATTCTGAGTATTGTTTTTTGCATGCTGATCTGATATATATTTGCTTTTTCTCTGCATGAACTGGAATAGCCATCTGGTGGGAATAGTGGCAAACAACGGTGAGCTGTCATACCAGGCAGCCCTGAAAGGAAGTCATTTTGTCCAGTTATGTGACCAGAGAGACATCCCACTGCTCTTTCTCCAGAACACAGCACCTACAGCAGCACGAACACTCTTCACAACACAGGTAATTACTGCCAGTGGAACACAGCAAGTCTGTTTAGAGCTGTGTGTGCGCGTGCACATGCACATGTGGTAAATACAGCAATCATAAGTCCAATTTTCAACATTTTAGAATGCATCATAAAACCAAAAACACCTGACCAAATAATCATATTGTCTGATTCCAAATTTATATTTCCAGCACTATTTGTCCATAGTTTTCATTTGATTATTTTATTTTAAAAGGACCATGTGCAGGTTTTAGCATAAATGTCCCCATTAGATGCCCCACACCAGATTATAGTATCAGTCTTACAGATGTATGGGACATCAAAGATGGAATAGCTGGAGTAACACTTCCTAAATAAAAGAAAAATATGATAGATATCACAGTGAGGTTATGAAAAGAACTAGAGGTCAGGTCATTTACACACAGACCAACCATCGGTTGTGTAGGCAAGAAGGCCAAAACAGCTGCTCAGGAGAAAGGCAGCAGTGTAAAGTACGATCACCACATTTCAGCTTTACAATCATTGATCCAGTGTGTGTCCATGTTTTTCTCCTAAGATTATGGATATAGAGAAATAATCATGGTCAAAATACATTGTAAAGTAACTTAATTTTTTAAAAATATGTGTTTTATGTACTCTGTATGTACTCTGTGTCTCTCTCTCTCTTCTAGGCAGAGATGAACAGTAACTGTTTGAAGGCTCAGGGTTCAATGCTGTCAGCAGTAGCGTGTGCCTCCGTCCCCAAAATCACTGTGGTGATTGGTGGTTGCCATGGTGTCGACAGCTACACCATGGTAAGAGTCACAGTAAACACTGCTGTACTTATATAATCTCTTAACAAAAAAAACCGGTAACACTTCAAAGGTGTTATTATCATTAATGTGGAAATTGAGGACATTTTCAGAAACAAATGCTCAAGAAAAGAATACCAGTTTATTTATTTGTTTATGGCAGTCAATATATTTGTCACTATCTTTTGAAGGAAGTGCAGTTTAAGGTGTTTTTCTGGTTTGTTTTATTGTCTTACTTTTGCACCACTACCTTCTTTCCTTAAATTCTCCACCAAGCCAAACACCTTAGTACAAACAAAATATGTCTGAATTTGGAGTAAATAGTTTTACTCCAAACTTTAATAGTTTGCTTTCACACACATTTGTTGGTTGCAAAGAATTTCACCGTGTAATCACACAGTATTCTCATGTAGAGTTTACATTACAATTACAATTTACATTTACAATTTTCTAAAGATGTTTTTATTCCCAAAAGAAAAATCACTCCAAGACCTCCAAGACCCTGGTGCGGTAGAGATTTCTCTTGTTTACAAAAGATAAAAATAGAAATTAAATATAAAAGTATACTGGGATAGGTATGAGCTCTCATTGTGTGTTAACACGGTATTACAACAATAAGCTGACAGGACAAGCACAATCTTAATAGGGGGATAAAGGCCCCTAGTAAGGGCCCTCACTAGCCAGGAGGATGCAGGAAAGATATCCATATTTTTTCACTCATTGTTGGCTTCCTTCTCACACTGTGCAGGATCTTTTCAGGTGTGTTATAGGATGTTAATTCATTGAACCGTTGCCTTTTGTAAGGTGGGTGTTCAGATCCCTAGTTGTGTAGTGTAGACTTTTTCAACCTGTTCCCAGAACCTATATGAATCCCTCAACAATTTGAATCCTTCTCTAGTGTGGACGGGCCTTTGACCCCAATTTCCTGTTCCTGTGGCCCAACGCCAGAGTGTCGATGACAGCTCCGGGTCACGCTGGCTCTCTGCTTCCCCCTGACAGTGATCAGGAGGAGGAGGAGGAGGACAAGTTGAATAGGAGATTGAAAGAAGAGAGCTCAGCTTTCTTCTCTTCTGGAAGGCTGTGGGACGATGGAGTCATTTTGCCTCAGGACACCAGGAAGGTAAAAATGAACGGCCGCCAATATGATTTCGAATTAACATTTTCTTTTCCTTTTATGTTTTTATATGAATCTGTCTCTGTTGGCAGGTTCTCAGAGACTGCCTGGACATCATCAAACAGCAGCAGTATCAGCTTTCTACAGAAAAACAGCAGTCAGCACTTCTACGCATGTAGAGGCATCCGTGGACACAGTCGCCCATCGGTCACTATGAGATTTCACAGCGAGCTCTGGATTGATGTGTGGCTTGGTTACTGTAGATGATGATTAGGGTTTGTAGAAATGATGACAGAGGAATTATAGTTGCTCTTGAAAGGAATGTTCTCACTTTAAATAACATAAATTTAGTACATGCTGAATACCAGTGTGTGTGTTTGCACACTAAAGAGACTACAGACAGATTACCTCATTGCTAGTCCTTTGTCATATTTAGGAAGGTGGCAACTGGATTAAAACTCTTCAACCATTAATTTGTTTTAACCACAATATTGCATTTACTTTCTTGGACTGGGAACAGTTGATACCAGATGATGACACAATGGCTGCTTCATGAACTGTACTGTAACAGTTTTTGATTAACTAAGACAACAAACATGTCAAAAATAAGACTGACAGGTGGCTCTACCACCAGAGTAACACAATTAAAGAACAACTAAATGAACTGAACAGAAATTCAAAACTCCAACAGAAGACAATGTGGTGTGAAGGAGGAGCTGTTTTAGTGGATGGGTCTTTTATACTGACAGTGGTCAGCTTCCCAACCTCCGTGATGGTCCCCTGCTCCACTCTACCAGGAACCTGCAATATGAAAACTGACCACATCACAGCAACAACAAAACAGACTAGCCCTGGCAAGGGCCTGGGGCCCTCAAACCCCACAAACGTCACCACTCCTGTGATTTCTGGGACGATCAGGAACCTCAGATATAAACAATCAATAACAACTGATGGATGAAAGTTTATTTACCGTTTACTATAACCATGTGCACTGTATATGTGGTTATAGCAGATCTCACAGTCAGTTTTCTTTCTGGAAAGAGTCTTGGTTAATGCAGCAAAAGTGTGTCATCAGGTTTTGGCCTTCGATCTCACCTTCAGTCCATGTCTCTGGAACGTGAAAACCACTCAAGGCTTCACAGTCCAATGTTGCTGTTTATGATTTATTTTGATGGCAACTTACAACAAGTACTGCAAATGAAAGTCCACAGTTGCCATGTGGATATTACATTCATCAGACCAAATGTCTGTTTTAGCCTTAACCTAATTCAGGGGAGTTTTTATTTAACTGTGACAAATTTAAATCTGTTGTCCAAAAGCACCTTACAGGAGCTTTGACAAACACCACTGATCATACTTTTTGACAAAAGTATTACAAATGGAATAAATCATGCTTTGTAATTACAAATGTTATCATTGTAATGTAGGTTTTGTATAAAAGATGAATATATATAAATAAATACATTTTTAAATTGCAAATTTTAATTATGGCTCTTCCTTTGAGAGAATAATTTCACAAGCCTGCAGATGTAATTTTAATTACAGAGGTGGACAAAGTACACAGCTCAAATATTTGAGTCAAAGTTTATTTATTTAATCTACTGATTGACTGTGGAACCTGTTGATTACAAAGCTCATAGTTGTTACAAACCCTGTAGAAATGGCCATGAAAAGACAACTGAATAAAAAAAGGAGTGTGAGCTCTCTGTTTATCTGGAACTAAACATTGCATTCCTCAACATGCCAGGTTGAATGGCAAATCACTCAAACAAATGGATGATGAAAGGAGTTTTTATTTCTCAAATTTCTCAGAACAGAAATCTGCTGAACAAAAATCACATTTCCCAAAATGTAGCGGGGTTAAAGTCATTAAAAAAACAAACAAAAAATACTCCAGTAAAGATACTTGAAATAAGCATCTCCACCAGCTGCAAGACACCATGGTCAACGTGGTCTGTATTATCACTGTTGCGTTACAATCAACTGACACTGCTAGACCTGAGCTAGCTCAGAAGCAAGCTGGAGCCCAAGAAAAAATAGAAAGAACATTAATAACATGCTGTTGTATGTCACTTTCATGTTACCAAAAAATGTATGTCCCAAAAATGATAATCAATAATAGTCGTTTGTAAATTGTTTTCACATCACCTCCTAATTGACTTTCTTTGAGTACATTGATTTTTGATGAGTTTAAGGTCATGACCAATAGAGACATGGTTGGTTCAGATGTAGATCAGAGCTGTTGAAGTCATTTTACCGAAGTTGCAGCTTTGGCAGAAAAAGAAACACTGAGGCCGAGAATCTGAGTCATGGTTTGTACGTGCCATGCAAGGTCACAGGGATGATGGCGTTGACCTCTGCCCTGGCCAGCTCAGTCAGTTTCATGGCATCCAGCACCAACAGGAAACCTGGTCTCTCTGCCCCCGGCTTCACCACAATACTCAGCAGCACACCTGCAACACCAAGACAGAAGGAGGGTGAATATATGTGTCTCCATCTCAGACTTTCTCAACATTGAGTAGTTGGTTTGATTTAGTTTTAAAGGTGCATTACAACGGTTTCCTGTTAGAGCATGGATCATACCATGTAACAAAAGTTACAGGCGGCTTTTTTTGTTTGTTTGTTTGTTTGATACAAGGGGAGAAAAAAGTGCAAATTCCAATTTTGCAATCTTTTCAGTGCACTATTTCAAGCTTTATGTTCTGGCTCTATAGTGACATGGCCTCTCTAAATAGGACCCAGTGGCTTTAATACATTCAATGCTACTTATTAGTGAGTTAATTACTGAGAACACATTTATTTAGAAATTAGTACAAGGTGAACTGAAATAGTGCAGCTGTTTTAACATGTTAAAACAGGGTCTCAAGTGTATTAATGCAGGCGTAATTCTGAGCAGTGTGAAGTTGTTTGAATTTATATGCTGAGATGTGAGATATGTGATTGTGTGATTGAGTGTCCTACCATCGTCCTCCTCAGCAGCTCCAGGTGTGGGAATAAACAACGGTTCTGATGGGTAACACTCCTCCTCCTGCCACACCCAGGTCTGTTTGGTCTGCACGTTCAGCTTGACTATCTAAAGAAATTCAACCACAACAACCCAATAGCTGTGATGAACAGCACCATTTACACTGTTACATATATGCTGGGGAGCCAGTTAACTTGACAGGCCCTGACACTGCCTTTGTCTTCTTCTGTGAATGATAAAAGTGCTCCTACCCTGTCAGGGATGAAGTGGTTGAGTCCCAGCCCATAGGCGAAGGAATACTTCTTGCCTCGACACTGAGAGTAGTTAATCTGTGGAAACTCAAAGGCTGAGAGAAAAGAAAGGGTGGATGTAGAGAAACATCAAAGTGAACAATGAGAGAATGACATCTGCATCAGAATTTTTTGCTTTGCTTTGTACATAAAAATGTAAAAGGATAACATTACAATTTTGCCATCCATCAGTCTATGTGGCCTATGTTCAGACCCAACCTTTTTAAATGTTTTTATCTATTTAACAACTTCAGGGCATTTCAGCAGGTATAACTTTTTACGTGAAAAAAAAATAACATAGTAATTGGTTTATTCTTACTCAGAATTGTTTCAGGGCTGTGGAGGTCTAGCATATCCATAGGCCTCTAGTAACAACCCAACCAATAAATGGACCAGGCCAATGTGACTGATATCACTTACATAAGCTCATTGCAGACATTTCAATATTGTGACAAGGAACTGAAGGAGTGAAAAGCCAAATGTAGGCATGGGCAATCTTCACAAAGTCCCACATGACCTTGATAAAGAGCCTCCGCAGGGGTGTCTCAACCATAGACTGTTAATAAAGATGGACGTGTCCCCTGTGACGTCGCAGGTTCTGCTCCACCATTGCCATCTTGGCACTTGTCTGACTTTGCCTATAACTCCCAGCTAATCCAAAAATGGTCACAGAGATGGCTTCAGTGCATGCTGGTTTGTAGCAAGCTCATGCTCACTCACTTGTCACTCAAAGAGGCCATGGCCTCAATTATGCAGAACTTTATTCCTTAATAAAATAAAAACAGTTGAATTCCATATTGCTGTATGTTCCAAATTCATCAGACATTTTAACGTGGAAGTCTTTGGGAATCAACTCACTGTCTGAGCCAGAAACCCAGGAGTCAGAAAGTAGAAACCCACTGTGACATCACCCGTTTCTTTGTGAGCTGCCATTTTGAAACCTTGAGTTTGTAAATTGGCTGTCGCCATGTAAATTTTTTTACACCATATTTGGAGGAAAATGTGGATCTGAGGAGGAGTGAGGGGTGGATCTGACCTGATTTTATCCTGATTGTCAGGTAGATCACCGTGTGTGGTACAGTCTGTCAATCATGGGTAGCCACGCCCTAATGTGCAACCTGTTTATAGCCCATTTTCCTCTAAATGGGACCATCATTTATAAAATGAACGTGGTGTTTTATGGAAGAAGACAGCAGTCAGCAAAGAGCCCAGACAGCAACCAGTGAGGAACAGGACCACAGGCGGAATAAAATCGTTGTCCCATATGTGGTGTATGCTGTCCAATGCAGTGAGGGACTCCTGGGTGATGCTGGTGCAAGAAACTAGGGTTCTAGAAATGAACTGGCCTCAAGTGGCCTTTAGAAGAACTGCAGTTTTTTAGCACCTCTGTACGGTGGGCTCGGGTGGTGGAGGTTTTCATGCAGTACTGTAGGTTGGACTCAAACCCTGGCCACTGTGGTCAGTGCTATGCCTTGGAGTGCTATAGGTGTACGCCCTCATCATCAAAACTCTCTAGGCCACTTCTGCTTTTTTAGCCCCGGCAGATTGCCACTCGGCAACGGCACAGTATGTGTCTCACCCTGTCTTGGACCAGAAAAGAGGACTTCAGGTTCGAGCCAGATGGTACCATCGCTGTGAAGAACAGCAGTAGCTGTGGTGTAGGACAGAGATACCAGATTCCTCCCCTGCTCCTCCTGCGCACACAATAACACATGAATTCAGATGAAATGTCAGAAAAGTAGGGTTGATTTGAAAAGTTCAAAAACATCCAGGGTGCACTCATACGTGCAACTAATTTGTGAAGATCACAGCTTAACTGACATTATTACATCGACCGTGTTGTCAGATCTGAAACCACTGTAAGAGCATTATCTTTAGGCACTGCTTTTATTACAGCCATTATAAGATTATAATGGCTAATAATAATAATTTGCCACATAGATGACGAGTGACGGTAAACAAACTATAAATCTGACAATTATTCATTAAGGACATTTCTGAAATTTATATCAGGGGTTTAATTATAGGCCCAGGGATTGATGTGGGAAACTCGATGTGTGTGGACTCACTCTGTGTATATCCAGCGGCAGCACGTATCGTCTGACCTCAGGCTGAGGAGCTCTCATTGCCGCTTTCTTCACCTCCTCCCACTCCTCCCTTAGGTTGGCCAGGTATAGGTAGTTATACACGAAGTCATGACTGCAGAGAGAGAGAGAGAGAGAGAGTGAAAGGTCACATCAAACACTCACACAGACACACTCTCACATAGGGTCGTACGCACCCTTTCCATGTGCAGAGGTCGACAACAATGAATCCCTCGTCCTCATAGGTGTTGATGTGGTGGAAGAGGTTGAAAGCTGATGTTCTGAACTTGTGGCTGCTCAAATAACCTCCTGGGTCTTTAGTGGCCAGGTGGAACCACGTCTACAAACACAGACACACGTACTGCATATGACACACAAATGTAAAGGCCGTCACATGCACATGCACTGACACACAGATTTAAAGCAGAGGGCAAATTAGTAAAATGAGGTCATTTTATGTTTCTTTGTGGTCATTAAGTGTCTCTCTGTGATCATTTATAACTCTTTGTGGTCATGTTATGTGTGTTTGTGTTTTTTCTTGTGTCTATTTGTGGTCATTTTGTGCCTCAAATTTCACTGAGGGAACCTGCACCACTGCTGGCCACCCCTCTGTCCCCGCCCCTGCCTACCCCCATGCTGTCATTGGATTCAAAGCAGTCCATGTATGTGGCTCCTGTTATGCTCCAAGCCGACAGGAACTTGAGCAGGTTGATCTTCACTGGCTGCTCCACAAACACAAAATAGTTGTCTGTCATACCGAAACTATAGAGACAGATACATAAACAAAAACATAGAGAAATAACACAGTTTATATTAATGGAAAGTGTCACTGAGAGAAAGTGTGAGCCATTTGTTGGTAGTTTGGTGTATTCATGTAGATAACTTGGCACCTGTGCATGTATGATGGCTTTAATCTTTCACTGCTGGGTAGCTGAACCACCACCTGTGATTTCTCTATGGGGTCTGATTTGTCTGGAAGCACATGGAGACACACAGAGTTAGTGTGACGCTGGAGGAGACAACTTTAACACAGAGAGTTTGACATCAGTGTTGTCTGGTCTTGTCCTCACATGCAACAGAGGCAGATCTCATGCAAAGTCCATTTAGTCTGTGTTCTGGAGCCTATGATGGTCACACTTCCTCAGTAGACTAGTCTGTACTTCACTCTGTTTCCTTCTCGTTTTTACCTAGTTTTTCACGATTTTTCTTTTTTCTTTCCCCATTTCTCAGGCTGTCTCTCTGTCTCCCTTATTTAGTATTACCCATCCCTCCATCCCTCCAGCGTTTTACAATATAAGTGTTGATAACCATCCAGAAGATATATTTGTGGTTTAAAGAACTACAGTCCTGACGGCAAGACCTGCTTTTTAATCAAAAAAGTTCATCTCACTTTTTACAATATGGGACCTTTAAAGATTATTCTCTGACATAGACAATGTTATTTCTGAACCAAACTCACCTTTCTGAGCTGGTGGGATCTTGATGATGTTATAAGCCAGACTCATGTTCTTGCCAAAACAGTTACCGATGTTATAGACCGTACCATCTGTGTCAGTGTGGGGGTGGGCAGTCACCCCGTTCACTGAGAGGTACTTGCACAGATCCACCTGATTAGCACACAGACACAGGACAGAGAATGAATGGAAGAAAGAATTCAGACTGATGAAGAGCCTCGTTCATGGCTTTGTCAAAAACAGCGTAAAGGTGTAACAAACATTTTCGTTTATTTTAGCATTCCCATATTGACATAGGAACTTAAATGGTAATTTATTTGAGTTAAACTGCTTGAAATAAGAAATTCATGTTTGAGAAGAAAATTGAAATAAAAAACAAACCCACTGAAGCAAGACAAGAAGAAGAAAAAGAATGAACAAACAAACAAAAATTGAATAGAGAAAATCATCATTCTTGAGGAAAATTTAGGCAGTAAACCTGTCAACTCTCACCTTTGATAACGTCTCCAGCGAATCAGGGTCAACCTTGGTGATGTAATTGGTCTCTGTGACGGCGTAGAAGTCTTCGCCAATTGGATAGATGTTCACTAAACAGTTATCGGTCACTTCAATGCCTCTGAAGTAAGTAAAGAATCTAAACAGACACAAGTACAACAGACTCTGCTGAAAGCGGAATACATCAGTAAACAACACACAAACACACACTGTAAATGTCTTAGTGAAAGTAGTGTAGTTCAGGGCTACACCAAACAATTGTTTTCATTATCAATTTGGTCATTAATACAGTAAAAACAATGCAATAATATAATTCACTATCATTCACATGCAACTTTTACTTTAAGTCTTTGCAGCTGATTATACATCAGACATACACTTTTGCGTATTTGAGTATTTTACAGTGGTATTTGTACTTTTACTTTGTTAAAAGACCTGATAACCTTATCCACTACCACTGGCAAATTAGATGAGGAGAAACAATTCTCATATCTGTGTTAAATATGAAGCCAGAGACAGGGGGTGATTATCTTATCTATCAAGCTTAGCATAAAGACTAGGAACAGGGGGTAGTGCTTAGCATTGCTCTCATTTAAAAAATAAAAACAATCATTAGTAGATTTGACTACACCCAGCAAACAAATACTTCCAACCCATAATTTCAATGCTTCCTTGATTATACATGAAGCATAGCACCCACAATATTTGATTAATTAAAAACTCATCTGGAAACTTCCTGTTTTGTCGTTTGAAGTCAAGGGTTGGGGTTACCTGGAGAAGATGTTTTTGCAGGGGTCGGGGTAGGCTGCTGTGCCAAACTCTGAGATGACCACTCTGTTTTCAGTCATAGCACGAACATATGCGTCCGTCCTGATGAACCTGAGAGCAAAGGTCACACTCAGAGAACCGTTAAGCCATATAAAAAAATCTTTTCTATCCAGCATTTTATTATAAAGATATGCTGTTCAGTAAAAAAAAAGAGTTCCAGGAGGGATTGCTGTGGACTGATTATTGTTTTGGTTTCTTATTTCCAGTTTGGCTGAATTTAGTCTCAGCTGTTTTCCATGCTGCATTCCACTGTCAAAAAAAACCCCTGTTTTTTCATCAAGTGGGGAGAAGGGGAAATACTGAAAATGTTCTCAGATGCTCAACTTTAGAGAAGCCCTGAGAGGCAAACAATTATTTTTCTGGTTGTTTTTTTATTGTAATAGTCATTTTGGCTACATGAGGCTGAAGTGCACCCAGTCTAAATACTTCTAAGATTGTCTCTGGGTAGTTTTTAATTTTTACATTAAATCTGAGCAGAAGGCTAGAAATGTATTTTGCCAGAGATGCTTTAGGAACGCAGGTGAGACTGTATAAAGAGAGACAATGTAGTAACTGGGTTAAACATAGGACTTCTTATCTTATAGTGATCTTAAAAAATTGCTTGACTCACACTTTGATCCAGATCCATGCTAAAAGGTACATCATGAGTAAACTTAATGGATAACTAAGAGGTTTAAGTCCTTCACAAAACAAGATAAAAGAAAATGAGAGCTAAAGACAAACATTGTTTAAAGTAAGAGTCTTACTTCCTGTAGTAGGTGACCTGACCATTCTTCAGGTCAAACTTGTGTATCAGAGCCTGTCCATCAAACAGGTGGTAGAAAGGTTCATCCCCCACCTCGAAAAGACCTGGACCCATCCTGAGGAGACTCCCGCCCAGCCATGATGGTATGACACCTGCACACACAGGGGATTGTGGAGTTTTCAGATCCAAATAACAAATGGACAGTCAGCAGTATCAAAATCAATCATCATTTATAACATGACACAATCTAGGGCAACTGGACTTGGTTGTACATTCTTGACACAGGGATTTAGTGCTTGTTGAAAATCTGTTGGAATGACAATATTGTCTGTCTGTTCTTATTTTCTTCATCACTTGCTGTGTTGGTGTCCTTCCTGGGTCTTGTGGTCACTTTTACAAAGATCCAGTTGGGGTAGCCACAAGCTTTGACGGTATCCTTCAAGTGTTGGTGCTCCTTTTCTTGGGCCTGGGCATTTGTTGGTACCTTATCAGCTCTGTGTTGCAGGGTTCTGATAACTCCTCGCTTGTGTCACAGTGGGTGGTGAGACTCAAAGAGTAGGTATTGGTCTGTGTGCATGGGTTTCCTGTATACCCCAATGTGGAGGCTCCTGTCTTCCTCAATGTGTACGACACAGCCCAAAAAAGATGAGCTGTTGTTTCTGTTTCAAGTTGCTGTCCACTGAGTTTATGTGTCCCGTGAACGCTTGCACTTCCTGGGTTTTAATTTTGACCCATGTGTCGTCCACATATGTGAACCAGTGGCTGGGTGCTGTTCCTCTGAAAGAGTTCAGAGCTGTTTTATACATCTTCCATGTAGAGTTTGGTCACAATGGGAGATACCTGTGAGCCCATGGCACAGCCATGCACTGGAAGTAGGTGGTGTTGAGGCAGAGGTCCAGTTGTGTGCAGATCTGGTCAGGGTTTGTTTGGTAAGGTGTGGTCCTGTAGCAGTCAGAGTCTCACCGCCTCTATGATTGGGATAAATGTTCACAGAGTCCATAGAGTTGTGGAAGTGGTGAGGAGTGCTGCCAACTAGTGGAGCTAGGATGGTGACCCTGCAACCCTGCAACACCGAGCTGATAAGGTGCCAACAAGTGCCCAGACCTAAGAAAAGGAGCAGCGACACTTGAAGGATGCCCTGAATAACTGTGGATACCCCAACTGGACCTTTGTAAAAGCGACCACAAGATGCAGGAGGGACACTTACACAATGGGTGACAAAGAAAAGTAGAACAAACATAACAATATTGTCATACCTTATGTTTCTGTAGCATCATCAACGTCCACATTTTGGATAAGGAGGACAGGTGGTTTGAAAGAGGAGTGAAGGAGGACATCTATGTCAAAGTAGAGAAACCACCCCTCAACAGAGGAGGAGGCTTCAGGCACCACCTATCCTCCACCTACAATACTGTCCTTTCATCCCTTCCCAGGAGACTAAACCAGCCACCCTTGGCCTCATGTAACTCCGATGACAACTGTTCACACCTGACCTCAGGTGACTTTAACAACTCTGACGACAGCCTTGTTCATGACCCCACCAAGGCTAATACCTGGGGTTCCCCACCAGTCAGTCAGGACTGAAGAAGCCTCTTGGATGAAGGTGAAACGTCTTCAAGAATCTACAACCAAGTCCAAATGCCCGAGATTCAACTTCCTCAGAGAAACTATGACCTGGAAGACTGAGAACCTTCAGAGACAATATTACACAAGTTGCGAACAAGAAGGTCAATATCATAGTGAATTTTATAAATATAATCACAATAAATGTGATTAAATGTGTGACCTGGTTTTGCTTCTTAAAAGATGGGGAAAACTTACTAAAAAAATATAGACATGATTATTATTTGTAAGTATTTCCATATTTCTACTCCTCTTTGTCTGTGTGGAGGCTCTTGGCATCTCTTTCCTACCAGTGATCTCTGCAGGTATCGGTTCATTCAGCTCCTCCACTGTCTCAAAGATCTTTCTGTAGCCTGCAGCAGGATGCTCCACACTGGAGAGGAAAATAAAAAAAAACTGTAAGAACAATTCTGCAACATATTCGATTTAGAGAACTGGTTTTAAAACCTGCCCACCTAAATGATCATTACAAATCAAGTTCAGGATTCAGTCAAAGGCTTATTTGACATTAACTTCTATCTACACAAATGAAAACACATCTGGTTTGCTTCTCCTTAAGTTGATAACACAGAACACAAAACATGAGAGGAGTGAAGAGAAGGTTCTCACTGCTGAATCATTATCATTTCCTGAAATGTCGTATTTTTTAGTTTAGCTCAGTTTTTCCATTTGCAGTAAAAAAAATAAAATAAATAAATCACTGTGCAAAACTGTGCATCATCTAAAATCTGTATAGTGAGTAAAAACAACAAACATCACTGTATGGCGTCTTCAGTCTGATTCCTAAATTCAAACAGTGAAAAGTTGTTGTGAAAATAAGGCTCGGTCTGAAAACTTGCAAAACCATTTGAGAAAATACGGGCAGTGTTTTACTCACCGACTGGCCATGCTGCTGTTTGCTGTTTACACCGTCTGTTCTCACAAGTTGCTTGTGAAAGAGACTCCAACTTGCATTTAAAGCACACAAACATTTCCTGCGGTGAGAGATGGAAACTGGACCCCACCCCCTCCACACACACACACACACACACACACACACACACACACACACACACACTTCCATGCCCTTCTTTCATTTTCTCCTCCCCTTTTCCATCCTTCCTCATTCTCTCTCAACCATTCACTCCTTTGAATGCGTTATCCTTCCCCACTCCCTCCTTTCTTTTCCCCCTCTACCCTTCCCCCTCCTCCTCCTTCTCCTGGTCTTTACCCAATCTGAACAAGCCAGCTTTGTCTCCTCTCCTTTCAGCCGTCTGGCCCTTTAGCCTCATGCAGGATGTTCTCCGGGCCCCAAAACAAGTTTTTGTCAACCTGGGAACACAAACATTAACACACCTTCTGCTAATGTGGGTCAGACCAATAAAGTCAGCTTTTAAAAGCAGTGTGCTGGTGTTGTTTGAATGTGGATATGCATGTAGAGAGAGAATCCTATCTAATTAGTTCCAGACAGCTTTAAGAAACAGCTTCAAGTATTTTAATTGGCTAAGTCTGGAGAGAGAGAGCAGCATGGAGTGGGGGAGAGAGTGAATGATCAACAGTGTCTATCTTTTTGTCCTTTCTTTTGTCATTTTGATAAATGAAAGCTGAAGAGTGGGATGAAAGGGTGAAACAGTAATCTATCATCTAGTGTGTCTTGATGCTGCTGTGAGCAAGTTAAAGACAACTGATGCTGGTTCCTGCCTGTATATAAGTAAACTGAATTGTGCTGGACTGAGTGAATCATTTTGCCACTAAAAAGAACCAAAAAGGCAAAGACTGACCTCGGGATAAAATCTTTGCTTTTAGCTATGCTCTATGGATGTTAATGTCAGCAAATATCTGGATGGATCAACAATAAATCTTTGCACAAATATTCATGGTCCACAGAGGATTTGTCTGTACCATCCTGGCAGTGACATGTGAGCTGACATTTTTTGAGTGAAATATCACCATAACTATGTGATGGATTTTTCAGGTCAGAAAAAATGTATTTGTTAAATTGATCTATGATAAAATACATCCAAAACTGTACCTAATGATGAACATGTCACCGTTACGCCTGCTAAACGTCAGCATGTTTGCTTTCTTATTTGAGCATGAAATCATGCAGAGACATCGCTGTCTATTCAGTACAGCCTCACTTTATTTCATTTCCCCTTTAACTTTTCTGGAAAAGAGAAATTCCATTTTTGGAGGGGCACCATCTCAGCCCAGACCTTAATCCAGTAGCGATATTGTGAAATGACCTGATGAGAGGCGCTCTCACTGGACATTCCAAGAATATGACTGAGCTAAAGCAGCTCTATGAGGAGGGAAGGGCCAAAATTCCTTCAGGATCAAGATCAGATCACATTTGTGACAATACAAGTCAGGAAATCAGGTAATTTCCAATGTTTCATCCATCATCTATACCGCTTATCCATGCAAGGTCACTGGGGCCAATCCCAGCTGACACTGTGCAGGGGCAGGGTACAACCTGGACAGATCACCAGTCTATCAGTGTCAACATATGGAGAATATGAACACACGTAGAAAGTGGGTGGAGGTTCAAACCCAGAGCCTTCTTGCTGTGAGATGACAGTGCTAACCACTGGACCACCATGCAACCCTAATTAAATTTTTTCGTGTCATAGGAAGTCAAAGGAAAAAGGAAGGGGTTCATATTCTATGGATCATAAATGAGCGCAGTACATTGCACTGACCTAATAGTGGTGCTGTAGCACAGTAAAAGTAGACCACAGTAATGAAATCAAACACCATTTTAAATTCAGCAGACTGACTTTCTGGTTGTCACCTGTAAGCCTGTACAGTAATATAGCCGGTTTACAGTGTGCTCAATGGTCACTTAAATGGGACATTTTGATTGTGTTAACCTTCACAAGTACATCTACCCAAACAGTTTAGATAAAGAAACATCTAATCCTGCATCTTTTTTTGTGTATTCAAACAAATCTCACCAATAAAGCTAGAAATCTGATAGAATTACTACTAATATCAGTGACCCAACAATCATTTGCTTACATTATAGTTAACACTGGAACAACATATTTGATGTTAAACCACAAATTGAAAACAGAACTAAGCCATAAAAACAGAACAACTGAACATGTTTATTTCCCAAACTTTGCATAGTAAACAATGTAGAGGAAGAGTGCAATGTACATTCCTGTGTAAAGGTAAAAAAACAAAACAAACAAACACTGCTGATGAGTGCATACATGGTTACACATGCACACACACATTTGATCTGAGGTATAGACAAACATGTATCAGGGTAGAACAAATACTTCATACATAGTTATTTCCTCAAACACTTGATACAATGTGGGTTCTCTGTTGCTCTTCATCCTAAAATTCATCAGTGAAACAAGTGGATACTACAAGACATCAGCTACTCTCATTGTAAGCAATACATCCGGTCAATAGCCACAGCAAAACACCTCATGAGATTTTAAGTGTAAGCTATAGAAACCCTTTCCCCAATATATGACAGATATCTGGTGAAACCTTCTTTAGGGCGTCTAATATGCATTAAATAGGTATAAATTAACAATCCTAATGATTGACATTAGCTTGCTGGCCATTCACAGTGCCTAAACCCAGTGCAAAACATTGCTCTGTCCAATAAACTAAGAAGGGATAAAGTCAAGATGAAACACACAAACAAGAAATTTCGAAGTTGAGTTGTATATGAAAAGATTCTAAGATAAAAGAAATTAAAAGATCTCTCCTTCAGAAAACTTAGTTATAATGCCTAAAAACAAAAATACACAGACAACAACATAAACAAAAGCAATAGAAAGCCTTAGAGGCATGAGACAAGAGTGACAAGGCTTAAAATTTGAGAAAAATCTTCCAGACTAATAAGCATTTCAGATAAAACTTGAGAATCTATGATAGAAAAGTAGTTAAGTCTATAAAAACAGTTAGAATTGCTCCCAATGTCATCATACATATAAATTAATCTATAATCTAGTTTTTCCCATGTGGAGCAGTGATCCCAGACTTGCATACATTTCTCCCAAAAAGCATTCTGACCCCCCCCCAAAAAAAATACACACATCAGTATTATATTAGCTCAGAACAGAGAAGGAAGGTGGATGGGAGGGAAAAAAAGAACGCTTTACAAAAACCCTGCGTTATTAAAACATGTTACACTTGAACACAATAATTCACATGAACTACTCCAAGGAGCGACTGTCTGTCCACCTGCCTTCATCCTGCTCAACACGCATCACAAACACACACAACATGAATACACACTTTAACCACTGTAGAAGTCTCCCAGCCTACACTAACTCTAACTACAAACATGAGACACAACAGGAATAACAGTGTTTCCAATGTAACAATGTAAAGTTAATGGCTGCAAAGAGAAGAACTTCTTTTCAAATCTTCTCTCACGAGTGCAGCATTAGTGCAGTTATAGTGCAGCAAAAATGACATCATGACTGTGGCTTCTACACCGATGACACTTGGTTAGTTTAGTTCCTGATGCTAAAAGCTTTGGTCTTCTTGATGTTGAGCAGAGGAGGTTTAATCTTTGGCTTGCTGTCAGTCTTGTTCTCCCTCTCTGATGGGGGGATCCGACGACTGTAGATGTCTGGATACTGTTTCTGAAACTAAAGGAAACAGAGACAATTAATTGATGATGATTATGATAATTGTCACGATTGAGTGCCTCTTAAATTACTGTCTGCATTGCCATGATGGTGTAATGTAAATATCTGTGCATGTCCTCTCTGTTCATGTTGCCCATGTTGACAGTGTGCGACTGCTGCACTGAACTGTATGTTCATGTCCTCCTATGCAGACACACACTGTATTAGAAACAGAACTGCAAGTGTGTCTTGGCCTTCTGATGTCATAGACAAACCCAGAAGCACATCTCTAAATCACTGCAGCAAGGTGACTATTTTTAGGTGTTGGTTAACTCTTTAATTCCCAGTAGAAACTTAGAAACTCGTGAATTTGAGGACATCTGAAAATACTGGAAAGTATTATCAATGACAATTCAATAGCAAGTTACAAACAAAAATGCCCTGTTTGACTTGACTGGTGGATAAACTAGAAGCAAATACTAATAATAGATTTCGGTTGTCAGATTGTCATCCAACTGCTAATACTGTCCAACCAAATGTAGCTGATTAATTGGTTTCGATGACAAGTCAATATTAGCAGATATACTGGTATAATTGCATATGTTGGCCTTTAACAATAATCAATCTAATGGATCAAAAATGTTTGTATGTTATGTGCTTGTGAAGGCAAAACTAATTTCAGTTTGGCTCTGTAACCCGCTGCTGCTACTATATCCAGTTAACCCGAGTGCTCTGTGGAAACAGTAACATAACTTTTGACTGAGCATTAGACAAGTGTTTTGTTACCTGCTTCAGTTTCTTGCGTCTGTCCTTCTCATTTATGTTTTGGTCTGTCAGCAGGATCTCCAGTAATTCCTCCATGGCCTTCTGGGAAGATGCCATCTTTTGCTGTTCAAACTCGGCGCCGCTAATCTGGCGGCAGAACGCGAACACAGGCACGGGAGCGCAAACTGGATCTCCGTCATCAATATTACATACACCGTCAATGGGGACCTGGGTTCACAACAGTAACATCATCATGCATGACTGTGTTGATTTACTGCAGATTCAAAGCAGATAAGGCCAGAACTCATTTTTGGTCACAAAGACTAATCTTCTCCAGTTACCCAGCTTTTACACTGGTGGCTTTTCCATTTCAGTATTTTCAACTGAAGGATTGGTCCACTGTATTTTCCAGTACTATCTATAATCAATCAATCAAGGTCATTCAATTACATAAAATATAAAAATCCATTGTTATTAGGACTGAAAGACATACATAAAAGGTAGAGGTAAGATTAATTTGGAAGATATTACATTATGAGTCTGGATGTCAGGCACAAACAGGAAATTTCCCTTATATCTGGAGAATATGATTTATTTCATTTAGATGTCTCTGTAGCACAGCAATGCTTCATTTAAGGTTTGTTGTGACACATTATTCCTTTCTTCAGCTGAGTCCTGGAGACTTACAGGAACAAAGACGTGTCTTTGACGTAGTCCTTTGAGTAAAATTCACAGCATCCTGGCAACTCTCTTTTTGACCAAATTTATTCCTTTTTTTTGTTAGTTCAGTTTTTAGTTGATGTACTTGAAGTACTCAAAGGAGGAAGACATGATAAGATTAACAAAATATAACCCCAATATGCCCCCAGGATGCATTCACTCTGATAGTTTAAAGGGTATACCTGTACTGTGCGTAGATACTGTATATGGTCATTGATAGCACTGCACAGATACTCAGGGACTGAGAGGATGCTTTGTTGATGGTCCATTAAAAATGACACCAGCCTGGTGGCTAACAGCTCATCCAAATCACACTCCTCAGCGCTGCCCAGGACACAGCCTGAAAAAGTGTGAACCATCTGCAACAAGAATCACAGAAAACAGACGGACAGTCAAAACAGCCACTAAGATACATAAATGTGTAAATGTAAAGAAAAATCCACATCTGTTTTAAAAACCACAACAACTGCAGCAGCATATTTCCTCACCAGTGTTCTGGTGCCGATAGCGGGGTGGAGGCGAGGCATGTCCACGTTTTGGCTGATGCGCGAAATCATCCTCATGAGGAGCTGCAACTTTCTGCGAGAGGCAGGGGGGAGTAGGAGGGTGCAAAGCTGCAGTGCCTCAATGGCCACTCGCTCACACTGAGGCTGGAGAAGGCCTGTATATACATATAGGCACGCATGCATGCACGCACACACACACACACACACAAACACACTCGGTTATACAGTAACTTCTTACAGAGGCAGCTGAATTCTACATAAAGAAAAACAAAAAAACCCACTCTTCACGGCCACATTCATCCATGACGTTGACTAGATCGGACAAGTGATGGATGAATGGATTGTCAGATGACAAGATTAATGAACTACAGCTATTGTGCAAAATGAGTTGGCTAAGGTTTACTATGCTAATATTTTTTGCACTGTAATGTGTTATTAAAAATCTTGTACATCCCAGTGCATAGCTCTGCTTTATGGTTACAGACACACAGAAAGTTGAAAATAAATAAATGTTTTTCTCAACCTACAAAGTGTCAATTGCTTACTGAACTTGTAATACAATTTGAGGCTGAAAGTACAGTATGTACTTTGTACAGTACAGTATGTACTCTCATCTTTCAGCCACCATCACAGTTAGCAAGTATGGAAAGAGTCCTGTGCCAGCTTCGATTTTACACACTTCAGATTTACAATAATCAAAGGGACTCCATTTTTGGAGTTTGTATTGTCAACATTATTCCTGTATCATGTTTTATGAATTTATCTGAATGTCTGAAAGTTACAGGAGATATCGACACAGGACCATAATACATACATATTGCAGTGGATCAGGGCTACCTGGTTTATTCTGTATAATCATGAAATGGTTTCTAAATTCTTCTGTGCCTTGAACCAGTACTTTTCTTTATTTTAATCAGCTTGTTTACTGAAACCTTTCAACAATACAGAGTATCAAAAAAGAACCTTGCATAGTTGTGGTGGTTAGATGTTAGATGCAGTTAGTCTGATTAGACATCAACAGACAAGCAGACAGACAGGTAGAGGGGAGAGGGTCTTACTGTGCTCAGGTTTGGGTTGAGGGGGCTGGAAGCTGGTGGGCACACAGACAGGAGGTCTAAACAGTGAAACAGGTCGATATGGCTTGGACACATCCAGAGAACTGAGGCAGCGCCGGACAACAGCAGGAGCAGGAAGCGTCCAAAGATTAGAGGTACTGGAGGCGGGTCTGGGCCCACTGGGTCCTGTAGTAGCATGAGACCCTTGTACTTTGGCCATAGCAGTTGCAGAAAGGGAGGAGAAGGGATGATGGGAAGAAGAGGAAGGTAGATAGGAGGACAGCGAGGGAGGACGTGAAAATGACTGATGCTGGTCTGTGGGAGTGTTCACATTGAGGCAACTGGCTGCTCGACCCTGCCACTTGGTCTCTTTGACATCTTCCTCCTTGGTTTCTATGACAATGTCTAGACAGCTGCCTACACTGCGTGGCCGCAAGGGGCGAGACCTCTGTGCAACTAACAGCCCAGCTGTGGAAACAGAAAGTCTTTCTCTGGTTGTACCTCCCAGCGCATTTTCATGGGTTGCTTTGGATAAAGATGGAAAGTCTGAATAATTGTGGGCTGTTGTGATGTTGGAACTGTCATCCTGGCTCCTGTTGCTATAGGTGCAGGATGCCAGGCTGTCATTGGACAGAAACAGCTGTTGCCGGGTGAGAGGAGCCGAGTCATCAAGGATGGTTTCCAGTGAGCAACTCCTGGTTTGACGTCTTGTGGAAACAACTGTACTAAGGCTCATGCAGCTGCCACCTAACTCTTCTGAACCACCTCCCTTTAGTGCCGCCAACCGTGACTCAAGTTTCCTACCAAGCACGTCTCTCATGGGTGATTCTGTTTCGTCACATGTCCCCTGTCTGAGCAGTGACAGGAGGAGACACTCTGTTGAGCGAAATGATGCTTTGGCTGGAGGGGGGGCTGAGGGAAGGTCAGACTTCTTGCGTTTTCCACGTTGCTGCGTGGTGGGTGCTGCGACGTACCCACAAAACACTGAGAATGGATGCAAAAAGACAGGTAGAGAGGGGCAAGCAGAGCAGGCGGAGTGTCAGCGCAAGCAAACAGTAAAGAAGAGGGAGAGGGTTTAGTTAGTTTAAAACTTTACTGCACATACAGATTCATCAGCTGATCAGAGACAACACATAACAAGCATTACACAAAAACAGAGAGCACAAGTACAGAAGTGACAACAACCAAAACCTCTGTTAGGAGTCAAAAGGCACTGTTAGAGGTCAAACCAGACAACCACATTCTGGCAAGACAATGTCAATGTTGCTGACTAACAGGTTCCCCAAAAATTTCTGTATCCTGTACCACAACTCCTTTGCAAAAGGACATCCAGTTAGCTGCTTTTTTAAAATGGTGAGGAATAATGGGAAGTAGTCCACCTACCCAGGACGTTGATAAACAGTTCATACAGTTCGTATGTGAGTAACGGCTGTGGAAGGCTGTAGAAATAATCAGACACGGTTTTGAACACATCTCTCTCGAAGCCGGGATAGGATGGCTGCTCGCTGTCGTACTTTGGCCCTGGAAATTAACAGAAGGTTAGTGCACCTATCACAAGAGTGAAGGATGCTTAGACTTCTCAAATTACATTCATGATCCCAACACAAAGTTTTAATTTCCTAACATCACAGGATTCAAAATATCTACAAAAAACTTGTGCAGGTGCTTATTTTACTGAATGTTGCACATGATCTATATCTATTGAAAAACAATGTGATTCTTGGATGTACGCAGCACATTAAGTTCTGTGAAGGTATTTATGTCAAAATGAAAAATTGTGCATCAATGAAGAAAAAACAACCCAAACCAACAAACAAACTATGAAATCATTAATGAATTTTTTCCAAATTCCTAGCAATGTTCATGGAGGACATGCAGAGGTGACACTTACAGTTGGCCAGGCTCTTCATGGCAGACAAAACCCAGTGGGGAAGGTCATCTGGAGAGATAACTGACACATTAGACTGGTCACCAGTTTCAGTATATTGTACTTGTTTGGAATAATATAAGTTATGTGGCAAGTGGTCATCTTTTAGAGGATTACAACTCTTTTTAAGTTACCATTATATAGTATATGATGAAGCAAATTTAAGTATTCTGTGAAAAATGCATTAAATTAGAAAAGATGAATAGAGAAGACAAATTACCATCACGCTGTATGATTATTTTTATGCTTGCTAGTGATGTAAATGTTACTTCATGATATATAAACCTACTGGTCTTGTCATCCAGTGTGACCACTCCATGCTTGTTGACTTTAGTCATATTATGAATGATGTTCTGTGGGTTTACATAACGCTGGTTTAAAACCGCATCAAGAGATGCAAGACCCAGAATCCTTTGCAGGCTGAAAAAGAACACACACGCATTAGTTACACAGGAAAATCCTCTGATGCATCTACTTTCTGGACACAAGTCAGTTTTGTTCTTCCTGGTTATTCTATTAAATTCTAAGATACGACATTTGTGACATACTTTCAATGTCATGACATGCCATGCATTAATGGTGTATTTAATAAAAATAAATAAATAAAAAAAAAGTCATAGTCTTTCAAAAAAATCTTTGAGCCATAATGCTCGTGTTAATACTGGGTCAGGGTGATGTCTCTCCAGATGTCCTGTTCGTCTTCCACCGTCAACTCTCGTCGTTGCGCCTGCTGCTCTTCTATTGGCTGATTCTCTTCCTTGGCTGGGAAGGCAGGATCTACATTCTCCTGAAAGGGACAAGCAAAAAAAATTAACCAATGGTAAATAATAAATTGCAATTATAAGCCAGCATTAGTGTGGCTGATAAATTTAATTAAAATTTTAAGTCTGCATCCAATTTTCACACAGAAACATATGTTTGAGAAGACAAAGATAGAATCAATTCACATCCACTCAGGCTCACTTGTGTCTCCTTCTCATGCTTCTTCATACTCCTAAACCTAAAGAAACCGTCCTTGTCCTTGAATGAAGATCTTTTTTTTATGGACCTAGGGGCTGATGCTGGAGCTGGACAGGGAATTGGTTTTAGAGGAGAAGTGGAGGGGAATCTGTGGAAAGGGAGAAGATAAGAACTGCATTGTTTTGTTTGGAGAAATGCAAACAAAGCAAATTAGATGTAATAATATAATTTAAAAATTTGCAGCAAGTTTCTCCAAAACTCTGCCCACCTGTACAATGAGTTGTTGTCCTCCAGGTCCTCATTGCCCCACCGACCCTTCACATCTTCTATCACATGGTTCTTCAGAAACTTCTTCAGGAGCTGTACTGTCTGTTGCCTGGTGACATCAGGACCAAAATTGCTGTTGCTACACAGCAGCTGGTGCAGCCAATCCACAGCAGCAGCTGCGGTGAAGCAGGAGGCATAGTGCCGGAAGTTTTGGCGGTGTTTCCTGAGGGGCATGCCAGCCCGAAACAGACGAGTGACTTCATTCCACTGAGAGATGACAGAAAAAGTTTAGTTTACGCCAAGTTGTCCATGTCAAGCTGACCTAATGTGACAGTTTAGAATATACGTGTTGGGACACCACTGGATACAAGGATAATTTGGTGCACCTTGGTTAAGGATTTACCAACGTTTTGCCACACAAACAACAGTCTTTGTCAATCAAGACAACAGAGAGAACCAAGTACTTACACCAAGTGTGTGTAAGTACTTAAACTATTACTCAATTCACGTATAACTGGTCTTAAAGGGCCAAACACCAGCAACACATATAGTATAAATAATAATGTTATTGTGAGACCAACAGTTTTTACTTATGGCCTCATCGGGGGTTTTCCAGTGCCCACAAAACTTACTTTCATAATAAAATTGTTCCTCACAGTACATGTGTCATTTAAGACAAATTTCCTCCTTTACTTTATCAACCAAGTAGCTGAAGTGCAAGAAATCTATACAACAACGGAAATGGATTTTATATGCAGCCCTAGAGAAAAAGACACGTTTGATCGTTGCTGGTCACACTGATACTCGCCTCTATTCACATTCTGACTCGCTGTACAGTGACGCTTTAATTGTGACTTAAATCAGACCCAAACTTAAACTCACGAGGATGAAGTGAGATTGAGAGGGTTTTAAAATATGTATATGTGTGTACAATCGAGAAGTCACGTACATAAACTGGACGAGCTATGCACAAACAAGCCGCTGGTCTTAAAAGGTCGAATCATATTTAAACTTCGGTGTTGACGAAAAGTTGAATACTGGGCAACTGAACAACTCGACAAGGAGGAGGCTTAAGTAGGAATAATAATGTTGAAAGTTATTTGTCGCTTTCAACAAGAAACCTGACAATAAAGTATGAGGTGTACTACTCTGAGGTAAGGCACTGTTAACTATAATTCCCCACATGAATTAGCTGCTAGTCAGCTTTTAGCTAGTTAACGGTCACCCTTAAAACTCACCAGTTTTGTGGCTCGGTACGGTCCGGGGGTGATAACACGAGAACTCATATTTATCACTAAAGAGAGCGCTGACGTTTTCACTTCATCCGATGTGAGAAGAGGTAGAAAATATCCATTCCTCGACGAAGTAAATTCTCGATGTTGTGCTGCCGGTGCTGCTGTAGATCAGCTCCGCCTGGCTGCTCTCGGTCTGTTCAAAATTACGAGCCGACGTCTTCTCGCAGGGGATTGGACGGCGCGTGCGTCACGTGACCAGCCTCGAACTGACGAGGGCGGAGGATCAAAACAAACGGCGATGCACGTTTAAGAAGCTGTGATGAATGTCTCCATGAAAGGTTAATTCATATTTGTTCCCATTTTACCCCAGTTTTTTGTCGAATGGATATTCAGCTGCCCTGCTCAAGCCAATATGCGCAACCAAAACTTTCTTCAATGCTGCCTGCTGTGCTCCAGTTCGCCTGACAGAGTCGAGCTGCAGTTCAACTGGAGAGTCAACTTTATTGTATCCACTGACACATGCACTTTGAATTTACATTAGCATATCTTAACAGACAAAGAGAGTGTGGAGAGCGACAAAGACAAAAAGACAGTGGTGGTTGGAGACATTCCTAAGGGGATGGCTGGTGGGAGGTGGGTCTGACTCTGGCCGCTGCCACAGACATGCTAATGTCTGCAAACAGTGCACTAACGTCTGTAAATCCAGTTTACTGCTGTAAATCTGATGTGGCCAAACCATTTGAGGTTGTGGTTCTGTGGTACACATCCAGACATCAGTAAAAAGTATCCACAACAGCTAACACGCGATGGGGAGTAGAATATCAAAATAATAATAAAAAAACAAAGTGTCAATTAAGTATAAATAATAGAGCTAGAGAGAACTAGTCACATGACTCATATCCAATATACTGTTAATTGCATTTAACATCCATGGACAATCATGTGCAGCTCTTTTAGAATAATCTTTATCACTCACAATATTCAATGCCTAAATAGCTTAATATCTATTGCAAAATATGTAATGTGAAGCTTCAGTACAATACAGGGGCTTTGACTTACACATTGGTATGGTTCATTTTGGACCAATGTTGAACCCAAGAGCAAGTCTGCCCCCAGCTGGTCATCAATCAAGAATATCTTCCATTTGACACTCAAATATTAGGCAAAACTGAGTCCTGAGCAGTTGTGAAAAGTTCTGAAGTATTTACGACATTTACTTATATTCCACTACAATTCAGAGGTATTAATTTGACAACATGTTAATAGTTTATGTTATCATGGTTTTAAATAGATTTTCTCTTCTTCTCCTTTCGGCCTTTCCCTTCAGGGGTCACCACAGCGAATCAATTGCCTCCATCTAAGCCTGTCTCCTGCATCCTCTTCTCTCACACCAACTACCTTCATGTCCTCTTTCACATGGTTTTAGATAGATAATTCTGGTAAATCTTGTTATCTTATCTTACAAAAAAAAAATTACAAGCTACCTAGCAGTATGTAATGTAATTCAAATTACTTTTGGCAAGTTCAATATTAATAAAAGTAAATCACAAATAAAAATTATTATCATTGAATCAAGTTAAACATTTTAACCCATAACGCCAGCATTACTTCATTTTGTTTGGGTCAACATAAATGGACTATGCAAAATGTTAAATTTTTGCACATTGCACAACTAGAGTGATCCTGTGTGAAAATCTAGTGTGAAGACATAAACTGTTTTAGTTGATCCTTTGTTGTAAAGGTCTGCTCTGATTTCTTCCATTATTTTGTTTATCAAGTAATTAACAAAAGCAATACAGCTGACAGTTATTTTCTTTGATTGATTATCAACTGTATAAAATGTCACAAAATAGTTTTTTTTATCTGAACAATAAAGTTGACTGTCATAGTAAATATAGCAAATGCCCTCAATTGATAGGTTTATACATATGAATTTTTGCCTGAAAATAATTAAATGATTTATAATTTATCATCAATTATTGGTTGGTTTGTTGGTGTTTATATATATATATATATATATATATATAATAACTTATTCTGGCCAAAAAAGATTTTGATGAAATAAAAATGTAACAATTTGCTTGTAATTTTACACTGCAGAGATGAAAGTCAACATTACTCGAAAATACATTTGAGGGTTATTTTAAAGTCAAGATTTAGATGTGTTTATATTTAGAAAAAACTGCCGTGACCCGGATTCGAACCGGGGTTGCTGCGGCCACAACGCAGAGTACTAACCACTATACGATCACGGCGAGCTATCCGTCGGACGAGTTCGCACGTGTTTCTGTACGGTTACTTCTCTGATGTGACAACGACTGCACTCTTCTTTGTGCTTAATAATCACATCGGGAACAAAGTCAGACATGAAATGAGGTTAAACCCGAGTGGGCAGTAACGTTCACAATGTGGAAAAGACATTAGTCGCAAACTGAAAGTATAATGGAATAATGTAAACTGCTCATGCGGTCTTCTCTGAGTACTTTTTTTGTGAATTGTGAAATCTTATTGTGGTCGTTATTTTCAGTTTGGGTGGGTTTCGGTGTAACCACGAAAGCGGAGAGTCGCTTTTTAGTGCCAAAAATAAAAAAAGGTAACTTCAGTTTTTGACTGTCGTGCTAGGGGCGTGGCTTTATGGTAGTTTAAAAAATGAAGTCGACAGTTGATTGGTCGACAGCGGTGCATTCTTCCTTTCGTTGTGTTCTCTTTACCAATTGGACAAGACGTAGCCACTCCTCGCTTATGATTGGCTGATTAAACAACACGAATTTCAAATTAGATATTTTTTTCTCGGTGTGTTGTTGAGGGAAGCGTGTTTAACGTTTGCTGGTCGGCTGGGCATTGGCGTGTTAGTAAGCGGCCAACGTTAGCGTTAGTAGAAAGGTACAAAACTAACTGCTTAACATGAAGATAGCTGTTTAGCTATTAGCTATTTTTATTTTAACTGAAATGGGAGAAACCGCGACGTCAACACGGACAGGATTTCTGGACTTCAGTCCAGGGAGGAGAGACAACGCTAACAAGGAGAACGATGTTCCGACACTGAGTCTGATCCAGTTTTCAAAGGCTCCCTTTGTCACATTTGGCACAGTAAAGTTAGGAACCTCTAAGTCCACTGTTTTGCGAATTGAGAACCCAACGGAAGATGCGGAAGCAGAGGTTACAGTTGAAAAGATCCCTTCAAGTAAAGGCTTTTCTGTGGACTACAACACGTTTACGATTCAGGTACGTTTTCGCCCCACAGCTTGTCTTTATTTTTTATTAAGGGACGCATTAATGTTTATATATCATAGAAACGGTGAATCAAATCTGTAGCTTGAGATGCTGGACTGTGACAACAGTCAGCAGAGTTGACTGGATTTGCAGAACGATGAGGTAAAAGTCAGACATAAACTTAGTTAATGTATGTCTCTGCCTCCACTGCATCCCTTGCAAGACTTGAAGTCAGTCCAATTCTTGCCTTGTGCTTTCCGTTTGCAGCCCGAAGGCTCTTTCCATTTGACAGTAACTTGGACTCCAACAGAAGAAGGTGGGATCAGAGAGCTCATCATCTTCAATGCCAATGGAGTTCTCAAACACCAGGCTGTTCTGCTGGGGAGAGCAGAAGCTCAAAAAAAGAAAAAGGTAACCACAGACCACTATTTTGATGCATGGAAAAGTCTGTCAGTTTAAAAAAAAATAGATGAATAATAATTAGAAAGTGTAAAAGTACCTATCACAATTTCATGAAGCCATCAGATTGATTGTGTGAAAGAAAGAAAGCAAATATTCACACTTTCAGAAGCTGAAACAAGTGTAGTTTTGACATTTTACACTGAACGATAAAGTGCAAGTGATGGGGTGGGTCTTTTTATTCAATTTTGTTTAGAAAATAGAACTTTCTATACTACATCTGGGATGACGTGGTTCCTCTCTTTACAAATTACCCCCCCAAGCTTTGAAAACACCCTCTCACATGGCACTGAGGACGTTGGCGAACCTGAGACCATGAGTGCCATGTGGTTCAGGTTAGGATACACAAGTTTTTGTGTATCCACTTGCACCAGTATGCCACTCCTTATATGTCCTTTGTTTTTTTTCCTTTCATGTTTCAGAAGAGCTTATGGGACACGATCAAAAACAAAAGAGGGGGTGAGAAAGTCACTGTTCCTAGGGGGAAAAAAATGGAGCCCCCCCTGAAGATGGCAGCTAATAAAACCTTCCAAGTGTCCCGAAAACCACAGTACAAACGGGAAAAGCCACGCAGCCCGCTTGCTTCTCTCAATGAGGGCAAAGCTGTCAGAGAGAGGTCCCTTACGAAGCACAGTCCCATTGATGATGGCCCTTGGAAGTCAGAGGAAGAGATGGCTTTAAATCTCATCCAGAGACAAAAGTCTCTGGCCTTGTCAGATCAGGAGAATTTCTATCATATTAAGAAGAACTCTCCTGTTGTCCTGCTTGTCCCGGCCACAAAGCTGATGGACAGCATCTCTGCTAGCCCAGATACCTTGGGGAGCAAACCTGAAAACAAAGATCTTACCAAAATATTTAACAGGACACTCTCACCCATCGGGACACCAGAGAGATTTAAGAAACTCATGCCTCGTATTCAGTCTGAAAGCCCAGTTCCTGCTACTGTAAAGTCTGTGGCTGATGATTTGAACAATGAGTTAACTAAAACTCCTGTTTTATCTTTGAAAGATGCACTGGCCCTCATTGACTCTGATCTGAGCCACATTAACAGTAGTCCTCAAGACTCTAACTCGAGTTGTGACTTTTCAGATTCACTGGAATCCAAGACTGACAAAAATATCCTTAAAGCATTACCAGATAGCCCAGAGCTGTCAGAGTCAACTGAGCCTAGACTGACTTTCTTTGTCAGCAAAAAGGTTGTTGTGAAGGAGGTTGTTTCAGAGTCTGATAAGGCTATAGAAGTGGTAAAAAAGACTTCTTTTACCTCTGCCACAGTGACCAAGAGCAAAGCACCAGTGGAGGAAAACAGTCAGAGTGCAAGAAAAATAAAGAAGTCAAGACGAAGGTTGTTGGAGAAAACACTTGAGCTCTCTGACAGTAGCAGTCAGTGTGAGTCAAGACCAAGCACTCCAAGACTTCCTGTTATAAATCCGGAAACAGTCACTAAGGGATGGCAAAACTCTGAGGTGACCGACCGTCTGTGTGAAGTCGCACATCAAGCCGTGGAATTTGCCTCTTCCAGCCCGACTCCACAGCTCAATGGCTTGGCCACACCTGTTACCTTCCCTGTCACATCCCCTCCCTCTGTGGCTCCTACTTGCTTTTCTTTCTCAATCACCTCCCCACCTCCTGCAGTCCCTGCCTCCATTGATTTTACTGTCACTTCTCCGTCACCCTCGAGCTCATCTCCTCTTCCTCTTCACCGCAACCTCTCACTGAGCCCTAAAGTGTATGTGGAGCCCCCAGCTGTTTCTGCCCCTCCATCTGTTCAAGAAGACTCATTTCCCATTCATATGGCAGTGAAGAGCAAGAAGAGGAAGAGTGAGGAGTATTTGAAAAGTGATGTGGTGATAGAGGACGCAGGGAAAACTGACAGGGTCAAACGGAGCAAGGTGGTGGCTGGAAAACCTGAGGCCTCAAGATCGTTGCAGGAGAGGAGAAGTGCGTCACAGAGGCAACAGCAGAGAACTGCAGGTGAGCAAATGCAAAGAAAGTTTGTTAAGTGTTTGAATCATAATAAGAACTTAAAAATACTATTATTTCTTCAGTTTCAGATATTACATGTAGTGCATACAACAAATATTAAATAAATTTTTTTATTATTAACATTATTAACATTCCAACACACATCCTCAGTTGTATTAACCAGAACTAATGCAGTCAAATACATCAGTCCTGCAAGAAGGCGTCCCTTCATTAAAGCTTAGTATGTTATACTTTGGTTAAACCAGTGTCAGAAGGGTGTTGATTCACATTTACGGTCATTTAGGAGGATGTAGTTTGTGCTGAAATGTTTTACAATTAACTCACAGGTGTTTCTTTCTTCACCTCATTTAAATCAATGAGTTTCGGTTAAATAATAGTGAAATAGCTCCCTGTTAAAGTACAAGTGTCTTCATTCATCAATTATGATTTATAATAATGTGATCTGATAACTGCTAGATGCAAGAAATTAAATGTCAGAAGAGTGAGTGTTATTTGTAATGTTAAATTATCGAAGGAGATCTTTGAAGGCACAGTCCCACAAATGCATATAATTGCATCCTGGAGTTGGAGACATTCAGACATCAAGGTTATTGGAAGCTGTACGTTCATGCATTAAAGTCGGTGACAAATGTTAAATATCTGTTTTCAAAGATGTTTTGGTACCTCTGCTTTTAAAACTTGGCTTGCTCCTGGACCGTCTGTGTTTAAATTAATTGATTTTTTTTGTGTATAACTTCTTTTCCCCAGGCTCAGTGCGTTCACTGACTACATCATCTCTAAAGAGCACACGTTCTGCTGTTCCTGCCCGGGCAAAGCAACCAAACTCCAAACCCGCCTCACGAGGTATAAGAGGATGTTTAAAGGAAAACTTATCCTTAAATAACAGACAGCTCTTGTAACGTAGGTCTGTCAGAGAGTTGGGGTTAATGTACATTCATAGGAGAGAAATGTTATCTCAACAAAAGTCAGAAAGCAAAGCTGTTGCTCAAACCTTATCAGTCAAAAGCTTTTGCTAATTCCAGCATAAAATTACCTTTTTTTTCTCTCTGTTTCTCACAGGTGCACTGTCTCAGAAGTCATCTGTGAAGACAGCAAAGGTTGTTGCTGTAGCGCAGTCGAAGCTGACCTTTATTAAGCCAGCACAAACGGGTATTTGATAGCAGGACATTGTGAAATTAACTTTTTGGACATGTGATTATGTATTTTTGCTTTTTAAATTTAATTTTTTTTTAAATTTTGTCTTTTATCTACCCTTGTCTCCCAGCCATACCGAGGCATCCAATGCCGTTTGCTGCAAAGAACATGTTCTATGATGAGAGGTGGATTGAGAAGCAGGAGAGGGGATTCACATGGTGGATCAACTACGTCCTCACCCCTGATGACTTTAAAGTCAATACTGAAGTATCTAAAGGTAACATCCTCACACTGAAACACTCAGCATGTTGTCACTGCTCAAGGTAAAAGTTTATTTTAATTAAGAGAGGCTGAAGTGTGAAGTTTTTGGTTTCAAGAAATATAGAAATAATGATGCTTCACACTAGCTGCCAGATGCTGGCTGAACATCTAGATTTTTGTACAAGAGGACTTTGTAAGCCTGTGCAAGTACTTAATGTGTTTTTATGTTTTTCTTGTGCAGTGAGTGCTGTGTCCCTTGCCATGGGCAATAGCGACAACTTCAGTGTCCCTAAAGCTCCGACCAAGGAGGAGATGTCTTTCAGTACCTACACAGCCCGGCGGAAGCTGAACCGCCTCCGTCGTTCTGCCTGCCAGCTGTTCACATCTGAGGCAATGGTCAAGGCTATTCAGAGGCTCGAGCTTGAGGTGGAGGCGAAGCGACTGCTTGTCCGAAAAGACCGCCATTTGTGGAAGGATATAGGTAATTTTGAAACCCACTGATGTCGGGTCAGTAAATGCTCTGAAATTCCAACTAAACCCCGAATAATAACTGAAATTAATGATTTTATTATTTTTCCTCAAAAAAAGGGGAACGTCGAAAGGTCCTGAACTGGCTTCTTTCGTACAATCCACTGTGGTTACGGATTGGGCTTGAGGTAATCTTATACAACAGTGTTTTCTTCTTCTGCTTTCCAAATTGTGTCACCAGTGTTTTCACCAGCTGTGTTAAATGTGTTGCTTATTTTCAGACTATATACGGCGAATTGATCTCGCTCGAGAGCAACAGCGATGCTTTGGGTCTGGCTATGTTTGTCCTCCAGCGGCTGTTGTGGAATCCAGACATTGCTGCCGAGTTCAGACACTCCAAAGTGCCTCACCTTTACAAAGATGGTAATTTAAGAAGGAAAGGGCATTTCTTAACTGAAGGTTATAGTATGTTATCTGATGTAAAGGGAAAAAAAAAAACAGGAATATTCTGAGGTAGACACTTTCTTTGGGACCAACATTAAGTATATTTATATCCAAGTAATTAAAGGGATATTGTGTAGGTTATCAGCTCAGGTTCCCATTTCCTATGCCAACATAAACTTCTTGCCATATGATAAACTCAAACGAAATCCAAACCCTAATGATGAAAATTGAGAGCCTAGGTATGTGTTGAACTTTGAAATGGTCAAATAACCCAACTAAAACAAAACTTTTAAATTTCCTGCTGAGAGCATTTTTAGACACTCTCCAAAATGAGAGCATGTCTATCATTGATATAGTTTATTTGTCAATGGATTAGTGTCTATGGTGCTTAAATAATCTGCATGTGCAATAAAGTCTCTTTAGCTCAAGGAAACTTGTGACAGCTTAAAGACCTAGAATGGCCAAAATTTAGAGCAGGCAAATTTTTTGGACATTATTGACAATTTATTTGCAACAGCTATCACAATTCCCCTCTGTTTGAAGAACGACAATGTAAATGTCTCGCTTTGTCAGATCAAAAGTCCAAAACCCAAAGATATTGAAATTACAGTCATATAAAACAACAAATTGTCACATTTAAGAAGCTGAAGCAATAATTGCTGCCTAACCCTTCTGTAGTATAAAAGACAAATGAGTTTCATGTTGTCTTTTCAAAAGGTAGTCACCTTAATTATATACATTATATTTTAAGCATCTTTTCAACTTTTCTGGGTTAGGCCACGAGGAGGCGCTGTCTCGCTTTACACTGAAGAAGCTGCTCCTGCTGGTGTGTTTCCTGGACAAGGCCAAAGAGTCCCGGCTGATTGAGCACGACCCCTGTCTGTTCTGTGTGGACGCAGAGTTCAAGGTAGTTCTAAGGCCTCCCCATTTTGTCAACGAACATTTATACGTTGAGAAAATTAAATTACTAACTCATTAAAGGTCAAAGAAACAGCCATATCATGAGTCAAATAATTGTGGTATTTGTCTCAAATCTGTCAGGATGTCTGTATTTAGCCTCTTCTTATTCTTTGGAGCCTGAGTGTGCTTTTTCCAAGAGAAAAATTAGGCTTATTTTGAGTATATATTAGTTAATGTATAAAAATCAAAGGTAGTTACTTTACCATCACCCCTTGTTCTCTTAGGGCTTAACTGTGACTTTGACAACTGACGCTGATAGTGCAGCATGGAAACAAGACATTTAATCAGATTATTCAGTCTAATATGACTATCAGGAGAATATATGTGTAACCATCCAGGTTACATCACACAGTGCTTATTTGACTACTTTGGTCTGCTTAATAATTTGGCAGTGTAGACAAGATTTTTAACACATTTTTGCTAAACAATCCATCAAGAGGACTAAACACATAGACTGATGCGTAACTCTGGTGTCACAAGGAAGTAACTGATGATTAGCATTAATATTTACCGCATCTAATGAAATTGAAGCTGCAAACAGTTTGCTGATTATTTGATCAGGTGATTAACATAAAATTATTGACCGACTGTTTTGATAATCGAATAATTGTGTTAATCGGTTTGATGGTTTATGCTTCTCAAACATAATAGACCCAAGCTTAAGTTGTGAAATCACTCCTTGGAGCCGTGACTTATTCCTAATTCATTGAAAAACAGCATAACTGTCATTGTAAGAGTTTATTCATTATCAGCCCAGCTTTAGAAAAGACAATCATAGCCTGGCGTTATTCACTTTTAGGACCAGGGCTATAGGTATCAAAATGAGAAAACATACTAATGTGTACAGAGTCTATGCCACCTTGTATCAGAAAAGGTAATTATTCTAAAGAAAGAGGAGCACAGACCCACAAGCTATCCATAATGAGCCTCATGTTCCCCACCATCCTCTAGTTTTCTGAATTTTAATCCATCTTGCATTGCATTGTAATGATGAAAACTTTCACACTTGCTTGCTAGGCTGCTGGATTTATCCATTTTGCCTGGACCCAGACTATCAATAGTTTGCTCTCCTGTTGTTTATTCAAGACAGACAGATGGTTCATTCAATAACCTGCCAGGAATTTACTTGAGAGCATCCACCTGTTTCTAAACAGTTTCCAAACACCTTTTTTCTCTTGAATAGACGAGTAAAGACCTCCTCCTGGCCTTCTCCAGGGACTTCCTTAGTGGAGAGGGAATCCTACCCAGGCACCTTGGCTACCTGGGACTACCAGTCACCCATGTTCAGAAGCCCCTGGACGAGTTCAGCTTCGCTGTGAAGAATTTGGCAGTTGACTTGAAATGTGGCATTCGTCTAGTGTGAGTGAAACTTCCTGAATGTAATGTGATGCTCTGATCCCTGGTCAGGCTTAGGTACACAACAGTATCTACGTGTTTAGGAAGTATTCATTTCTCTCTGTGGCATGATAAAGGTCTTTTAAATTTTTTATTTTTTAAATAAGTAATAAATAAACTTTTTTTTATTGTTATATAAAATTACACTGATCGATCCATATCACCACACAACGAAATGTGATTAGTTTAATAATAATAATAATAATAATATTAATATATTGAGCTGCTTCAGAGTCTGTCTACCCAGAAACATGCAAATGATAACATTTTCCTATAGCTACTTTAAATTGAGCTATTTAGTTTGAAACAAAATATATATTTGGTGTAAACTAAACCAATGTTTTATACTGCTGATTTTTCAAATGGTAAAATAAAACTTTCACAGAATATTGGCTTATAAAGCAGTTGAGGAGGGGTAAGCTGTGTAGTTATGTATAATTATGTAATTTGTGGTCATCAGTAATTTGAGTATCGCAAACAATGCAAAGTTCTTTGTGAAGTGAAAAACTTCCACACTAACAAGGTTTGAAAAGTGGAGGTTAACCAAGATTTTTATGGATCAACTTCAGAAAGTCAGTTTTCTTTTTTGTGTTGGGTTTCCTTCTAGACGTGTGATGGAGCTCCTCGTCCAGGACTGGAATTTGTCAGCGAAACTCCGTCTGCCAGCCATCAGCCGCTTGCAGAAGGTCCACAATGTCGACATGGCTCTACAAGTGCTCAAAAGCAAAGGGGTCGACCTCAGAGATGAACATGGTAATTGTAATTTTCCTCCTGAGCAAACAGCAAAATGAGGAGATGCTCAGCCTGAAAGAATGTTTGCCCTCAACAAAATGAGATTTGGTGTCTTTCATCACTGTAGCACATTTGAAATCTCATTGCCTACATCTTTTACTCAAGCACAAAACACTGACATTTCACTCCATACCTTTTTGTGTTCACACACAGATAAAACTGAATTGCTTTGCCTTTTAGAATGTGAAAGAGTAACAACAGGTTGCTGAGCCAATCAGAAGAGAGGATCTAAGACTCTCTTGATTGGCTGACTATTTTCTCAGTGACCAAATAAAAATATGAAGTTTCAGATAAACACTCATTGAAACCAAATCCTGCAAGGATGGTTGGTGGGTTCTTGTGGGCAGTGCTGAGGACATGGCTGGGGGTAGTGACTTCTTTGCTGTGTCACAAAGTTTCAGAAGTTCTGACAGCTCACTTGAAGATGCAATTTTTTGATTATGGGCTGTGTGTATTTTGTCAATGGTTTTACACTTTCACAGTATTGATATCAAAAATTTCATCTCATTTTATACAACATTAAGATTCTTTAAGTCATAGTTGTAATATGAATATTAATGGACAAATCATGAAATTAACAATCCTATTCTAAGGCTTAATCATTATTTTCATTACCAACCAGTCAATTGTTTTTTTGCTTTCATTCATTTATCAAAGGGGATTCTGTAACATGTCAGAAAATGGGCAAAAGCTCAGTTCCCAAAGCTCAAGCTGACGGAACCAGCAAATGTTTGGCCTTTTTATTCTCAACATTTTAAAGAGATTCATTTTTTCTTAATTGACTAATTGATAAATTGTTATTTTTAGCATTGTCGGGAATCTTCAGTTTACTGCAAAAGTCAGAATTTTAAAATTGTGAGCAATGCTTGTCGCAGTTTCCCAGAGGGCATTAGGGTACTCAAGAACTGTGTCTGTATTTTCAGGCTCCACCATTGACTCCAGAGATATTGTGGATGGACACAGAGAGAAGACATTGAGCCTCTTGTGGAAAATTATCTTCACATTTCACGTATGTGTCCAACTTGACTGAAAGTTCACAAAATTCTACTCATTTTTTGTATCCCGTGAAGAGTTGAATTATATGATGCTGTCAAATAATCTGTAAAGGTGGAGGTGATTTTGGATGAGGATCAGCTGAGAGAGGAGATTGGCTTCCTAACGAGAACCTTGAGGACCAAACAGAGACTGGTGTCTCTGAGGGCCGATCGGGGCCTTCAGCCGAGTCCCAGACAGACCCGGGCACCATATGATCACAGCAGCACCAAGATTACCCTGCTGATGGACTGGGTCCGTGCTGTGTGTGAATTCTACAATCTGAAGGTGAGTTTGACATTTTCAATTCCAGCTCACGGACAAAGAAAATTATTGACATGTTTGGGGTTGGACATAAAAATTGACGTAGTCTGAAGTGAAGCCAGTGTGGAAATGCCTTAAAACTCCCTTTAAGCAGTTGTTTAATACCTACATCCATTAAGCTAATCATTAGTCTTTAATATATTTTAACAGGTTAATTAAAAATTAACTTAAGGAGCTATTTGTGTGCACTCACTACACTACATATACATGTTTATTTACCAGTCTAGTAGAAACGTGGTGAGAACAGCATCAAATTTGGTTCCTTTACTCGCAAGGGCCTTCTCCAGCAGTGGAAAGCATCGCCAATGTTAACTTCTGTCTCTGCCGCCTCCTTCCTTCTGTCAAACTTAACTCACTTACCAACCAGCCCTGGCCCATCTTGTCACTTTGCAACAGTGACTCACTGTAGCTATTGTAGTCTGCCCTGAAGACAGAACTGCTTTGAGAGTGTATTACAACCTCTTGTCAGGAGGTAGCTACTCTGTCTGTATTAGTGCCAAGAATCAACAAATGCCCAACTTGCCATTGCAATTGATTTGATATGTGGCAGTATTTTCACTGTTAGGACCATAACCTTATTTCTGGCATTAAAGAACCTTTAACATATTTTTTAGCCCAAAATCACTGTCACAGTCTGATAAGTTTTGTTTTTTAAATCGGTTGTCTGTCTCTGCAGGTGGAGAACTTCACTGTGGCGTTCTCGGATGGCCGCGTCCTCTGCTACCTTATCCACCACTACCACCCCTGTCTCTTGCCAGAGGAGGCTGTCAGTCACAGCACCACACAGACTGTTGAGTGCTCACCAAGGGGCCGCCTGGAGCTCAGCTGCTCAGCCAGTGACTCTGACACCTCCTTTGACTCCTTGCCGGCAGACCTGAACGGTACATGTCAGCTGTGTGCTTTGTCTTCAGTGCAGTTGTCAGTTTGGATACACTTTTTTATAAAAATTGATGCAGAGACGTCACTTGTACACCACACAAACATTTGTGGGACATTTGAATGTCAAAAAGAAATCCAGGAAATTACGACTACAAATGCTGACACAAGAATAAACCAGAATTTCTGGTCCAATATGTTTCAAACAATCACTGGTTTTATCAAGAGCAAACCCACCTGCTGTATTTATTGAAAATAAACAAAAGGGAGGGGTTTTCCAAGTTCTTAAAATATGTAGCTTTGGAAATTTTGCACCTGTCAAGTGTAAGCTTGTATGTATGATTTCCAATAGAGGTGTTGAAGAGAGAATTCAACCTGTATTTTGAATATTTAGGATTCTTTGAGGATATGCCCTAATGTTCAATGACATTGAAAGTATGTTCAAATCACATTAAATATACACAAAAACAACAAGGAAAAGTAAAAAAAAAAAATGACGTATGATGATGTATCTGTGCCATTTTATGAACAGGCCCAAATTCTCCATCAGTAGAATTTAAAGAACTACTGGAAAATGAGAAAAGCAACTTCAGACTGGTCAACACTGCTGTGGCTTTCCTGGGTGGAGTTCCTGCCATGATCAACCCAGCTGACATGTCTAACACCATCCCCAATGAGAAGGTGAGAGTGGACTAGAGGTCTTTCTCTGTCTTCTGCGGGGCTGCACTTACAAAAAAATATAATTGGAGATGTTTACATGCACTGTACTAACCTTACAACCACGGCTGCAATTAAAAATTTTCGTTAATGGTCAATCTTCCGCCCAGCAAATGTTCAGTATTTTTGTGCAATGCCACCATGAAAAGTGCTCCTGTCGCAGCCCCAAAGTATATCTAAAATTAGTGTCAAGATCAGAGTAAAACGGCTCTACAGCTCTGTCTTCAGTCCCATGTTTTTGTTTCCAGGTGGTGATGTCTTACCTGACCTTCTTATGTGCTCGCCTGCTGGACCTGCGGAATGAAACCCGTGCAGCTCGGGTCATACAGGGAGCATGGAGGAAATATAGACTGAAGAAAGACCTACAGCTCTACAAGGTCTGTGCAGTGTTTGGCTCAACTGAAAACTAATTTAATTTTATTGGGCATAAAGAAACAAATACCCTACAATTGCTGTTTCAATTAGATTATTTTTTTTTTTTTTAAACCAAATTTTTGTTACAGTAAAAACTAAAGGTTGGTAGTTGTTTGTTTATTAATGGATGCACCATTGTTGACTTTGGATTAACAAAACTAAATCTAGTGCACAAAGCTGAAAATGAATCTGTCTCCTTTGTGCTTAAAGTTGCTTTGATCAATAATTTTGCATGAACACTCTAAGTGACGTCATCTGGGGCTGACAAATGAAGCCAACACTAAGTGTTGAAAACTGCAGTTCCTCAAATGGCCTCTGTCTCCAAAAAGTAGTCAATCTTCATCGACTCATTTTAAAATGCCCACTTGGTAAATAAATAAACAGTTGTTTTTCATATTAACATAGAAAGGGGATTATATGTGAAATTCACAACTCCAAGAGAGAAAAAAAAAAAAAGAACACTAGTCACTTTTGTTCTTTCTACCACTTTGCACCATATTGTGTTAAATGTTTGGCATAGAAATGCGTATAAAACTAACGGAAATAACTTTATCTTGTTTCTTGATTTTTTTTGGATACAGGAGAGAAACATGGCTGCTGTGAAAATCCAGTTAGCTGTGAGGACTTTTCTCCAGAGGCGGAGAGCCAAGAAGCAGAATCAAGCTGCTATTATCATCCAGTCAGTCTGGAGAGGTTATGTAGCACGCAACAGACAGAGGCTCGAGAAAGAGGCCAAACTCCGGGCCCTGCAGCATAAAGCAGCAACTATCATCCAGGTAGGTGGTACCTACCTACCTATTACATACACAAAGATTAAAACATTAGTCTGAAAAATGTACATGATCAAGTTGTACAAAATGATCTATTTAGACGTAGCTGAGTATTTATACTTGATTTTAATGTTTATGGAAGCCCTGAAAGGCAAGTGAATTCTATGTTTTTTTAAATATCCTGTGGGTTGTTTTATACAAAAAATGTTATGTTAAAATAAAAAGAATATATATCAGTCAGCATTCTCAGGTGTTGATTTTTTTTTACTTGTGGATTTCACAGTATCAATATCTGTCCTTGTTACAGCAAGGATGCTTGCTGCATAATGAAGCCTCCTTGTGTTATTGATATTTGAATAGATGGTTCTTATCTTGTCCATGCAGGCTCAGTGGAGGATGTTTTCAGTTATGAGGACTTACCAACGCCTCAGATACTACACCATTGTTGTCCAAGCACAATGGCGAATGCAAAGTGCAGCCTCTGCTTATAGAAAAATCTACTGGGCAGCAACAGTCCTTCAGAAGCACTCACGAGCATGGGCTGTTGGAAGAAGAGATCAGGAATCTTATCAGTCCCTTAGAAAAGCAGCGGTGAAACTACAGAGAGGATACAGAAGATGGAAAGCCTGGAAAACAGAGAAAGAAAACTGTGCTGCCAAAGTGATACAAACTGTGTTTAAGAAATGGTACAAGGAAAAAATGGCCAAAAGAACAACTGCTGCTGTAAGGATTCAGTCCTGGTACAGAATGCAGAGATGCCTTCATCAATACAAAAAGCTCAAAAGAAGTGCCATGTTCATTCAAGCTCAGTACAGAGGTCATGCGCAGAGGCGCTGCTTTAAGATGCTGAAGCTGCAGCAGCACTCAGCTGTTCTCATTCAGAGTGCCTTTAGAGGGCATGTTGTCAGAAAACAGGTAGCAAGGGTGAGATGTGCTACAGTCATAATTCAGAGCTGGTTCAGGGCCACTGTCAAAAGAGACGTGGAAAGGCAAATGTTTGTGAGGATGAGATACGCTGCTGTTACCATACAGGCAGCTTATCGAGGAAAAGTGGCCCGGGAGTTGCTGAAAAAGTGGCACAGAGCAGCAACAGTTATTCAGGCAGGTTTTAGGAGGTATGCAGCCCAAAGGCGCTACCTTGCCATGAGAAAAGCTGTCACTGTGGTACAGCAAAAGTACAGAGCCACAATTTTGGCTCGTAAGACAATTAGGGATTTTGAGGCTCTTAGGCATGCTGCAGTTGTTATACAAGCTAACTGGAGAGGCAGAGCTGATAGGAAGAAAATAGAAAATTGGCATCAGTGTGCAACTAAAATACAGGCTTATTACCGTCGACACAAAGCGCAAGCAGAGTACAGGTCAAAGAAGGCAGCAGCTGTAGTCATACAACGGCACTACAGAGCTAATGTGGCCGGACAGGAGATGCGAAAAGCATACCTATACAAGAGAGCAGCCTGTGTTACTCTTCAAGCTGGATTCAGAGGCATGAGAGTTAGGACGGGGCTAAAGAAAAATCACCAGGCTGCAACCGTCATTCAGTCCTCAGTGAGGATGTTTTTATGTAGGAAGAGATATTTTCTCCTCCAGAGTGCAGCAATTATCATCCAAAGTCGTTACAGAGCCCTTCTGCTCTGCAGAGCACAGCAAACTAAGTACAGAAAGCTAAAGCAGGCCACGATAAAGATCCAAGCTCTCTACCGGGGATATAGAGTAAGAGAAGCCCTAAGGAAGAAGCACAACGCTGCCATAACAGTCCAATCTCAGTTCAGGATGCACAGAATCCGTATGGCTTACCTTGCCACTAAGTGTGCTGCCATTATTATTCAGGAACGTTACAGAGCCAAAATGCTCAGGGATCAACAGCTGCAGAGATACAAAACAATGAAATCTGCAGCTGTGGTCATCCAGGCAGCATATCGTAGTCACAGGGCCAGGAGGACAGTTGCAGAAATGCACCAAGCTGCTAGAGTAATTCAGAGAAAATTCCTCGCAATCAGAGATAGAAAACGGTTTGTAGCTGTGAAAGCAGCAGCTTTGGTCTGTCAGCAGAGGTACAGAGCGGTGACCATGGCAAGAAAAGACCGTCTAGAGTTTCTTTCAAAGCACAGAGCAGTCATTTGCCTGCAGGCAGCCTACAGAGGCTATGTGGTCAGAAAGCAGTTGCGTCTTCAGCATACGGCAGCTGTAACAATCCAGTCTCACTTCCGAAAATACCAGCAGAGAATCTACTACAAGAGACTGTGCTGGGCTGCCAACATATTGCAAGCACATTACAGAGCCAATAAAGACATGAGAGAGGAGATGCACGCTCTTAGTGCCAAGAAGAATGCAGCTGTTGTCTTACAAGCTGCCTTCCGTGGAAGGAGATGCAGACAAATCATCAAACAAAGGCATCAGGCTGCCAGTGTTATCCAAAGAGCTTACAAAGCCCACTGTGAACGAAGGCAGTATGTTGCCTTGAAATCTTCTATCGTCACCATTCAGCGGAGGTTTCGGGCCAATGTAGCAGCAAAAGAAGAAATGCAAAAATACCAGAGAACACGCAGAGCTGCTGTTGTCCTTCAGGCAGCATACAGAGGGCGGCAGGTCAGAGAGGACGTTGCCCGTTGGCATCAGGCCGCCACTGTGATTCAGTCTGTATTCAGAAAACACAGAGAGGAAGTCAAATTCCAGGCCATGCAACTGTCCGCTGTTATCATCCAGAGACGCTATCGCTCCTCTATTCTTCAAAGAAAGCAAAGGGAGAAGTTTCTAAAAATGAGACATTCTGCTGTTGTCCTTCAGGCAGCTTTCAGAGGTCACTGTGTGCGAAACAACATCTCCAAGAAGCGCAAGGCTGCTACTGTAATTCAAGCAAACTTCAGGAGGCAAAAGCAGCAGTCAGCCTTCAGGAGACAACGCTGGGCAGCCTGTGTCTTACAACAGAGGTTTAGAGCACAGAGACTGAGAAACCTTGAGATGAAACATTACCAAGCGGTCAGAAAAGCTGTTGTTAATCTGCAAGCGGCCCTTCGTGGAATGATATCCAGAAGAATCCTCAAACAAAGGCATCAGGCTGTCAGTGTTATCCAGAGAGCTTACAGAGCCTATGCCGAACACAAGCAGTATCTGAAATTGAAACAGTCTGTACTTGCCATTCAGCAAAAATATCGGGCAACTGTAGCAGCGAAAGCACAAAGGACACGATACCTGGAAATGCGCAGGGCAGCCATCAGCCTTCAGGCAGCATACAGAGGCCAGCAGGTCAGAAAGAAAGTGGATTGTTGTCATCAGGCTGCCACTGTGATCCAGTCTGTATTCAGAAAACACAGAGAGGAAGTCAAATTCCAGGCCATGCGTCTGTCTGCCATTATCATCCAGAGATACTACCGTTCCTGTATTCTTCAAAGACGAGAGAGAGGAAAGTTTCTGAAAATGAAACAATCCACTATCATCCTTCAGGCGGCATTTAGAGGCTGGTGCGTCAGGGGGGAAATTAGCAGACGACATCAAACTGCAATTGTGATCCAGTCGTACTGGAGATGCTTGCTGCAAAGGCGAATCTTCCAAAGGACGAGAGAGGCAACTGTGACACTTCAGCGATGGATCAGGGCAGTGCAGCTCGGAAAGGTGGAGAGGAACAACTACATCCAAAAGAGACAAGCTGCCATCACGCTTCAGACACACTGCCGAACCTGGATAGCAAGACGACAGGTAACACGCTTTATGTAAATGACAGAGTTTGCTATAATTTTTTCTCCTTGACTTTCAGACAGTCCTTAGTTTACATACATTTATTGAAAAATTCTTAAATTCACTAATCACAGCAAACGTTTTTTGTTCCAAACATTGTTAACAAGTAGTAATTTGTAATTGTGGTCAGACCCCTGTCTTAAAGGAAGCATTTCAAAATGTGATACATAATTAATGAGCCCCAAAAGAGTAAACAAAATATGATTTAATGTTTTCCATACCACCATGTTTCAGGTACTAGAGGCAGCCAAGGCAACGAGGAGGCTCCGTTTTACGTCAGCAATCTTCCATCATCTCAGTGCCATAAAGATCCAACGAGCTCTAAGAGCCCACTGGGCTTTGGAGTCAGCTAAAAGACAAATTCATTCCGTGATCACCATACAGGTAAAGATAAAAGCTCTGAATTCTGCTTTTCAAAACAGACTTTGTTTTACAGTGGCAGGTTTACAGTGTTCTGTTTCATTGAGTTAAACTTATAAATACAGTGTTGCCTTGTCTTTTCGCAGCGATGGGTGAGATCAAGGCAGCAGAGGAGACGGTATCTGGAGGACAGGAGGAAGGTGGTTACAGCGCAGAGGGCAATCAAGTGCTGGTTAGCCCGTCGCCACAAAGCTGCGTCCATTATCCAGCAAGCCATCCGGAAATTCCTCTTTCTTAGGCGCCAGAAGAGGGTTCAACAGGGCATTGTCAAAGCTCAGGTAGATCAGCAAGGGGTGACTTTGGTTTGGGAATCTCAGATGACCACCGAATTCTCTGGAATTGTTATTCACACTACAGTCTCCAGCAGGTAGACTCACGCCAAGTGAATAGAGCACATTATCATCAGGAGCATTACATACAACTAACAAAGCAGAATAACAGCGTTCTGAAATGATCTGGATTCTGAAATGATAATATGGATTACAGACAATAAACAATCCAAATATTGCTTTAACAAACAGCAACTTTGTCAGATCATTTCCCCCTTAAGTAAACCTTGAACATAATGTAACCACAAAATATTTGCTTAGAATGAAAGAAAGTCTGAGGTCAAGGAGAACTGAATTAATCTTCCCTTTCAGATCTCACATACAGTTCCCCCTCCCCACACCCCATTCGCATAAAATGTAAACATCCCCTAATCACATGCACCAATGAATAACATCTAATTTATTTATTTGTTTTTTTTCCATCATTGTCTCTCCAGGCTCTGTGGAGAGGATACCGCTCCCGCCGACTGAATGACAATCCCAAAGTGGTGAAGTTGAGACACCGCTTGCATCAAGTTTCTGCTGGCGTCCGAGAAGAGGACAAACTGTGCAACAAGACGTCCTCTGCACTGGACTACCTCCTTCGATACAAACACTTCTCATACATTTTAGAGGCCCTAAAAAATCTGGGTAAGCCTTTGCCATTTCTGGTAATTCAGATATAAAACTTTCGACTACAACCCCATTGTATTGGCCACAAAGTAGATTCAGCAGAAGAGCATCCACTGTATTTATAATCCTTTTGCTTTATACACACACAAAGATACAGAAAACAAAACACACATTTCGGCAAACATCAACATAAATGAAGCAAGTAACTACTCGGACAGAAAGCGTTATTTTCATACATTGACACTCATAACTCATAATTAAACATTTTAATCAAAAATAAATTTTATTTTCTTCGTTATATTAACATATTTACTGTGGAGCTCTCATACAAAACATTATGCAAGGTTTACACAAACATCTACATTCATCATCTTTTACTTTGGTTGTGACCTTTCTCCCGAAACAATGCAATCACTATCATGGCTATTTGTTCCCATTTAATAACTTTTTTTTTAAAATCAATAATATTTCTTAAATTGGCCATTTGTAAAACATCAGGCAAATAAGAATAAAAAGAGCCAGAGGCAGCCTTCAGATCTGTGCAGGCTACACAAATGCTAAGCTAACTAACTAAACTATCAAACATTTAACTAAACTTTATAATAATTAATATAATAAATGTGGCCTTAACAGACATCTGTACAAGTTTCAGCCGGTTTAGTCTGTCATTCTGTTGCTATAGCAGTGATTTCAAACACAAATTATGTAATCTCCAGTTGTTGAGGTTGTGAGTTGAGCAGTCAGAAAAACTGAGACTTCTTGAAGCTGGAAGAAGTTCCTCTTGTTGTTTTTTGCCAAGTGTTGTAATGGCAAATGTGCATGTTTTCCAGGTAAAACAGAATTTATTACATAAAAAAAGTGGTCAGTGTTTATTCCCCAAACCAAAAATGTTATGATCTAATGGTGTGAACAAGATAATAGACACTAATAGAAGGTGTGTGTGTTGTTTTTTTTTCTTGCTCGTTTGTGTGTGCTCACAGAGACTGCCACCAGGCTGTCCCCAGAGTGCTGTGAGCGGCTCGTAGGTAGCGGAGCCACCGACATCATCTTCACACTGATCCGCTGCTGTAACAGGAGCGTCCCCTGCATGGACGTAATCACCTTCTCCATCCAAATCCTCCTCAACCTCTCAAAGGTACTTCAGACCCACAGCTACTCTGAGTAGTGTTGTAATCATGTCCAGGGTGTGAAATGTGATGATAGTCAAACATAGTGATCAGTTGACTTTGGAAAAGTATCTCCTTTGACCTTAAAGGTATTCTTCTTGTCTGAAGGAAGGAAAGTCTTGTCAGTTCTGGGCCCATATTTATAAAACTTTGAACAACTACACTTCTAAGCTCTCGAAAATTATAGGAAATTGTCAGGTGGTGGAGGAGGCGCAACAGATGAATGATAGAAAAAGTAGAGAATTTAGTACCATGCTAACAAAAGATGAAAGATTACTTTGTGATTGCAAATCAAATCTATGCCATGTTTATTCTTGTTTGTTTGAAGCCCTGACAAATGCCAAAAGTGTAACATCCTTTTAAAGTAACTATTCTTAATTATACTGCCACAACTAGTTTGGTTATTACTATAAGATAAATAAAGTATTGGACCAAATATTAAATCGAAAATGTACTATTTACTACAGTTTACATGTAAATATGGCCCCTGCTGTCCTTCCCTCAGGTCAAACAAAAATTGGATTGAATTAAACAATAGCTCTGTTTGTCATAAAGATGTAGAAGTACTGTTGATTTTTTTTTTTTTTTTTTTTTTTCTTCTTCTTTCCTCCTCCTTCCCCTAAATCTTGGCAATGAAGTGAATAAATGTATTCCCAAAATGTTGACCTATCCATTTAATTCTCTAATCCTTTTGCTCTTTAAGGAAATACTTTTAACAATTTGATAATACCTCTTGATAATGGAGTACAGTAGCTTTTACAGACAGGGAACTATTGTCAAAAATGACAGAAATGATAGATACAACGGTTGGTAATCAAGCTAGCTTCTAGAGACGGTAGCCTGCTGTGGTGCCAAGAGTCTTTTTTTTTTTTAGTATTAGCTGACGATTTAACAGATTTTTCCTGTTTCAAACATAATCCTGGACACAGTGATGAATAACTAAAAAAAACAACATTTCTGGCATGAGAGTGAAGTTCACGCATCCATTTAGCTGAGAATGCACACAGATGTTCAGAGCATTTCATCAGCAGCTGTGATTTCTCACTTCCATGTAGACTTTCTGTTCCTTTATATGAAATAGTTGACATTTGGATAGTCTGTGTTTTTGTGGTTTCTGTTCCCAAAATGTATGTATTTATTTATTTATTTTGTATTTCAACATTTTAAAACTCTACCTCATGTGTAGATCATTGATAAGATTATTTTTTTCAGCTGTTATTGGTCAACAATAAAATTAGGGCTTTCATAAATCTTTGGAATAATAAATAAATATACAGGAACCTTGATATCTTCCTGCATACAAGACAAAGACATGGCATTAACTGTACGTTCCATCTTTGCAATGTTTCTCAGTTGTGGTTTTCTCCCCCTCAGTACCACAAAACAATCGAGGCAGTATTTTCAGTGGAAAACTCTGTGGAGACACTGCTGGATCTGCTGCAGAGATACCGGGAGAAGGCAGGGGATAAAGTTGCAGAAAAAGGGGGCAGCATCTTCACCAAGGCCTGCTTTCTTCTTGCTCTCCTGCTGCAAGACAAACGCCGCGCTGTGGTCTGTAGCCACTATAACATAGATGCTTTTAGAATATTATTCCAATAATTTCACCAAATGAAAGCACCAACATAATACCATTATTAAAATGCCAAATTTTATTTTATTTAGGAGGTTATGAAGCTACCCAAAGCCTTGGATAAGATACGCAGTATTTACCGCCTCACTGCTCGCAAACACAAGATGGACGCAGAAAGAACCGTTATCAAACAGAAGATGAACGCTTCAATCAATGGGAGCTTCTTTGTTCAAGCAACACCTCGGAAATCCCGACCTGCACCAAAGTACGTATATATATTCTCAATTCGCCTGAGATAGAGAGGTGTATGTGTTTGCAGTGGTAACTGATGTCCTTTTTTTTTTTTGTTTGTTTGTTTTTGTTTTCAGGTTTGCACCAGATTGGGTTCTCAGAAAGGACAAGCTCAAAGACATTGTGGACCCTCTCAGGGCCATTCAAATGGTCGCAGAAACTCTGTCAATAGTGTTGTAAATAGTCAAGCTTTTAAATCTGGATTCCTCTTAAATTTGGAATCTCGTTTTACCTTCAGAAAATAATGTTTTTTTTTGTTTTTTTTTTAACCAATACATTTACATGTTTCATGTATATATTAAAATGAATTTGCTTCTTAAACATGGACCAGTTTCATCTATCCTTCCAATTATTTTCCTCTCCTGCATACACACAGGAAGCTGTGTTAACCACAAATTCCTCTTTCTTCCAAGTTGCAGCCCTTTAGCTTCCCCTGCTTTCAGTTCCACCCTGAATTTTCAACCATTATCATTAAAATAGAAAACATTTGGCCTTGTATTCTTTGTGCCAATGCAACCAGTTGATGTGAAGATATTTCATTTGCTGTTGGAAATGTAGTAATAATAATAATAAGAAGAAATATTCCCTTTGACCTGCTGCCTGTGTTAAAAACTGGGGAGCACCAAAATCCCTAGGAACTAGGCAATCAATGACATACTTGAAAATAAAATTAAAATGTTGGAAAATGAGGGATTCATGGTCCTGCAAGAGATGACATGGTAGAACATACTACATGTACAGCCATTGACAGTGTTAGATGGATAAATCAAGACATTGTGTAGTTTTCCAGTGATCCAATAAGTATTCCGATCTTTTAAAGTGGGATTGATCAATATTTTTGGAATCATAATTTTTATAAACATTGTAGGAAACCCCCCCCCCCCCCCCCGGTACTCTGGCGTCCTCCCACAGTGCAAAGACCTGCACGTTTAGAGGTCAACTGATGTCTGTCGTGTTCACAACTAATTTTAAAATGCCATAAAATCGTTCACTGCATAACGTTTTCCCTGAATATTATTTGCATAGTACAAATGCAAATGAACATAGAACTTAGAAACAGTTCTAAGTTCTATGTTCTTCACTCACAAGCCAGTATACAGGAACGGTGAGAGTCATCTTCACTCACAACGCAGTGTTCTGCAAAAGATAACAGGACAATGAATGTTTTGTTGATGGCAGAAATTGTTGTAAAGCAAAAACTGATCTTTGTAAACACATGGCAGGGCTGTTGCTGTGGATCTCACAGGTGTATCTAATAAGGTGAACACTGATCATATAATATAAAATAAAATGCATAATGAATATTAGCTTATTAGGACAGCAATTTACAGAGGTGCCTTATGTGTCCAGTCAGTTAAAGCCACTTCTAACGTTTTTAACTGTGGCGTAAGCATGCACAACAAAGTCACCTCTAGATTTAAGCCTGGACTTTGGAATGACCAGAAAGGCTCCACCCGAGGATCTAAGGCTGAGTACTGGCTCATAGGGCTGTAGCCAGGCTGTGGCTTGCTTTGAAAGTGATCAGTAAAATCTTAAAAACAAAATGAACATGGAAGGAAGTGAGGGCTGGGGTGATGTTATGACTCCTCTAATATAATGTGATGCCAACTCTAACATGACCTCAGTAATAAACACATAATCCCATTTGGACACTTCTGAGAGCAAAAACTGATCTTTGTAAACATATGGTGGGGCTGTTGGATTAGTCTGTATTAGATCACACGTGCATATCTAATAAAGTGCACAATGAGCATATGATAATTAATTCAGTTGTTGAGGTATTTTATGTATTTTCTGTGAAGCCTTGAAAGTGCAGTTCCTAAGTTGCACCACAGAGGGAAGTTTCTGCTGGAGTGAGCATTGGCTGTGGTGTCCCTGCCTGGGGTTTCCATCCCTCAGACAGAGAGCAGCCTGCTGAATGACCACAACTGGCAGCTGACCTGTCTCCCTTTCTCTTGTGTAAAGCATGTTAGTAGTGTGTGTTAATGTATCACAGGGCATTTAAAAAGGAATTTAAAAGCCTTTTTATGTTGTTGCGACAAAGTTCGAGGTAGAAAATAGTCAGTTTGGTGATACAAGGAACTTTTCCTGTTTAGCAAGCTTCCATGTGAGGCATGTAACAAGAGGATGGCCTTTCTGATATTTTCATGTGTTGGCACTGCAGCTCCTCGACAAATGTTTTCTGAAATACAGTTATTTAAATTGATTTAAGTGTTTGTAGTCACTCATTTTGGTTATGTCACTATAATAATATTGTAAATGTGTTGTTGTTATATTTTTGGAGATGTTAAATGGCCAACTGTGTTTATGTAATTATACTGTGTTGTTTTTATTCTTGAAATGTGTTTAAATATACAGAGGCTAAAGCACAGTGTTTATGTCACTGGTCAAAGATTTTGATTTTTTTCAGCTAATAAGGAGCAGTAAGCAACAGTAAGTAGCGGTACACATTAAGACTAAGTTAATAACAGATTCAGACATCTTCAAATTGTGAATTATGTTATCTCAGTAGTCTAGGATATGGACATTTATGTCATGATGTGAAATGGACTTATGTGGAACATAATGTGGAAAACAGACAAATTGTATGTAAATGACGACAAAAGACAAAAAAGAAATTATTTCTGTTTAATAAAGACAGAGAGCAACCTGCTGAATGACAACAATTGACGTCTCCCCTTCTCCTGTGTAAAACAGGACACATCTTCTGTCAGCAGGTAACTCAGCTGAGGGCTGTATCGAACACAGCAGTACTTGGGCAGGCATGGACATATGAACCGAATGTCCTTCTAGATGATGCGACCTAGAATGAGTGTTTAAAAGACAAACACAATTTTTCAGTCAATGTCAGGCATAACCTCATACAATTTAAAAGATTACAAAGATCCATTACTCCAAAGAAATGTTCCACATTTTTTCCTGATGTTTCATCTTTTTATAACTCATGTAAATGTAGCATTGATAATTTAATTTAATTTAAACACAACACCTATTGGAAAAGCATTTTCCATTGTTTTACTGGGGATTTTGGGAGGCATTGGGAACCAGATCTGGTGATAGCAATTCCAGGAGCAACTAGCTCTTTATGGCTGTTTTGTTTGGATTGCTAATTGCAAAGAAGTTAGTTTCTTACCTGTTCACATGAAAACCGTTCCTCAAAATTACCTTTGCAGACATAGTGAACCACGTCTTTGTAGTGGGACACTTACCTAACGTTTCTGTTAATCTCTGCATTTGGGTAATCTTTTCTGTTGCATGTTGTTACTGGAAAAAAACATGCTGAATTGCAGCAGTTTTTGGTTTCATCATTTTAGTGCTTATACTGTCACTGTTTTCTCACAGTGATGTAAACATTACTGTATCTGGTAGTTACTTAAGTTTGACAGTTATGGCCAACATCTTTGTTTAATGAATGCATGTTTGACCAGAAATAAACAGTTAAAGACAGACAAAAGTCAAAACAGAACAAAGCAACGTAAAGAGAAAAAATCATGTGAAAAAATAATGTGAAATTGCTCTTTTGTATTTCCTTACGTTTACAATTTGGATTTCCTCTCCATCCATTTTCTTTACAGGTAATAGTAAAACCTCCTTCAAAACCTTCATCGCAGATATAATTGACCCTTTGACCGTAATAGTATATCTGCTGAGGGTTGGATGGATATGCATTCTGGATATGCGTCGGAAGTCCATTGCATGTGATTACTGAAAAAAAAAGAAAATTGATAGATTTAGTGTGAGATGACCCAGTTCACCATTTCAATAGAGTTCAGTGGATTTTAGTTTGTGGTGCACTTACTCGTACTCATTTAAAGTGCACCACAAAAGACTGTTACTCTGGACAATCTACAGAACAAAATAACTAAATATCTACAGTTTCCATTGGAACTACTTTCTTATAGATATGACAATGTGGTCAGCTTGTTAGTTGTGTGACTTTTAAGTTGTGGAAACCTTGGAGAAATTTCTGAAATGAAAAAAATGTCTATTTGAATGTTGGCAAATTTGTTGAGTGCCAAGCAATGTGAAACATATTTTGATGTCTCCAACGTCTACAGGGCCACATTACTTTTATTTTTTGTAAAGGCAAATAACTACTGTTGCAATGAAGACCACAGACTGGGACTGAGACAGAATCAAAATATAATTAAGTGACAACTCTGCTTTTTTGTTTTTTTCCTCTTGGTGGAAAACAGGCATTAGAGTAAAAAACATTGATCCTGATTCGACCACTTTTATTAATATGAATAGAAACTGAATAGTGATGATATTAACACAAAGTTAACTTCACAATACCTTGACAGAGTGGATTTGGTGTCCATCCATTTCTGCTGCATTTGGCCTGGTTAGTGTCATCTGTGCTCCTGTAGCCTGTTTTACATTCATAATCTACAGTGCTCCCCATTCTATTGTTTTGTCTCAGAAAGACCCTAGAATTTTTCAAATGTCTTGTGTCTGGATTGTAGCATATAACCACTGCAATAAGAGAAAGCTTTGTTTATCTTAAGTAATTTAGTAATGAGATATAATTGATAACGATCATTACATGTTGGTGAACAACCAACAAACGTTCTGAAACAATCTCATACTGGAGACAGGCTGTTTAAGGCCCATGGATTTCTTTACCTTTGCATTGTGGTTCAAAATCCCACTCTCCGTTGTTTTTGCATGTGGCTACTGCTGAGGTGTCTTGAGGGCGAGTAATGTAGTACTTGTCTCCACATGTTACTGTTACTGATTCATCAGGTAAAAACACGTTTTTGAAAGGAGGATCATGCCTGGTTCCTTCAACTGCCACTAACAGTCTACATGTTATTGCTGCATTTGTTGTGAAATAAAACATAGTTAGTTTATTGTAACAAGAAAACCATGACATCAATATATACAGCACCAAAGGGTGATGATAGCAGTAAATTTAGATCACTGACTTTATACTTACGTTCACATGCAGGTGTGGGGCTCCACTCCGCTCTTTGACCTAGTTTTGTGCATATTGAAGGTCTTTCCTCGACGGCCTTATATTT
>CM076656.1:3253357-3272257 GCA_038496675.1 Rachycentron canadum | reverse complement strand
CAATATATACAGCACCAAAGGGTGATGATAGCAGTAAATTTAGATCACTGACTTTATACTTACGTTCACATGCAGGTGTGGGGCTCCACTCCGCTCTTTGACCTAGTTTTGTGCATATTGAAGGTCTTTCCTCGACGGCCTTATATTTGTCATTGCACTGAAATTCCAGGATGTCATGTTGTTGGTACTCTTGTATATTGTCAAGTACACGGCCATTTGCAATCACAGGTACTGGACATGAGATATCTGTTTATCCATAAAAAAAAAAAAAAAACATATTTCATTATTGTTAATATATATTTTGATAACTTGAATGCAAAAATCATTTTATGGGGGTGAGTGAGGTGTAAATATCTGGGGCACACTGGACATTCTGGGTTTCAGGTCCAATAGGTCATATTACCAATTGGAAGGGGACGTTTCACAAAGTATCCCAAGTTTCTGACTTCTGACTGACTTCTGCAGGTTGTTATGGTGATACAAGGCGGCAGTAATAGTGGCCAATGCTATTTTACATCTATGTTTCTGTCTTTCTCCTTCTCTCTCTTTTCCTCCTTTCAGCCAATTATACCTTTGCATTTTGGAGTTTCGCCACTCCATTCTCCATGTTCATTACAATAGATCTCGTGTGACGCAGACAGGACTTCCCTGCTTGACCTGCAGCTAAATCGAATCACATTGCCATAGGTTGCTTCCTCTACATCCCCAATCACCTGAACATTATCGTCCACCTGGATCACTGGGCATTTTATAGCTGGAAGGAAAAAAAATATTGGATCAGTGGAAAGTATTAATATGAATAATTAATAAAACTATATATTGGTGAGCTGTACAGTTAAAAAAAATATTTCAAAAGGGATGACAAAAAGAAATGAAATGAGCGACAGTTCCCACTGTGGATGAATAAGAACCTTTATTTTACTTCTTACCTTGACAGACAGGAATGACGCCATCCCAGCCTCTATCCATGCAACGACGGATGCTTTTCTGACTAAACATTTGATAACTGTATCACGTAGAAAGTGAATATTGGAACATAAAGAAGATGCCAAACTAAAATTGCACAAGTTGTTATGCAGAGTAAACTAGATGGATATATTATAATACTATCACCACACAAATATATAAGAAACAGCAGTATCAATTTATGATTCTCAATATTCCCTTACCCCTTTTGACAGGTGTATACAACTTGTGACCCAAAGACAAAGTCGTCTCCGACCAAAGTGAAATCTGCAAACTGCGCATCGCCAGGATGACCACATGATTTTGCTTCAGGCATATGGATAAGAGAAAAGAACCGTAATAATATGGCATTCAAGTTGTTGTAATGAGACAAATGGTTCTCCCAATAATAATGCATACTATCAATTTACTGCAAACACTTACCCTTTTAAGTACAACAATAATCAAACAATAATATTTGATAATGGCAAAATAAATATTTATTTCCAAACAGTAAAACTGATTACTTACGTTGGCACTTGTTGCCTACACCTATCCACCCTTCCTCACCACAGATCAGTTTGAAAAAGGCAGTGTAACCATTCCTACAGGCCACTCTTATTGTTCTTCCAAGAGGGTAGCTGTTCTCCAGATCAGAAGTGTCAAAATTTCTGTCATACAGGGGTCCATTGAGGAAATCGGCAAGTGTACAACCTGTGAGATAGCAATACACATTAATAAAAATAATAGGTAGGATAAAGGGTCTTTCCATCAAAACTGAATTATAAATTAATTACTTGGTCTTACCTTCACTTTTCCCAAAGTTTAGATTATGCAGCCACAAAAATAGAACAAATCTTTTGGTTATTATATGCATTGTATCTTCATCACCCTGAACTGCGAAGTAGAAACTGGAGACTGAAACACTGCTATACACAGAAAGAGCTGTGGATTTCAGAAGGCAAAAGGTGATTGCTCAATGGTTTACATAATCTGTTCCAGCCTCCAAATATAACCATAGGCTTAGAGGGAATAGACAAAGAGGAAATGGTCATACACAAAATCTAATGACCCACTGGTTTCAAACCTTGAAACCATCACTATACATATAGTATACAATAGATTAAGTTTCATATTGCAGAATAAGCTCAATAAAGATAAAACAATTAAGCAAATAACGCATTCAGGAAGATAGTAGTCTATTTTTTTCATTTAAAATCTTAATTTTGGAAAGAAATACAATTTGTGTTTCAGTGGCTTCATGCCCCTGTGTAATCATGCCCCTGTGTACTGTGCCCCTGTAACTGTTTGTTTATCATTCACACACAAAAAAAGAGTATTCCTGTAAAAGTTTTCCTTTCTGGTACCATTTCCAGTAATCAGTAGAGCAAACAAAATATGCTGCATTTTATCAAGCCAACTCAGACTCTGCTCATCTAAAGTAAATACGAAATAAAAAAAAAAAATGAGCATAGCAGTTTGTCAATCTGATTTTAACCTCAGTGTGGAATCTATCGAAACAAAGAGTTAAAAAAAAAAAAAAAAAAGACTGTTAAGAAATGCAGGGTTAGCCTTTGTCTCTCAATATGGATTTACTTTTATTTGTAGTATTTGTTTCAAAAAGGATGCCTTGTGTGTGTACCAATGATATTTGGTATATTTGGTAATATTTTTACAGCTTAACTTTCATTTAAATGTGTATTAGTTAGGGGGGAATGAGAAAGAAGAAGCCCAACAAAGATGTCTGCCCTGTCTGCAACCAGTGATGTTGCAATTACATGATCAGGCTAAATATATATATATAAATATATAATACTATATATATATAAACATATAATATTATATATATATAAACATATAATATTATATAATAAATACATCCAAATATGGGTTACAGTGTTTGTTGTATTCATGCACTTTAAATAAGTGGGAAATATCAGATTATGCTATACTTTAAGCTATATTGTTATATTTATGAATTGGGAATTTTTCATTGTTATTGAGCAGCATTTGTAAGTGTCATGTCATTACCTCTTTTACTCTACTGCTGACAGTAACCTGAGCAAATAATAATAACAACAATATTTGTAATAATAATCAGCTATACCAATAATAATAATAATAATAATAATAATAATAATAATCATTATTATCATCATTATTATTATTATTATTATTATTATGTTTGTTTGTTTAATTATTAATTATTATTATACCTTTGATCATAGAACATGTTTTATACAACAAAATTTACGACAAAATAAACAAAATCCCATCTTTTTTTCCCCACATTTGCCTAAATTCTGCAATTGGAAGTTCTTTTGACTGAAATAATTACTCCCAAAAATGTACTAAATAGCACTTTATATATCTTGTTACTTGTTATTTGTTGTAAATATATACATAAAGGTGTATATGTCCAATATGTTTAAAGAATGGACGTTTGCATCTTTGCTTTTCATTCTAACTTGTCCAAATGTGGCTCCTGGAATGTTTGTTGTCAGTCTGGCTAGATATCAGTAAAGAAACATTTGGTTCCAAAATCAACACTGGCTGGTTTAAATCCAATAACTAATTTATCCTTCCCATCAGATGATCACCAAAGGAAACAGCTGTTCAGGAACTGCTCAACAGTGACCTCCTGAGGTTCTGGATAGATGTTGCCGTGCTTTAGATTAAGCAAATTAAACTTTTATCACTGTTTTTCACAGCCTTTTGCAGTTTGTCTCACAAAACACAACTGTTTTGAATTTCAGATTTTATTATTGAAGCATGACTAGACAAGAATAAAAATGGACACCAGCTGGTATTATCACTTCCAGTCACCCTATTATTGACTTGAACTCTTCTGTTCAGCCTTTTGGTTTCACATTAACAAATGATAAAAAAGAGGCCATAGAAGGGAAAGCAAAGCCTGCTCTCTGAATTTACATTCTTTATGTAGTTGATGAAGTACATTTCCTCTGCTCTGATTCAGCAGCTCTGTGCTATACACACATTTAGTTCCTTATATCCACAAGGAGGGGACAGATACAAAACACTAAAATCCTTTACTGTTTTTGCCATATGTCATTAAATATTAGCATCACCAATGATGTATAAAGTATTACTGTTTAAATTAAGCAAATGTGTCTTTAAAAAGTCAATGATTGGAACAGAGACACAGACAGCCGAATATACATTGTGGTGTTAAAACAGATGGCACTGAATATTCAAATTTTATGCAATTACAGACAAGCAGAATGCAACAAACATAAACTAGGATATGTTATGTTTGGTTCTCTACTAGAAGCAGTTTAGCCATCTGCTTGGTGTTAATCTGTGTGCAGTTATAGAAATTGTTTAGTCACTAGGTTCTTGCATTGCATTTGTGGCTCATAGCATGTTTTTGTAGTTTAAAAACAAAAAGAATAAAGAACTGTCACACAGTGTGTTTTTACTTTTGTTGTCAAAAAATTAGCAAAATGTGCCTTTGTTATAATAGATAAAATAACTTTGGAGTACTATATTGACTATATTGACTCACCATGAAAAATATCTTGAGCAGAAATATTTGTAGTATTTGTTTTTCCAGATGTTGTGCTTGTCTCTGTTGTATATCTTTGAAAATTCCATGACAACTCTACACCTTGGCTTTCTAGGAGACGACGTGACAAGACGTGCTATGCAATGCATAATCTTAGGGAATACATGGTTTCACCTTCATAATAAACTTACAAAAAGTGTAACTCAGTTACATATCATGTTTTGTAGGTCAGTCTTGTGCAGAGCACAGCTGAGGGGCAATCCCAATCTTCCAGCCCCACAGGAGCTCAACATGTCAGATGGAGGTTCTTACTGTAGGCTTATAGTGATGGTGCACTGGGTAAACTGGGTAAAATCCACTTCCGGTAAATAAGGATTACTTAAGAGTCACAGCAGGCCATAGCTAACACAAAATGGGTACATTCTGTAGCAATACCTACAATACAAATGTATTTAACAGCGTGTGACAGTGACTTTATTTAATCAAAGAGGTCATTATTTTCACATATTGGCTCTTGATTAACAATAGTTTTTAGTGAGTTTGTCTGCATCTTCTCCATATCAGTCCACTAGAGGACAGAAGAGATCCATATGCTGGAGCAGCAAACTGAAAGCAAAATGTGAAAATAGCAACTAAATAAATGAAGAAACTACAAGAATCGATTGGGATATTATAAATTACAGATTTTATTATTAAAGCATGACTAGACAAAAATAAAAATGGACACCAGCTGGTATTATTACTTCCAGTAACCCTATTATTGACTTGAACTCTCCTGTTCAGCCTGCTGGTTTTGGTTTCACATTAACAAACGATATAAGGAGGCCATAAAAGGGAAAGCAAAGCCTGCTCTCTGACCTTTACAGAGTTTATGTAGTTGATGAAGTACATTCCCTCTGCTCTGTTTCAACCGCTCTGTGCTGTACACTCATTTAGTCCCATATATCCACATGGAGGGTTGAGATAGCTGAATTCTGACTACGTGAGCTGTTTTCTGACTGTTGCTATGGCCATCTTTTACCACAGATGGACTTCAGCTGCAAAAAATTTAAAACGGTAATTTTTCTTCCAAATTTTAAGACTTTAACAAAGTAACAAAATAGAAACAAATAATTAACTCAAGGTGAATTGATAAAAAAATTATGAATACATTTTTTTTTTTTTTTAAATGCAACATTTTTATCAGCAACGATGGAAACATTTCTAATAAATCTAATTTGGACCTTGTCTATCAAAGTCATAACTTAGTACATGCAAAATATACATAATGTTCAATCATTAAGGCATATATTAGTAGTATAAATACTGTATTTACATAATTTATCTACCTGGGAAAAAAAAATTATGTTACTTCTTTAATTTTTGAGAATTTAAATTTTTTGATGAATAGATGAACAGGTTTTTAGTGCTGGTCAGGTGGAATATTTCTTTATGAATATGTCATCTATAGCTCAATCAGGCTTCCTATTGGCTCTTTTTGGGGTTGTTGCTGAAGGAGTTAGCATGTTATCTTTGGCTGCTAGGATAATCTAAGCCTGTTTATTCAGCAGTATGAGCATGTGAGAATGTTTAAGCCCACAGCAAACAAACAGACAAGCCCTCCCTAAGGATTTCAGCTTAATGCTAATGATATACAGTAAGCAGTAACAATTTTTTGCAGGTTAACGAACTGGGTGTTTTTCAGCTGAGCAAGGGATTTTTTTTTCTTTTCAATACTTGCAAAGGCTGATGTGTAAAAATAACATGATATCATGAGAAACTCAGTCTTAGCTGTCACTGGCTTTCTGCAGAGTCAATACTCATATATGTTCCATGTTCTCTACTTTGATCCTTCTGTTTCTTACAGCAGACTCTCATGTTGAAACACATGGCTGACCCACTCAAATCTGATCTGTTTCTTCTCTGCAGCTGAGGCTCCTGCAGCTCTTAGCTCACAAAGGAATAATGAAAGATTCAGAATAATGAAATGGGAGGTCACTCTGGAGTTCAGATCCTTATTTCAAAGCCCTAACGTGATTCACCAATGCACTGGGAACATTACTTATTGAAAACATGCAGGCAGACAAAGAAATGCATTCACCACCATAGTCAGGGTCTGAACTAACTTGAGGATGGACGATGAGACAGATGACAATAAAGGCAGAAAATAGGTTGGATCACTCTGTCACACTGCCAAACCAGCCCTGACAGCATGCCAATATATCTATGCTAGAGAATAGACTCATATTGCCCATAAACAGATGAAGTTGATTACTAATTTATTTTCCACTCAGCATTGTCCATTGCTAATATTCTCGAATATCCACTTGAGAACAGCTGCCAATCATTAAAACCTGCAATGCTTGATAGATATATACAAAGAATGGCAGTGATGAGAGAGGTATTGAGTAACAGAGCAGAGTAAAAGTATTCCATTATAAGTAAAAATACTGTATTTGAAACATTACATACCATTCAATCTTTTAATATATAATGTGTTAATAGATCTTTGTCAACTATATGCATCAACTGAAGGAAACAACTTAACATAAGATGATCAAGCTTAATGCTTCCGCATAAATATAACAAACTCCTGCAAGGTTGGATTGTGGGTCCAGGTGGGTTGGGCTTAAAGTGTGACAGCTTAGTTGTACAACACAATGTTACAGAGGTCCTGATGGCTTGATTTTAGGCTTAGTGTATGAATACGAGCAGTGTGTGTTTCTCTGTGGATTGAGCACTTTGATACTTTCACAGTATCAATATAGACTCTATCCCTACTTTGTAATAAAAAAAGAAATCTCATTTTATACAATAGGGGACCTCTCAGCTAATTTTAACTTTTGTATATGACAATGAAGAGTGAGACAAGGAGAATAGGGACCACTGTTGTATGAAAAAAAATTTCATTTTATTCTAGAAACCAGTTGACCTATATAGAAAAAGACAGAAACCATATTTTTTCCACTGGTTTTTAGAAGATTAAACTTTTAGGCCTCAATAATAAAATGACAATACTGCAGTCCGGTACATGTAGTACATGTGTATTCTTATACAAAAGCTGCAAATCCGCTGTTTCAGCCAGAGAGAGTAACTTCACAAGTGTGAAGATTTCAAAGAAGGTACATGTTTGTGTTCAGTATTCATGTAACTTTCAGTAAGGCAGGGAACTCTGGATGGTTGATGACAGAGACTTGATGTGAGGTGTTGGCGTCAACTGATTCTGCCAACTCACACTCATGGCAGCAGTAGCTGTCTGGGTCTGTGGAGATGAGCTTGCAGTTCACACATCTGCACCACCAGGTAGCTTGGGCTCTTCCACCTTGGCCTCCATCTTCTGTGCAAGTTTCCCCTTTCTCCAGTTCAGCCCATTTATTTTCCCTTTGGAAAAAAAATCTTCTGTATTCTCTGGAAACCATGTGATATTGTATCTACAATAATGGCATTTTATATTTGTTGTCATTTTTATTTTCTATTATTTGTCATCTCTTAAAAAAAACTGCTCTGTGCAACAGCTGATGTACAGGGTGGTGTGCGTAGGAATATGGCTGTTGAATGGTTCACAAACTGCAGTTCCAACGGAAAGGTTAGTTTAACAGTGTGCCAGGCCAATTCTACTGCAGGTAAAACACTATGTGTATGTAAAAACAAAAACAAAACCCTGTGTCAAATAACCTAAACAAACCATTTAAGTACAGTACTTGAGTAAATGTACTTTCCAACACTGCTAAAGCGTTAATGTGAAGGAATTGTAAAGCTCTAAACAAAACTTACATTGTGCTGGTAGAATTTTCAGTTATGAGTATTTCAGTGGGTTTCCTACCTTGACAAGAAATGCAGGAGAACCTGAATATTTTGAAGGGTCAAAGTGTTAATATCTTGAATGTATTCTAAAAATACTGGAAATGGGTCTTCAAAAATCCTATATCAGTCAAAACCGAATCTGTGTCTTTTTCTTTTCTGCTCTGTCAGCAGTGGAGGAACCTAAAAGCCTGCAAAGCTCACAGCTTTCACAGTTCTCAGTCTACAGAAATAATTCAACAATGCAGAACGGCAAGCTGATGCAACCAAATGAACTTTATTTCTCAAAGGCTTTGACAGAGAGAAACCCCATGTCATATGACAGCCTGAAAAGATTCTGCAAGGTCACACTGACGGCAAGGTAAAAACCCAAAAACCAAGACATTGGTCACGGTCTCCCGCAATGTTTAGGTTCTGAAAGTAAAAGACTGGAAATGTTTTGGCATAAACCCTTTTAGAAATGAGTCCTGTAAATAAAGGAATGGTCACTTTAGCAGTCTTATAAGTGATCCAGTTTCCCTGATCATCAGTATAATACACATATTGTGCTGCTCTCTTTGAGCAGACTTTAAGTATGATTTAATTCAGTAGTCTTTTATTGGTCGCAGAGCAGTTGGCAGCACGACACTGGGGCATAAAACACCAAGATGGAATGAGTTATTGATTATTACAGTCTGAGTGTAACTGCAGAATTATCATCTTTGGGGAAAGGTTTGGAATGAGAAAGTCAGGGATTTTGTGATATCACAATGATGGCACAACAGAAAAAACAACATGCTGCAGCTGCATCATTGCCACAAGAAGTTTGATAAAAGTGAGAAAAATATAGCCAACAGTATTGTTACATGGTTTGCAAGTAATACTTCAATTCAAGGATGTGGGATGACTTTTCAACTCAAATAGCAGACTGATTTGGTTCTGGCCTACACCTAATCCCCAGTACAGTCAATTAACTTTAATTCCTCAGTGAGAGACAGTGACAGGGTTTTCCTGTGGTCGACTAACCCCAGTAATAACTCTTCATTAGTTCAGAAGGGGCTGAAAGGGAATAAAAGGATTGCTGTGTATGATTCTCCCACTGGGCTTCATAACGCTGTTCTTAATTCGTGTGACGAATGCCTCATATATGTTCAGAAAAAATTCTTGTCACTTACCTTAGGATTGCAGCTTTGTCACTGAGTAGTTACATTGCACTTAGTCGATTTATGTGCACAGGACATTGTGTTAAACGTGGAGTAACGTAAGCAATATGTGAATTGTGGGGTTCCCTCTTTCCCAACCATTTCTTTGTAGTTAGTTGGAACAAAATTGAATGAAACCACTGGATTGCCACCATGAGGGGCTGATCGTATTAATAAATGAAAAACATTTTTCAGAAGCAGTGTTGCTCTGGGAAAAGAAATAATTATATAAGTTGAGATTTTCTGGGGGCACAATAATTTAGTTGTAAGTGGGAACCATAAGATGTGTCCCCAATTCAGGTGCTGCATTCTTTGGAGGCTGCATTTGAAGACAAATAGGATGGCCCAATTTGAAGGCTCATTCAAATGCAGCCTTCTTTTCGTGGGCAACAAATGATCCAAAGGGTGGATCCAACATGTGGATCATTCATGGGCCAAATGATTTATTGCATGCCAGTAATCAGGTCAGGTCGGTTCAACAATGGCACAAATATTCAAAACATGGACATTAAAACCTCACGTTTTTGTGAAAATAAGTTGAAAATAAGTTGTGTGTTTTCAAGGTTTGCATCTGGTGCTTTTTTCCCACACCTGTTACATGCTTATATACTATCTGTCAGAAAATTTGACTTAGTATAAATTCGATCACAAACATCCTCTTTCTCTGATGAGGAAAACATAAGAACAAATAACTAAACCTCTGATTTTCTTTAATGTGGCTATAAGCTATATTTTAACAGTATACCAAATGATAACTTGAATACTTGGCTTTGTTGTCAAGCAATAAACTACAGTGGCTAAACAAATAAATATTTCCCTGGGGGGTTGGTGGAGACCAAAAACAGATCCAAAGGAGAATACTTTTACAGTCATGTGTAGGCACTCAAAGTACGCATTTTAACATAGATGAAGTTTGCAGTTTGCACCCAACTACATACAGGATGTGAGCCCTGGTCCCTGGTGCCATTGTTCAGTGATTTCCCTGTCACCCACCATGCAACTCCTGGTAACTCTGGTGCAGTTCATAAATGTAATGCTTCGTTCGTTCAGAAAAACGCCTCTGAACATAATGAAATCAGCGATTCCACTTGACTCTACAACAGAGCTGGGAAAACAATTTAGTAATATCCAAATGTAATTGTATATAACACAGCAGTTTCAACAGTAGCATTTAAAAGTAGGATTTGCATTCAGAAGTATTGCTCTCTCTTCCCTCAGCAACTATGCAATTTCTTAATACCCTTAAGCAAGGCACTTAACCTGCCAGCTGCACTAACAGCAGGATAATTTGTTTGAACCTCACTCTGAACATACAGTATTCACTGAAACAGTGCACATGTGGATCCAAAATGTGCATTTGTATGCTCGTATTCATCCTTTGCTCTGTATATAAAGGCTCAAAAAGGAAAGATAGGTTTTCAAGTGGAGGCAGGTCAAAGGGGGGTGACAGTGCAGATGTGTTTCTGGTCTACTTTACCTTACAAACCTGACTATGCCCTGTTTCCTTTGCACTTTCTCTGCCACCTTCTAAGGGAAACATTTGGCTCACCTCCATCCATCCATCCATCCATCCATCCATCCATCCATCCATCCATCCATCCATCCATCCATCCATCAGTCACTTGTACAATCTCATTCTTTTGGTCACTACCGAGAAGTCAAGGCCATATGTGATGGTTGGAATGAAGACCCGTTGGGAAAATCGAGAACTTCACCTTCTGGCTCAACTTCCTTTTCACTATTTGGCGACTAAATGCTCCACCATGTTCACCAGCTTGAGGTTGATGGTAGCAGCTGATGATGAGACAGAACTAAAATCTTATTCTGTACTGTACTGTACTGAACTAGCTAGTAGATGCTAGCCAGCAAGGCAACATCTTATTCATGGTGACACAGCGACAGACACTGCTTTAAAGAAAAGTAAAGAAAAGAACTTTAGTAGTAGTGCTTAAAGCTGACTCAAAGTTGCATAAAAACCCATTATTTCTTCATGTACTGTAATACAGAAATAGTGGCCTTTAAGCAGTTATGGCTTCAGAATATTGCTTGCACCACACCATCAGTTATAGTGCATGCAGTACCAAGAACCTAGGAGGGCTCAGAGTTAGACTATAATGTCCCATTGATGTTGAAAATCAGACCAGGACCTCTGCCTCTCCTGTAGAGAATTTTTAAAACAGGATATCTGTTCCAAAAGGGCAGAGGTGAAAAGATTTAAGAAATTTTTCACTCAAGCAGATGAACTGTTACCACAGATGAAATTCTCTTTTCTGCTGGTGTAACAGTAAGCACAGCGAAAAGTGCTTGCGATATAACAGCAGACTGAGGATACAATAACAAGCTTCTTTGTATGATCATATCTATAAAAGAGTCACATACATAGTAGCTCATTTGTTTGTGTTTGAAAACCCTATCTGTTACATTTGCATTTGGTACCCTGCTTTGACCAAGCACCCCACTGCAAACATTGGCATTTTATTTTCTGACCCTGTTTTTTTATGTTCTTTTTCTTGAAACTTGAAGTAAGTGTTTGTTACTGTCACCTAAATCCAACCCATGTTATCTGAAAGAGTGTGTTGTCACTTCTTATCTGCTTTTACGCTTCTGGTGATCAACAGAATTGGGTTGAGCAAGTCTCTGCCAGCCCATATCTCCTGAATGCCACGACCGTATTGTCTGCAGTGGCACAAAGAAAATCTTGTCATGAGAGTACGCATCAGCAGCTGCTCAAATGCGCCATATGATTTAAACAGCATAAGAGCCCTGCTGTAGGGGTTCAGTTTTTCGCTTCAGAATCAGAGTTGCAGGTGTTGCACATAAATGCAAAATGATTTCCCCCTTTTTAAAGTTTCTTTTTAACAGTAAACACCGGTGAAAAATTGATAATATGTACAAATCAATTAAAAATTCACTTACAATTTCAGTATAATGGTGATGTGGGCTTGTGGACTGTATGTCTGTTCATGGTGCACAAGTGGCCCAGACTAATATGTCTCAAAATGTATTGGATGAGCATTTTGTTTTGACACATCTTCTCAGGGTCCTATTGAGAGAAATATCTCAACATCTAGAGGAGAGATTGCTATGAGATCTTGTGGTTTCAATCATTTCTGGTGACTTTGATCCCCTGACTTTCCCTCTAGTGCCGCCATGAGGCTGACATTTGAGGTTTTGAGGGAAATGTCTTGACACTGGATGGATCGGCATGAAACGTCATACACTCAATCACGTTTGTCAGAGCATTCTCATAACTTTGGTGATTGCTCAACTTTTTGTAAGCAAGCTCATCAGGTCAATGATTTTATTTTTCCCAGTCCTTTTTTAATTTATATATTTTGGATTTTATGACAAATTACCAGAAAAATTAATGACAATCCCATCAGCCTCTGCTGAAATCTTTGTTTCATACTAACTAGGAAATGTTATAATACTAACAAATTGAATTCAAAAGTTGAACATAGTAAACTTTATACTTCACCTTATACTATTGTCTTGATAAGGATGTTAGCATACTGAAATTAGCATTTAGCTCAAAGCAGTGCTGGCACAAGTATGAACTGACAGCATAGTCTGTCTTTTGTTACATTTTGATATTCCCCTTATTTATCAACTTTCTTTTTCCAATCCTGGTCAAAAATGCACAAAGTTTAGGGCATTACAAAAGTGCAGCATATTGTCAGCCACCAGCCAACCATCATTTGTTCATTGAGCAGGAGAGATTGAAGAGGACTAATATACAAAATGGGGTAAACACACAAATGTCATTATGGGAGAAGAAAGGAAGACAGGGGAAAAGACTGTATAATTTATGATTTAAAATAACGTCAGTCCTCACAGTTAGATCTCATCGAGTGACAAGCCAGTACAAAAAAGAAATGATGGGGTGCCAGCGGGAGAAGAAATTATCTCCTCTGATTCAAATTATTATTATTATTTTTAAATTTCAGGAATGATAAGAAATCTCAAAACCAGAACTTACATTTAAGATGGGGGTTCTAGTTTCTTGCTGCAGTGTAAGACTGTCCTGCTGTACAAAAATGTTGTCTTTGTGACATGGCACAAACAGCAACAAAATCACAACAGAAAAGAGGACATAAACAGCAGACCATTACTTACGCACATGTTTATTTTTGTTACTTTTTGTTAGTTGTGCTTAGACCTAACCAGTATACCATAAGCTTTACCACATGCTCCTGCTGCTCCACTATTGGGCACTATTTCAGGAGATGCTCTTATATCACAAAGGTCTGAAATAGCTCTTTGGGTTGGGGGACTTATTGTGCAGCCTTGCAAGTGTCCTTAAATTTCATACAGTCAGTGTTTGATTGAAGAGAGAACAAAATAGTTATAATAAAGGGTCAGTTCACCCAAAGCAAAATATTCTGTCACATTCCCCAAGTGGTTTCTGGCCGTGCCGATAGTTTAGTCAGCCTACCCAGGTTAAATTAACTATTATGTTAATGAAGAATATGTACAACATTTATATTTGGTGTCTAGACTTTGACCCCTTTCCTCCTGATAAGGAAGTGCCAAGCTCAGAACAGGAGAGGCTATGGAGTAACAGGCTTGAGCTGACTGCTTGAACAAGTTTGCTGACTTATTATGTGCTGAGATTTTGAGGTATCTTCCTCTGAAACTTTTTCCGCTTCTTCAGTATAATGGAAATAAAGCACCTAATGTGTTGACAAGTGACATTTTCAAAACTCCAGAGCAACTTCACTTTCAAACAAACAATGCTTCACTGAGTTTGAGGATAGTCCTCAAACTCAGTGGCAACAGTTTTCTTTGTCTTTGGTAGGAAGTAGTTTTGTTAAAGGAGCACTAACAGGACATTGGTTTTGGGGAAAAAAGTGCTTCTGATTTTTAGCCACACTAATGGGTTGATGGGATGGTGAAATTTATCAGTTCATTGGGCCACCATGCTGGTCCAGGCCAATTTTTTATTTATTTATTTTTTTGATTAAAAGGTTCTTTTGAATGGATTTGGTACAGATATTTATGTTCCCCTCAGGATGAATTGCAAAAACTTTGGAGATCCCTTATCATTTCATCTTTCACTATAATCAGGTCAAAATATCAGTTTTGTACAGTGTTTTCGTTTATTACCAAATGAAGGGGTTAGAGTATCTTGAATGACATTCTTTTTAACTCCATTGTATTTTTCATAATTTGGGTTTTGTGATTTTGTGGCACAGTATGCTTAAATAAAAATGCTTCACATTGGCTTCAATCTCCAAAGTCCACTGGTGTAATTCTTCTACTTCTTCCTGGATCCAGTGCATCATGTTGCCTGGAAAACATTTCCACCTCTTTCTGGTTCAGTGCCTCTGTTTACATCTACCTACTTACATCTTGTGGTCACCACATTAAACCTCTGCCAGGGAATGTCAGCAAAGGAAAAATACAAAATCACAGAGAGCTTGAGTGCATTTGTATGCAGCAACACAACTGACAGCACATGTATACAGTAACAATCACCTACTATATGAAAGAAAGACATAGATTCATAAAAAGCTGGTGAATCTCATCGTTCCTCTCCAGTCTGAACATACACAGAGCTTTCTATTCCCTAAGCTCAATTCCTCTGCTTTTGATCTTGTCAGCTCTGAGCAGCTCTCTCGGACGGGTCACCGGATGAGAGCTTTGGGCCTGGCTCCTCCACAGGGAAGAAACCTGAACCTCAAAGAGAGGTCAGAAAGAGAAGCTCAAACCCCGGGTCCTTGGGGAGAGGAGACGGACTGCTTATCAGGGGCTTATCAAGCCATGGAGGGTTATATGCACAGTCAGGCCTCTGAGAATTGGCATTAAAACTGAAGAGGTAAGTGCAAGAGTGAAACTGGAGGGGGGGGAATGATGGGTCAGTAAAAGAGGGTTGGGTCTCTGAGGAAAAGAATAAAAGGGATTAGTTTTAGATTAGATGAGCTTCATTGTCATCAAGAGAGAATTTTCTTTGTGTCTTTAATCAGCTTCTCCCCATTTTTCTCAAAGCACAGAGACAGAACAATTGTTGGGATAAGATTTGATTTTTTTCCAGGACTATAAACAATTGAGGGGCTATTTAATTTTCATTAGAGCTCACTGGTGAATCCAAATAGCATTGTAAGGACACAGTGGCTCACACTGGCCCCTCTAAAAGGGAGGGAACAAGGTTCAATTTGGTCTGATTTGTGTGGAAGTTGCACGTTTCCCACTTTCAGTTGGATTCACAAAAATCAATTTGTTGATATGACCTCAACAACTGGAGGGAGGGGCATAGAGGAGATATACATTTTGATTTATACATAAGAGGCTGACTTCACATATACAGGAAGTTTGTAATAATGACATGACATGAAGGTCAAATATATGGAACAAAAAAACTCTGTAGAAATCTGCACACATTAAATCTGATTTCCTTCACCATCCCCTCAAAGCAACTGGTGGATGATTTTTGTGGGTATAAAAGATCAACAGAGACTTGAAGTACAACACGTGACATGCTGCACCACCTTCACTTTTTGCCTGGAAACAGTTATAGCATATAGCCTGACATCATCACATCATCATGTCACGAAACCTGGCATAGGAATTAAATGTCTGCTTTGTCTGCTTTTGCCCATTCCTTTGTTTTCTGCTTCTTTGATCTTCAGGCACCAAACAGTTAAACTACCTCAGCTGTCAAATTTTAGAGTGGCTTTTTTTTCCCTCCACTGGACTAGAAACATGTATAGGACGTTAGCTAGCCCTCAACCTTGTAGATCGACTCCAGCCTGCCGTGAAACGTGGAAGATTGACCAAAGGACATGATACAGAATAAATATGTTTCTCATTGAATAAAGATATTAAATATTGAGGATTTGATTTTCATTGTGAACGAGCTAAGAATAAATATGAATATATAAAATAAAAAAATTGTATTTTTTGCAGTAACATCTTTCCCCCAGGTCACCTGATTAACGCAATCATGATTTATTGCAATCAAAACACAAAGATATCATAAACATGAAGCTACAATCAGCAGAACATCAGATCTTGTCTCACTATAATCAGCTAATACAGGCTTTCTGTTCTGTATCAAAAGTAACCCAGGTAACTGTATGTGAGGACTGCTAGAGGTCAAAGCAGCATGACTTTCAATGATGCAGATATCCTTGAGAAAACCAGCAGCAGGTCTGAGGCTGTTCGTTCCAATGGGAGACATGGATGTGATCACAGATTATTACTGATTCTATCGCCCGATGGACACCGCAATAAATACTGAATACATTTTTCACAAGCCACGCATCTTTCAAACGTTCTGACATTCATATAGCCTTTTTCAGACTGACCGATAAGGAGAAAATAAACTTATTCAAGACTTGTCTCTGTCTCAGTAACACACTCGTGCAAGATCTTGCAATACAGATCTCGTCTCCTTGTCGGTTCTGCACTGTTGCAGATGTTCCTCTCCAACCACGGAGATTTGGAGGGACTTGAATGTGAAACTATAAATTAAAAGTGTAAACTGAAATAAAACCTTTGGTTTTGCCTGATAATGATATTGTCATTGAATTGTTTTTGGAGCAAAAAATGGAGAGTACTATGAGACTGATATGATGAAACTTGAATACCACTGTGATCCATCATCTTCTGTTATAGAGTATCTTTGATAGCTGTTTGCATTTGTACACAAAAACTAGAGAGTTAGATTGTCTTAAATGTGCCTTAAAATGGCCATGGGAGCACTCTTTTTGTTGTTGTTTGTTTTTCACACTTTGTCATTTTAAACCAACTTTATATCCATCTGGACCATTCCATTAGACTGCTTCAATTTTATTTATTTATTGATTTTTCTTAATAATTCACAGCTGATCATGTGTCCCCCTAAAACCCCCAGTTTCTACAGAAATCACAATATAACCAAATGTAATTCTGGTATATATTTTACCATTAACAGCTCTGCAACTCTTATTTAGACTTTTTTAAAACAGGGATATAAACAGAAATCAAGAATTATTACTTGAATGGTTTGGGTGTGTTGTTAAAATATTACTATTATTAAAATATTATTCTCTGAGCAGTTACACTTTTGAGCAAATAACAGCAACACAGTTCATGGACCTAACACAGCATCAAAGCCTCTGTGACCCCTTACCCCTGTTTCTCCACTTGCTAGTTGGTTTACAGCAATTCTGATTTTGGCAGTGTGTATGTGTGTGGGTAAGATTCTGCAGTTTTATGTTGCACTTCAGGATAAGATAGAAACTTGATCCTCTGTATAAGCATAGAGGGATAGAAAACAAATGCAGCTGAGAGACACCGACGCACAGAAAGCTCTCTGTTAGCCTACACTAATGAGGCCCGATTGGCTGTAGCAAAAAAGATGCAACCATATCTGTATTCGGGACAATTATATCATCTTTCCAACAGGAAAACTGAAGTATATATTGTGCTTGAAGAAACCAGCCAAAGAAAAAAAATGCCTTAGAGATACACAGATGTGAACATCAAATTGCATCAATATCAAGGCTGGAAGAGTGGAGGCCTCTGAGTCCTACGGGGATTCAAAGAGACTGTTTTAGTAGCAAAGGAAAACAAACATTCTCCTTGTGAGGAAGGCAGTGCACTAAGAGCTGAAAATAGAGACATCATTCCATATCGCCGCCCTCTACTCCACGCAAAAAAAAAAAAAGAAAAAAGAAAAAAAGATGCAGTTAGGGCTCTGCAAATGTTTCTGCAAAGTGATTTAAATTTAAAATGTTTTGATGAGGCAGGAATTCAAAGTTGACCAAAAAGTGTCAAAGCTGTCTCTCACAGTTTCAACAATAGCTTATCCCAGTGTGTTTCTGTTTGCTGGCTGCAGGGTTTGGGGTCTTACAGAGCTCACTGTGCTTAATCCAACATACTAACTGAGGCAGTCACACCAGAAAATCCTGTAACTCTGAACGCCTACACTGCAGCCTCATTCCAGTCAAACCTTTTATATTTTCTGCTTGAGAACTCCATTTTGTGTATTTGTTTGGTTTATCCTTTAGGACATATTTATTGTTGTTGTTTTATGGTTTATCATAAATAGTTTCTCAGACATTGTGGCAATATAAGGAACCCTTAGATCTTGTGAGTGAACATTTGGGCATAGAGTTAAACATGTATTTGACTTGTTGAGTGCGATGTCAAACCATGTATACCATGCACAGATGGTTACCTAGAAAATTATAGTAAACATTGGTGATCTCAGAGTTTGCGAGGCTCCAGGTAAAGCAGCCTCCCCCAACTCCCCACCTCCCACCCTAATGCACACTACCGGTACAATTTACAGATGTCGCCTAAATGCATCAAATGCAGGCTGCTGCAAGGTACTACGCTTTAGAGATGTTCCATAAACGCTTCACATGCAGACAATAAGTTGGTACTGCACACACCTCAACACTGGATAGTGTCTTTATGGGAGGTTTAAGGGGATTTATAGATACAGTATGTTTATATATATATGTTTATATATATATATAT
>CM076656.1:3230800-3252964 GCA_038496675.1 Rachycentron canadum | reverse complement strand
ATATATATATATATATATATATGTATGTGTGTGTGTGTGTGTGTGTGTGTGTGTGTGTGTGTCACCTGTCAACTGCTCTATTTTGACCAAGTTGATAAGTTGGCAAACTAGCACATAGAAATAAAGGTTGTAAAAGCTGTTTGGTTTTTAATGCTTTGTTTGCATAAAGAAATCAGAACCTACGTAATATCTAGAAAATGCAGATACAGCATTCTGACTTTCATATCTGAATGGAAGGAGAACTGCAGTATTTACAGTGAAAATAAAATGTGGCATTTTGTGTTTATTATCCAGGTTGTATAAAACTATCAACACAATTTTTTGGGCCACTTTTTAAGTTGATATGGTGAACAGTTGCTTATTCACACTTACACCAGCTACAGAAAAACAATATCATTCATTTGAAGTTGTCTTTCTAGCCACTTGAATGAATGTGGTGAATGTGAGTCTAATATCATGTTGCTGGTTTTGGTCTCTACCAACTCCTGAGGGAAATATCTGGCTCTTTAGCGGTTAAGTGCTCCACTGTGTCCACTGGGTAGTTTCTAAATGTTCCTATTGTCTATTGTAGCGGATTTTTAGTGCTTTCTCTCAGATAACAGTTGCATGCTGTGACCAAAAATGATGCTGTGAAAGCAAAGAGCAGACCTAATATGGCAAAGGTGTGGGTTTGACATACCTGCTGTACCCACTTACTGTTGCTAAGCAATAATTGGATACTCGCTGCTCTGGGGTGGGGTTTATCAAAAAGTAAATTTACATCATAAAATCATCAGTCTCCTGCTAAAACAACCGGATTTAGCACAAATAAGATTTTGTTAAATGTAACAAAATGTAAATAAGCGTGAGAAAAAAAAACACTATTTGACAGAGCTAGTGTTTAAGCAAATTATTTAAATGTGTAATTACAATGTACCATTTTAGTGAAACATAGGCACTCGCCTGGACTTAATTTCAAAGCAACTGTGACACATTTATCCTTCATTGGGGGTTAATTGATACCTGCTGCAAATATAATCAACAGGAGCAGAATGCAGCTCTAATTGTCAGATGTCAGATGCAACAAAGAAAAAAAAAGAAGAAAGAGAACACAGATTTATTTCATTCACATATAATTGACTGGAGCTGGCCTTAACTTTTTGAACATAGATTCTTTTATAGATATTTTAGAGGTTGAATATTTTTGACAGACAGCAAAGCAATGCGATAAATTCTATTGCTGCAGATAAGACTGCAATAGGTTAACATTTGCTTCTATTTGCTAATGCTATGCTCTCAGTGCAAATAGATATGATTTGAATAAAGATTTAAATTATTTACACACAGTGAAACATCAAAACACTTTTCTAATGAGAGAGCCAACAGGTGCAGAAGGGCGGTAAAGGTTATTTTTGATGCGATTATGTTTCACCATTCATGTTCCCATCATCAAAAACCCTCAGTCCCTCAATCAGTATTCACTCTGGCAGTGGCGCAGCAAATCAACCAATCACAATTAGTGTATGAGTCATTAGGCTTATGAAAGTGTGTGTTTCATCTTGTTCCACTGTCTCACCTAATATGAAACCTCCCGTTGTAAAGCGCTAACTTTTGCTGACGGTATGACTGAGCAGGATGTTAATAAGCACAAGATGGTTTGCCTTCTTGGGGCTATTGTGAAAGCATCAGGCCCCTGCACTGTCTGTCTGTTGTCCAACATCTCGACTCTTTTTCTATGAGAAATGGCAGATCTAATGAGAACCAATATGAGCCAATGGTTAATGCATGAGAGACGGTGCTTTCGACTAATAGATGCTGCAAAGTGCAAAATCAGAGCAGATGAGGAGAAAGGGCAGCAAGAGGCAAAATGGAGAGGGAAAGAAATGACTGAAAGTGATTGAAAAATTGTCAGCAAAGATGATGTGTGAGCAGGGGCGGGCTTAGAAACTGAATGGTGGTGGCAGGCTGAAGCACACTTTAAAGGTACATCTGTAATATGTGTTTTGACTTGAATTTACATCTCTGGTTTTTTAACTGAACAGTATAAATATATCATATTGTTTTTTCTGTGCAATAAATGAATAGCAAATATTTTTCTTCTGTGTAATAATATTAACAAATAGCTGCTATTTGTAACTTCCTACAGCTATGGACAGATTATGAAACAAAAGGCCCATGGACAATGACATGTAAAAGACCCCCAGCCCTGTTCTCTTCTGTGCCTCTTTGTAGTCAATTGGGACTTCTTTGTAGTTATTTTGCATGTCTTTGTGGCTGTTTTGCATGCACTGTGAGTGGTTTTGTGTTTCCTTGTTGTCATTTTCTGTGTCTTTGCGGTCATCTTCCTTCTTGTTGAGGTCATTCTGCAACTCTTTATACTTGTTCTACATGTATCTGTTGCCATTTTGTATTTCTTTGTGTTTTCTTTGTTTGTTAATTTTTGAAACCAATATAATGCAATAAATGGTTTTTATAAATGTCCAGGGACCCTGGGCTTGCCCCCAATATGCCTGATCAGTAATTCATCCATGCTACTAAAAACTTCCGAAACACCTCTTCAGACTGGCACCTATGTTTGGGGTAAAAGAGAAGCCCATATTCAAATGTTTCATGTTGTCAAGGGTTAAAGGAGGAGATGGTGCCCAAGACTGCACCAAATCTACAGAGGTAACAGATAATAAGGAGTGGGTGCCTGACAGATGACCTGCTTTAGAAGCCATGTTACAAGCATAGAGCCAGGAAAAGAGGGCAGTGATGGGTGTGAGGGGGGTAGCAGGAAATATTCATGACTCACAGACTAAATGACTTTAAGGAAACCTTTTTATGCATTCATCAAGTGTTAATGAACAGCTGAAAGGGTACAAATGCAAATGTAGGGACTGGGAATGGGGAAAGAGAGAAACATATGGAAAGACGGGGAATGAGAGCGACAGAGAGAAGGGGAAAAAGAGAGGGAGAGAAAACTATCATTGCTATGATGAATGAGGGTGGTGGCAGAAGCCCTGAGGCAATCACTCAGTCATTGAGACAGGCTTCTGTGGCCCTAACTTCATTATCATGACACCATCACATCAACACACTCCTTCAGATAAGAGCACAGCAGAACTCGGCTCTATAAGGGATCAGTTAAACTAGTCGGGGTTCAGTGGCTTGTCACAGATAGAGGATGGCTCGGTTCTATTCAGGCTTTAGAAATCTGTCAGGGCTTCCGGTTCACTCGGTGGAAATTCTGACATACTGCATGTCAGGGTTGTACTGATATTTGCTTTTACGAACAGAAAAAGAAAAAAAGTCAGATGTTATTATCACGTTTTAACCCACATTTTTCATCATCACAAAGGAATATATAACATGTCATACAATATTTGAATATACAGTATGTTTGCCAAAGTTTGATAAAACCTAGCACCTGGGTCTTACAAGGTGCTCTGAGAAACTAAGCTAGTTTACAAGGTGAACACAATTTCTTTATTTCTTATTGGCCATTAGACCACTTGGTATTCCATATCAAACCATGCAGAACAGTTCCACTTGGCATCCTTCGAAGAATTTGGTGCCAACAAACAAGCACCTTGTGCCTTGAGCTATGGTATTTATCATAATTGGAACTCATATCTAATGTTGTACCAGTTGTTTCATCTTTGTCAATTTTGTCCCTGGGTTAATTTTGCTTTACATTGATTCCCATCCTCCTGGGCGATTTGCAGCAATCTGTGTCTGATTACCCCCAGTTTGATTGATGAGGTGCTGTGGCCTCATGTGCCTTTGGTCGCACAGTGAAACAAACAAAGGTGTTAGTGTGATATGAAGGTACCATACTCATACTCATGTAAAACCGTGACCACTTGTCTCAGCACCATCTGAAATTTAAAGCCTGCTCACAGCCTGTGAAGTGTGCTTAGCATGGTCAACAGGGATGGCATGAGGAGGCTTTCAAAGGTTAATCAATAGGAAATGCAATATTGCTAATGCTTTGTGTTGCCTATTTTTTTTAAAGAAAAACAGCTTAACAAACATAAAGGTAATGAGAGGAGTAGTTTCCACGGTGGCTTGCAAAGCTGTAAATTGTGATCTCAAAGATACATTTTGCACTTAATTGAAATGTGGGAGGTGGGAATATAAAAGGTCCATATCAAATATTTATGCTGTGAATTAGCTTCTTTTCAAATGTGAATGAGAACATTGCATAAAATATGCATGAGAGGATAGGTCATTAGGAAATAACTTACACCATTTTTTAGCATACAGGGAGAATGCAGTGGAAGAGACGAACAGAACAAAGAAGATATTAGATGAAATATATTGAAGAAATAAAGAGGGGATAAATTTAAATTAAAATGCAACATGCTGTACGTGTTTAGGCACACTCACCGTGCTGTTTAGAGGACTTTCAATGGACTTACATGTGTAAATGTACATTTTGCTGTCATCTAACCTTCAAATGTAGATCAACATCAAAGGTGATGAGAGGAAAACCTCATTCGCACACAGCTGTCATTGATCCCTGATGATGTTGGATACCAAAGGGGCCTCACTAATACCAGAAATGAGTGGTTGTGACAAAACTGCCCCCCCAAATTACAGACATCTGTGCAAAGCTAGAAAAGGTTATCTCAGAAAACGTAATCATCATAACGCTAATGAGCTGTTCAGCCCACACAGCTCACTGGCTGGGGGAGAGAGGTTGAAATGCAGTGCTGGTGTTTTAGAGCAGGTGCTGTTTGTATGGTATGTTTAAAAAAACTGAAATACTCTCAGTAATGTTGGGAATGCGGTGGGTGCTGAGCGCACAGTGTAACGCAGGGTATGCTTTGAATAAAGGATAAAGCTTTATGATTCGCCTGAATTTTCCTCTCAGACCACCATGTCTTTAAAACTGATGATATTTGGATTGATATTTGATGTTTGAAAAGGCAACCAAGGTAACTTTTTTTTTTNAGAAAGCTGAAAAAAAAAAAAAAACCTATACAGTTGTTCACGTTGGAGGATTTGGTGGAATAAGTCTAATCTAATATAATATAATCTAAATAACTAAATTGTGGTGGTTAACAGCACATGGTAAGAAGCTTGACAATGTCAAACATTGATCAGCCCAGATGATACATTCCCAGACATGAGAGTGACAAACATGAAGGCAGGTAAATTTACACTAAAGCCACATTGGTAACCTCTTACTGTCTGAAAGACCCTTAAAATGTTTTTGTTTGTCATCTTCAGTGGAAAGCATTTAGTGCTGTTTTTTCACACCGCGCTTCCCTCAGCTCAGCTGTCAGTCGTGGGTGGCTGTCTCTTATTTATCTGTTTCTGTCTGGGAACTTTGCAGCAGCAAATGTAAAAGCCGTCATGAACTGTGAGTTGACTCACTCTTTTGTTATGTAAAGCAGACATAGAATTAGATGTTTCGTTATGAACATGCTTGGGACAATCATGTTAAAACAACAAGAGAGGGTGTTTTTGTTTGCCATTTCGTCAAAAGAAGGAAACAAAGGGGGTGTCTTCAAAAACCAATGGACAGTTATGATAATTGCAAACATTGATTATTGATCCAAACTCCATCCTCCCCCTCTGCTCGTCTAAATCCGGCATGTCCTCCAGCTGGATTTCAGGGATCACAGCACTGTGAGCCACAGGCCCCCGAACTAGTCCAGTAGTCTTTTCTCCCTAGGTTGTGGGCATGCATTAGGAGTTCTATTCAGCAGCTGCAGCAGAGCAGTAAAGTCTGAGATGGTATCTAGTGATGATATCTATGACTGCTCACACACCTCACACCTCTTGGAAGTCACCTTGCACAGATGGCCAGGCTGCTTTCCTGAACGCTGTGCTGCCCTGTCACTCTTTACCTGTGGCCACCCAGGCACCACATTTGGAATTGTGCAGATTCACAGATTCACTGACCAAAAGTATGTGGACACCTTTATCATTACACCTTTACAATGATGTTGAGCAGCCTATTTTTGTAACAGTTTTTTTCCACCACACTTTGAAGCTTTGCTACAAGGATTTGATCCCATTTCGCCACAACATCATCAGTGAGGTCTACCACTGTTTGTTTTCATGTGATCCATAGCCAAACATTAAGATCCTAACTTTCACCAGCCTCATCATTCAGGCCTGGGCCACAATCAGTGTTCAGATTCATCCCAGTGTTGCTAGATGGGATTGAGCTCAGGGCTCTGAGCAGGCCAATCAGGTCCCCAAACCTTTTTGGCTTATGACCCCTCCTTTAAAAACCTTTCTGGGTAGAGGTTAAATGTTTTATCTATTTTCACATCCCCTTATCAGGGTTCAGAGTCACAGGTTTTCAACTGCTGCCCTCGACCAGAATCTGAGAAATGATACCTAACTTGCTTTGTGTGCTGGGGCTCTGTTATGTTGAAGCAGGTAGAGGTTCCCACAAACTGTGGCCTCACAGAACTCCCAACCGTTTGTTTCTCCCCAAGCGTTTTAAACTGGGTGCCATTTAGCAATAATAGCCATATAAAAGGGCCAAAATGCCAGCTGTTTCAAACAAGATATGTTGTAAATTACGATATATCAAGTTTCTTCAGCAGGTTTTGGTGATGTTTGTATTTGTGCTATTGACACTTCAAGTTTCTAACTAGTTTTCATTCTCAGCAATGGCAGCAGGTGGTGGTGGTGTTCAGGTGTTAGAGCTGACTCAGGTCGAGTGTGTGTGCTTCCTGCTGTAACTTCTACTTTATGAGTCGTTGTGACAAACACATTCAAAGATCATCCTCACATTATCATATTTCTGTGTTTGTTTTCCTGCTTTTTCATATTTATCATATTATCATATTTTTTTTGGATTTTCTGAGATTGTTCAACCTTTCAAGTCATCCTTCACAACTGCAGAAGTACCCATAATGACACATTTACCCCTGGCTGGAACTCATCCATCCGTTATCTATACTGCTTATCGGTGCAGGGTTGCTGGAGCAAATCCCATCTGACATTGGACGAGGGCAGGGTTACACCCTGGGACAAGTCGCCAGTCTATTGCTGGACCACCATATAGAGACATATGACCATTTGGGCTCACATACATACCAACGAGCAATCTAGAGTCACCAATTAACCTAATGTGCATGTCTTTGGACTGTGGGAGGAAGCCGTGCTACCCAGAGGGAATCACACAGGCACAGGGAGAACATGCAAATGGCTTGGAATCACATAATGTAAAATATCCTTGCATAGTATAGCAAACAGAAAATATGCATAGTAGTATTCATACATAAACACAAATCGAGAGAGTGAGAATTACACTCCTTTGCATATATTCTTGTTCATTTGTTGTTGTATGAGGAAAAACGTCCTCTGGCAATACACACACCTGTGACTCATCTCTACTAGACTCTAAGGCTTCCAAAATTAATCTGACATGTGCACGCATGCACGTGCATGTTAGTACCTGTAGCACTTTGTCACATTAATTCTGGGCACACGTTCGCACACACAAAAGGACACACACTCATGAACAAAAAAAGGTCAACTCAACTTAGAAATCACTTTTAGCAAATAATAGTTTTTGCTGAAATATCTCACAAAAGATCAATTTGGCACCAACTGAGCTAAACTAAATTTGGCAAATAATACATTTGGGAGGAAATGGAAAAAACAGAACCATGTCCTCTTTTTTTGTGCTTCAGTAAACACAAGCAGGAGACAAGATGAAGTATGGCATTTACATTTCCTATTTAAGGGCACTGTGTCAGGATAATCAGTTTGGAAAAACTCTCTATTTTTTTTTACCTCCCCGACCTTCACTTCACTCTCCAGCAAATTCAGATGTGTTGTTACTCATTAAAATATGACCATTAGGTTTCTGCCACTGTGAGAGGAAATGATGTTGTTTTCCTAACGTCCTCAGAAAGCAACAACATGCTGTCTTTTGCAATGCTCTGAGTTTAAATTATGTTTTAAGCTTTTAACTCTCATTGCATCCTACGACGTGATTTGATGGGAAAACACAAAAAAACCCATGGATCTATTTTGGTAATGGGGTGAAACGCCTGCAGCAATGTCACAACGACAGCTTGTTTGCCACATATGTGTCCTCATTTATCACCGTACTCTGAATATGTGATTTTGTCTTTTCTGTTCCTGCGTCAATGCAGGTTCACTGTACATACATGGAGGAGAGGGATGTTGTTTGAGAAGCCAGTTTGGAAGTGGGGTGGGGGTGTGTATAATTATCTGCTTCAGTGCATTAGCCTTTGGAAACTGAGACTTGGAGGGAAAGAGGGTGCGTGGTGGGGGGCAGAGATAAAGTAGTGAGTGCAGTGTATAAGACTGAGCTGGAAAGAAAAGAGAATGAAGAAGAGCAGAGTGTGAGAGAGAATGAGAGAGAGAGAGAGACAGAGAGAGAGAGAGAGAGAGAGAGAGAGAGAGAGAGCGAGACTCGTAAGCAGTAAAGCAAATATATTTCATTTCAAGCTAAACTACATTAGTGTGCATGAAATACTTTGGCCAGTCTGGAGAATGTCCGACACTACATTATAGCATTCAAGGACGCCAGCTTGTAGACATTTCTCTCTTGCTGGCAAACACCAATGAAGGATGGGTGTGATGCTCTTTTTCCCAAATTTACATTTTAGTGTGGCCTTGTGGTAGTTCAACCCTTATGCCTTGTTGACAGTAACTTTAATCCCTCACTGAAATTGAATATAACAATTTTCTGTCTTTATTTCTGAACTTATTAAAGCCCAATATGTAGAAAAATACTAAAGGAGTTACAATTAATTTTGACACAAATCGGTCTCTCATATTCAATGACATTGAAAAAAATGAAGTAGTACAGTAAAAGTATAAAAATGTATTGTTTTATGTAATGTTTTATACACTATATGGGCTGCACATGAATAAATACATAGAGTATATATATATATATAGAGAGTATATAGAACTTTTTCAATGAACATTTTCAATTTGCGCATGAAAAAAATTTGAGCGCAAAAGTCAACATACTTCATAGATTTGTGTGCTTGGCTCAGATGCAAACCTTCACTGCCTGTACTTGCAAGGTTTCAGGTTTGTTTTGCCAGCTCTCTCATCCCAGCAAGTTGAAGGAATTGGTTCCTGTCATCCGTTCCCTGCATTCAAATGTGGAACTACTCAGTCATGGCACTGTCTACTTATTTCGCTTATGATATGTCTTGTATTATAAACATCATATGGACATGTCAACAAAATTAAAAACTTGATTTTCATTGGAGGGGGTTTTTCACATTGTTTGAGGTTTGATTGACAGGTGGTTTACTACTTTCACCCCACTGGACAATTAGTGCACAACTAAAATATACATTAATTAGCATTTTATTTTGCAGATTTTCTCAGAATTTGGTTATAAATTGTGTTACATTTGAATGGAAACATGTTTTACAGCTTAGGTCCCTGAGAAACAGAACTATTGCAACACTTTCTGTAGCAGAACTCTTTGGCATTTTGTCAGTTGCAGTTTGGTATTTTGAGCTGAGAAGGAGGACTCAGGGTCTCCATATTAACTTTACCGGCATGTTGACTACACAACATTGAGCCTGTGCCTTTGCTGAGAGGATGACAGAAAGGTGTCTTCCCTGACGCAAATGCCTTAATCTAACATAAACACAGCCAGAGACCATGCAGCCAATCGGAGTAGCTTACTTACTTGCCTTGGGCACAAAGGAGAGAAAAATCAATAGAAAAAAAAGATCAATGCACAATTGTTTTTAAATTCATATCACTGCAACAGATGGAAAAGTAAGCGCAAATCCAGATATAATAATTTTGCCCGTCTGCATCATGTTGATCGACAGTCAGCGTCAGTGGTGACGTCAGATGGTAATGAGCGGTCCAATCAAAGCAACACATGATTGTTATTCAGTGTACATGTAGTTGCTGTGGAGCTCTGGAAGGCAGTCACAGCCTTATAGCCTGCAGCTAAAGATAGCACCATTCAACACAGATGAAATGAGGTTTGGAAAAAAATGAGTGAAAATCCAAATGGCCTGGAGATAAAACTGTGTGCCTGTTGTTCACAGAAATGGCTCTCACCACACCAATGAGGCTGGGAGAAGAAAAGGACGGAACAAAAAAGACGTAACAATGCCAAGGCACCATTATCTGTGTTGTTACCTGCAAATGTAGCAGTGCAATGGGTTATATTTATCACTAATGAGATAAATAATGCAACTATTTGTCCATAGCTTAGCCCTGGAGTAGAACATCAGCTCAGAGAAATGATAATTCTTAGGTGCAACAAACAAAACAACACTGGGAGGAGGGGCTTTGCGGCAAAATAGGCCACACGTGCAACTACAAATTAATGTCACGCAGGCAAATGCTTGAAAACAACCACAAACCATTACATACAAAAAAGATTAACACTGGAATTATGCGAAAGCATAAAATGGCCAAAAAAAGGGGAAATTGGGAAAAGGAAAGAGAGACAATGTGAAAAAGAATATACTGTACAGTCGACCAAGTTAAATATAAAAGATTAATTTCCAGGCAGCATGTTGACCAGTCTTCATATAACTGGGATGCTGCATGTCAAGAGCTAAACTGGGTGAAAGCCTGCCATCCCAGCAGCTGTCACTCATCCTGACTGCGGTATGTGATTGAATCGATAACAAACAAAGACAAATATAGAGGGGTATCCATCAGCCAGGACTCTGAGGCTTTAACAAGAGTTACAGTTAACGCTTGTTTCCCTCCAGTGTTGCCTCGAGAGTTGTATTTCCAGAAAGTTTCGACGGATACACAGAGATGCCGACAGCTGTTAGAAGAATTTGTGGGTGGGGATGCACTTTATTGTCACATTTCAGACATAGAAGATATCAATGAGAGTGGCGTGTGTTTGGTCACTCAGTGATGTATATACCTAAATTATGTCATTGTTATTATTTTTTATATGAACTCTTCTTAGAAATATATAATATAATAAGAATATTAACTTTACACCATTAATAATGCTTACAGAATGTTGTGTTTTATCACAAACTTCTGTGATCTATGCATTGTATTTTGTGGTGTCTAACTTTAATCTAAAATATTTAGAAATACACTATATATATTTATATATATATATACACATTATAAATAAATGTACCATTGCAGAAATCAATACAAAAGTGTCAATGGTAAGAATTTAATCTCATTCACTAATGAGAGGATCAGTGGAGACTGATGTCACTGCTGTTTTATGTCCTTTATCTAAGTCACAAAGAAAAAACATTTCAATGTATGTGTGGATTTTTAAAATTCAGATTATAAGAGGCTCTTTGGGTACAACATGTGCACCATACCCAAAAATAATTTGGAAAGACCTTACAAAGACTTAAGTCCCATTTTTTTCACATAAGATAAGACCACCATAAGACCAGAACTCCCATCAGCACTACCAGTTGATCGAAATGTCAACACAAAACATTATTCAAAAAAGATATGTTAAATGGCACCGCTCATATTGCATTTTGAATGGCCAAAAAGTCAGGTTTTTGAAATAAACAATTCAATTACAACTTTTTTTATTCGGAAAGTTTGAAAATATTTGAATATATTCTTAAACTTGCATTTGGATCCAGATTTGCATCAGAAAAAAAAAAGAAAAAATCCCAAGATATCTGTACCAGATACCTTTTTCCTTCATGTAATTTCATGGGGGAAAAAATGGTGTAAATGTTCGACAACGCTCTGTCATCTGAGAAGAAATATTTTAAATGTTAAACTGAGTTCTCTAATGTACAGTTGCATGAGAACTGATGATAGGAAAATTACAGAAAAGCTCTTGCACATCTTTTATAAGAAATACAAAAGTTCAATCAGAACGGGGTATTAGAGACCAGTATTACTTTTTCAGAAATTTAGGGGCCAGATTATGTGCTCATGTTGAAGGCCAATTTGACTTCTATAGCATCATTCTAAGTTCAATGGCAACATTGTTCAAGTTGAATATGATGAGCTGTTATTGAGATTAAAATGCAACATATGAAAACCTGTGGGAAATAACAATAATAAAAAGTTTGAAATCAGACTTTTTAACATCTAATACAGAATGCAGTGCTGTAGGTCTGTTCTCCCAGAGCACCTGTGACCTTTCAGTGGCAGCCTGGCCAACCAGGGAGACACCACAGGGCCAATTTATTGGCAGGCACAAGGCCGGGGAAAACACAATTAGCTGGCAGAAGACCTCCCACCCTGAACAAACCCTCATTTCTACACGGGCATACACACCCTCACACCTGCGTGGCCTCGGCCTCCTCTCTGTTTATCCATGCTGCACTCGGGAAATGTCCTCACCTTCGGCACTGATCTGCTGCGTGTGCATGCAGGCAGTAGTCATGCATGTCATTACCCAGTGTGGAGTTTTTATCTGCCTGTGGTTCTCTCCCCCACAGGAGGGAGAAAGCCCCGTCCCCCTGTGGGCTTCAGTGTCTGTATGCTGAGGAAGAACATGCATTTTTTAAACTCAACCCTGAGTGCGCTGCTGTCCTGTTCTCTTCCTGCTGATTAGCCAAGGATGTGGGGGATTATCAGGGCCCAGGGACAAAACTGCAGAACAGAGAAGCCAAATCCACACAGCCCGACCATGTATGTTGAAGAGGAGAGGTAAGTGGTGCACCTAGCCTATACAGAGGGGAAATGCTGTGATCCCTCTGTGTGGTTATAAACAGATTTTTGCTTAAAGCTCTTCACTCTCCACGGAATATATGAGCGTTTTTCAACAGAAAAAGAATATTACAGAAATATAACAGAAAGAGACAATGCCCCTTCCCCCTGTGCACACCCTCAGTATGTCAAAAAGGTAAAAGCTGTACCCCGCTGTCCCTCTTTACATGATGTTCCTCTCTCTCTGCCCGAACCGAATCCAAACTGAATCCCGCTGTGTTTCTGACAGCTACAGTGAGCCAACTGCCATTGTTATCTGGGTGAAAACAAATAAATCTTTTTTTAAAGATACAGCATGTAAATGTAGACTCTGTGGGAGTGTGGGAGTAACATTGTTGCCCTGCACATTTCCCCGGGGACACTTTAGAGGGCAGAACCGCACAGTTTAAATTGCCTCTGGTTTTAAATAAAGTGTCTGCTGATCACAATATGACACATGCCTTATGATGTATCACTGTGTGCTGATTCTACAATAAGTCTCCAAAGCTTGAAAATACACAAACAATTAATAATGTTTTGTACTGAACCGCATTGCAATGAGAAATTTTCCTGCCTCTGTGTGGTATCGATGCTATAAATTGCCTCCGAGGTCAGTGCGTATTGTTTTATCAACTGCACGTTCGAACAAACCGAGCTCATCTATCCTGCAGCTGAGACAACCCGAGGATCCTGTTTTTTTTTTCTTTTTTTGACTTCCAGAGCCCTCTCAGTGGTCTCAGTCAATGCGGATTTGATCAAATGTGTAACGCCTCTGCCTGTGATTAATCTTTGCCACCTTTTCCTGGTCCCTGTCCGCCGCCCACTAGCATCCTGGCATCGGTATGAGGCCGACCGAGTGACAGCAACATAAGTCACAAGGCTGCATTAAAAACACATTAGGCCAGCGGAAGGAATTAAGGTTGGGTTTATCTGACGGAGAGTACCTGCTCTGGAATGAACTGAGCGCTGGCGTCCTCATGCATCACCATCGTGTCTCTGACAATGTTGTGACTTATGGACTCGTTGAATGCACTCCCAAGCACTTTTAGGGAGTCTAGGCAATATGAATATATTGAATTTATGAGATCTCAAAGGATCGCTGCACTTTCTATTTGCACCTCCATTTTGTCCTCATACAGAGCAGTCAGACACGCAGCACTGAAGAAAGAGCAAAAAAGATGAAAGAGGGGTGGGGTGGGGGGGGGAGGGATAGGACCAGAGGGGTGGCCTGAAGTAGCATGTGCCCCCAATGGAATCTGATTGACCCCCATCCCCCAAGTGTCCTCCTACCAGAATCCAAAAGTGATAGACAGTTCTTGTTATTATAATGAGCAGACGTAACAGGTGCAGGCCTAAGGCCCTGCTCTGCATAAAGTATAATAATAATAATAATAATAATAATAATAACTTAGTTATAAAGCACCTTTTAAAAACAAAGTTAACAAAGTGCTTCGACATAAGGATCAGCGCAGGACAAAGCAAATGATAACACAAAACACTCCAAAATAATAACAGGGAGTATATAGCATTCATGCACACACAGGCACAGTAAGGGGAATACAGGGAGGAATAAATAATAATAACAATAATAATAGTGACATAAGTGATAAAAAGATAACATAGCAAGGAGTAAAAAGAGGTTAGGTGGAGTAAAAAGAAATAAAAAGATGACATCTCATAAAAAGCAAGTCTATAAAAATGAGTTTTTAGAAGTGATTTAAAAGAAGTCACTAATTCTGCCTTATCTCCTCGGGGAGATCGCTCTAGAGCCGAGGAGCCCCAATAGAAAAAGCGCGGTCCTCTCTAGATTTAAGTTGTGACTTTGGAACGACCAGAAGGACTCCACCCGAGGATCTAAGGCTGCGTACTGGCTCATAGGGCTTAGTAGTTCAGTTATATAACTCAGAGCCAGGTGGTGGTGTGCTTTGAAAGTCATAAGTAAAATCTTCAAATCAATTCTAAAATGGACAGGGAGCCAATTGAGGGAAGCGAGGATTGGAGTGATGTGATGCCGTCTGTTAAAACAAGTAAGAAGCCGAGCTGCTGTATTTTGGACTAGTTGGAGGCGGGGCAGAGGCCTGTGATTTATGCCAGAGAGGAGGGGGTTGCAATAATCCAGTTTTGAAAATATAAAAGCACGAATGACTTCTTCTAGATCAGAGTTTGTCAGGAACAGTTTAGGATCTTATTTGAAGGAAGCAGGACAGAAAAGTTTTTGAATTTACGGTGCTCAACCATATTTCAAAAACCACATGAAGTGACTGTTAATGTTCCCAGTTAAAGAGTCAATCACACAACTACAAAAGAGACATAAATTGACAACAAAAAGACAAAAAAGAAGCAGAGAGGAATGAAAATTGACAACAAAAAGACACACAATGGCAAAAAAAAAAAAAAAAAAAAATGAGCGTGAAAAGACACTAAATAACCACAGAGGGACACAAGAGGATGACAAAAGCCAAAATTACCATAAGGAAATACTAATTGACCACAGAGGGACAAAAACTGACTATAAGGAGACACAAAATGACCAAATGACAAAATGACCAGAGATACGACAATTGACCACAGAGGGACAAATATCGACTACAAGGAGACAAAAAATAACAAAGACACAAAAGGACCCAGAGAACAACACAAAAGGACCACAGAGAGAGACAAATTGACGACACGGCGACACATTGTGACCACAAAATGAACACTAATAGTAAGTATTACAATTGTACAGTTATGCTATTGCCATGGAGCAGGACTCTAAACTTGAGGCTTAACACTATTACTTATTTTGCAAATATATGCCCCCTGCTCCCATTTTAAAGTTTCAAAACTCACCCCTGGGGGTAGATGAAGAGCTGGCAAAAACAGGCCAAAGGAAGGAAGATAGAGGAGAAAGGGAGAGAGACACAGAGACAGGGGCACATGTCGGGTGAGGAAAGTGAACCTCCTCTTGAGCGGTAATTTGATTTCATGTGGCTCACAGTGCTCCGACGTGCAGAGGGAAGGTCGTAATGGCAGCCATCTACCATCCATTATTGCGCTACTGGAGAGCAGCGTGATGTGTTCAGGGTGGATGATTACATCTCCACCACACTTTGGCTTCAGTAAATTTCCACCTCTGTTATTCATAAGTCACAGAACACAAGATAAATGGTGAAATTTTGTCTGGCTTTAGGTTGGAGGCTGATCACCAGCGTTGTGTTTACATGTCGGAGAAACATTCAGGCCGCTGGTCACATCCTGATTGAGGTCTCGGTGGGGTTAAGCTGTTTACATGAACCTTTCATACCATGAGATTGAATTTCCCTGCAGCCCTGAATAAACCAATTAAAAGACTACTCTCGTTCTCTTTTTGACCTTTTGAGCAATAGCAGGTCACTCCTCACAAGGGACAGAAATAATGATTCGAATTATATTGGTATTGCTAAGAACTGCTCATCCTGTTTTTGTTGACATGAAAGTCTCTTCATGTCATATAATGTGACGGTAAAGACTGACCAGGACAACAGCATTAATCATTTGTTCAAATAGCTTCTAAACAGATAGATAGCTAGGTAGATAGATAGATAGATAGATAGATAGATAGATAGATAGATAGATAGATAGATAGATAGAAAGATAGATTCCTATTGATTGTGATTGTTTGGTGCAGTTTATTGATTCTTGTATTGGAATTATTGATTTCAAGCTGGGATCCTGGCCATACTTTTCATTTTGGTTACCATAAGCAATCTTGAATGATCTTCAGTGGTTCGTTATTAATATTTTGACCAAACAAACAGGCTGTTTAATCTTACTTTCTCCTTGTAGCTGCAAATGTTTAGTTAAGCTTCTTCTAATGCAAATATCATACATCCACACACGTATGTCGTTTATTGTGAAGCTACTCCTGCTTTTCTGCCACTCAGTGGGAGAGAAGACAAAAGACAAAGGCTTCAACAACCTCACCTGAGCAACTAAAGGTCTCATGCCCAAGAAACTAAACTCCTTTGAATAATCACTGGTAAAAACTATAGAGAGAGCACCCCGATTACATATCAAAAAAGTAAATCAAATGTATTATTATAATCAGGAAATAAAGTTACAGGTATATTGTAGACTTCAGTACCTTCATACTCTTTTTTAGTCTGTAGTCAATCTATACTTCTCAGTTTGCAATTTAGTCTGGGCAAGTATACTTTCCACAGCTCTTAACAAAATCTTTCTTCCAACAGTCAGAATTACAAAGCACTCATATATTTTGTCACCATCACATCTGCCTCGGGAAAGTCACCTCTGCCTTATCAGGCAGGTATCCAATCCTTAGACTGTATATACAGTTGGACGTAGCCTGTGTGACGTCACCTAACCCCTGGCTAATCTAAAAATGGGCAAAGGGGTTTTGTGCGTTTGGAGCCAAGATGCTGGTACATGTGGCTCACCCGCCTATCGCTCAAAGCAGTATGTTCTCAATTATTCAGAACTTTAAACATTATGAATCCAGTCAACATGTTTATTTTTTTTGTAAAGCTGCACATTTTAACGTGTCTGTGGGGATTGGCTCACTTTTGGAACGAGCCTCATGTGGTCATTTGAGGAACTGCAGATTTAGACACAGATGCTATGTCAATCTTCATGTTCAGTCTATGAACACAACCTTTAACCAGGTTTCTCAGAATTTGATGTACTTATTTCTTTCGAGATCTAGCCATGCAGTGAGTTTTGGTTTTCTTTGCAAGTTTAGACAAGTTGTTATATTATTAGATATTAATCTCTTTTTTTAAAACTATAGCCACAGAAAAAAAGTTCACCTGGGGCTATCCTGCAGATCCTGCTTTCTACAAAACTTTTGCAAAGGTTTTAAGCACCACAAACAAAATCCCATTATCTTCCAATTGCAATGGGGTTGTAGTACCACAGCATATAAATACAACCAAAGCTGTCTACATGACTCAATATTTCTAGCAGCAAGTGACAAAAAAGTGCTCTTTTGTGATGTGGGTGAACTAATCATTTATAAAAGGCGATTCTGTGTGCTAATAAACATAGTCAGCCATAATAAGTGGCCCATTCACTGCACACGGACAATTTCACTGCTCAACGAAACCTCTGCATCAATTTGCTATTTTAACTGAAGCTTGGTTAAACCGTAACATTCAATCATATTCCTACTGATGAGCTTCGGTGAAGAAATAAACAGCACTGTCACAACAGGACCGAAGAAGCATTCTGACTCAGGCAACAGGACAAGTTACAGATTTCCTGTGTCCATTAGGAGGTATTGACTTTGTCTCTCTGAGTGCTGTAAGCTGTGATTGCAAATGACACGTTGTTACATTGTTGTCACTATTTAACCACCCCCCCAACACAAGGCTAATGAGGATATTATAAAACACAACAAGCAGACCATGTAATTAAGAGACTACTTAATCCAGCCAAAACCTTATACATCCACAAGACGGACAAAAAGATGGTGTTTATCTTAAACACACCACACACGTTATCCCACCTGCTAAACCCACTTCCTTCATTAAGGGATTTCTTCATTATGCTCTATAAATGCACAAGCCTTGTGGGAAATTCTCTGTTTGCAACAAGTCAAGTCCTATGGCAACACATGCTGCCTGTCTGTCTGTGAGAGTGTGTGCTGGGCTCCAGACGCAGGCTGAGACTGCATTACAGTATGCAAAAGCGAATCCCTCACATCCAGATGTAACCATTGTATGTAAGTCCTGCTTTGTGCTGTGTGTGTGCACTGCGGGCAACTGTGCACCACTGCTGCATTTCCACTCCCATGAGTATCTGAAAAGGCAAAAAGGGAAAAATTCAAATTTTGTCCTCTTTTTCCAGGCAGGGGAAGGCAGCAGGGAGGTTTCTAGGGAGAGCCAAGCAATGCATGCTGAATTTTACAACATTTCTTCAACTCATGAACTGAGAAGAATGATATATGATGGAGAATTAGTTCTGCGTTGTACTGAATCATGTTTCTCTCTGATTTGAACTCTCTCCACTCATTTTTTGCCCCCTACCCCATTACTGAACATTTCCATTTTTTCTAATCAGAGCATTGGCTTGTACTGTACATGTTCACATATTCCTGCAATGACCTGTTGGTGTATTAACTGATTAGAATAGATTGATTTTCCGTCAGTAAATGTAGCCGCGACGGGCTAAAACCTTGCCTATGATAAATGGGTTTCAGAGTTATCGGAGTGGATGAGTCGATGTGCTGATCAATGCCGAAACTCAACAAGGTCATTCCTGCTGAAGATAAAGCATTTGTTATGCAGATTCGTTACAAAATGCCCACACAGAGAAGCCCATCTGACTGGTAAAACAGAACCAATGCAGCAGCTGATTTAATGTCCGGAACATAGGAAATGAAGTACATTTACACCAGTACTGTATATGTACTTATTTCCATTTTATGTTTCTTTGTAGTTTACTTCAAAAGAAAATGTACTTCTTCAAATTAAAATTTGCATAAAAACATAATATGAATAAATATTGGGTTATGCCCCCTAACAAAGACCAAATGTCTTCTCAGGGCTCCTTGTCATGTTTCAGATGATTTGTTAAAAGTTAAACCACAAAAGCAGAGGTTTTTACTAAACTTAAAATACCCCTTAAACTATGCTGAAATAACCGTTTAAGACAAAAATAAATTATACTTCAACATTTCACAATGAATAAATAAATAAAAAATTCAAAGATTAAATCCCAAAACCCATCAATCATCTCATGACCACTTGGATAAAACCAAATTCTCAATACTTATACTTAATACTCAATATATAATAGTAGCAGTGATCTTGATACTTTAAGTACATGTTGTTGATAGTATTCTGTACTTTCACATAAGGATTTTTAGTCTTTTACTTGTAATTGAATATTTTTACATTGTTGTTTTGGTACCTTTACTCAAGCAAATGATCCAAGAAATTCTTCCACCACTTGTTATTTCATATTTCAACTTTGGTTTATACATTTTTATGCAAATATTAGAATATGCTTCATTATACAAGCACAAAATAGCAAAGTTGTAGTAAGAAACAAATTCAAAGGAGACACTCCAATAAAGAAACAACAGTAGGCTCTGAATTCACCTTGCAATTCTAGGTCTGCAAAATTGCTCAAATCATTATCATCAGAAACACTAAATCCAAGTGTTAAAATGATAAAGTCAAAACAGGTGCAGGGATATCTTGTCTGCAATCTGAAGGTAGATGCTTTAAAGCCTGCAGTCACACATTATTTAGGACATACATGATTAAGCTATTTATATCACAACCATTTGCATAATGCATCATGTATGAGAACACAGAACTGCTGGTAATTTCAAGCCAGGATTAGCCTACTTCATATCAATCATTTCATATCAGTCAGCAATGGGTATTATCTCATCTCCAGGTCTGCTCCTATTGGCCACACAGTGGGATTATCAGAGACTGATAAAATATCATTTTTGAAAGGTCAGAGATGGATTTGTACATGATGTTATTTTCAAAGATAAGCACATGTTTTACATGAGTGTATTTTCTACCAAAAAGGGCCTATAACACCAACACAAATGCTTTATTTTAAAAGAAAAATCCTTTTCAAATGTCAGCATGTTCTTTCATTAAAATGCCTACAGTTCTATATGCCTCCAAAGCACTGTATGTGCTACCACAGCCCACTTGCATTTACCCCTTATGTAGAAGTATGCTACAACAACAAGGTCAATTACAAGTTATCAGCCTACCCCCCACCCCCTGCCATGTCAAGAGGCAAACTTGTCTGCCTGAAAATTAATTTCCCAAATGAAACTGCACTAGGTTGTTTCCTTTCACCTGGAGGGAAAACTAGAGGGAAAATGCATTTTGATCATTAGTTTGTGGAAAATTGAGAACCCCCCAAAAAAAAGGAATTAGATACAGGAGATCAATCACTGTTAATTTCTCCAGGGACTATAGCAGGTGTTGAGCCATATTGATAGGACTGAAATTAGCAGCTGAGAGATTAAGAAGAGAATTTTTCAGGATAATATCTGCAATATACATCAGTCTGCCTGTTCATGTTGATAGCATGACATTTTAATGATGTACACTGCAGTGTAGATATTGGAACAAGTTCTCCTCTTAAACACTTGATTACTTCATCACCTTTGGGGGGGGAGGCAAATATGGCCAATAAAGCATGTTCATTTACCTGCAATAATAGGTAATATTGCAAAAATATAAACAGTTAATATCCCTTTTCTGGAAAATGGCATTACCAAATCTGTGGGTTTAAGTGTAAGTCTGTTTTCATCAGTGTATGATATGACACATTCAGTTGTTTTTTGCAGTTTTGGTAGTGTCCTTGTGTTAATCCACCACTTTGGTCCAGACTGATATATCTCAGTATCAATTGGACAAATTGCCACATGCTGTACATATATTCATGGTCCACAGGGAACTGCTTTACTTAATCTAGCACCACCAGCAGGTCAAAGTTTTCATATATTCAATTAAGTCCTCCAATCTGAACAACGATATAGGTCATTTTCTTCAATCCTCTGATAAAACCCATAGGACTGTCTCCTGAAATAGCATCACTATGGTGGTGGGCATACTGGATCTTTGTTCTTAAGGTCACAATAAAAAACCAGTGGACTGTACTGAGAGCGACCAGGGTTACTACTACTACTACTACTACTCGAAAAAGATGGTGACTTGGGTTAAAATAAATACTTTTTCAACATCAGACAAACCTTGTCATGGTTGTAATTAGAACAATGTGGATGATTTTGTCTAAAACCTTGAATTTTGTTTATCCTTCCATCCAACCCAAACTTCTCCTAATTTGGCCTTTGTTGCTCCCTATATTACATCACAGCACTTTTCCCTTTGCTCCTGCCATGATCACTATGACCACTAGAGGACACTTAACATGCAACTATGGGTCATAATAACCTTCTGCCCAAACAACCTATGGACTATATTTTACAGGAGCACAGTCTCCTATAGTGAAATATCTCAACACCTATGGGATCATGGAGCAGACAAATATGGTTTCTCAGTTTCCAGGCTATTACTATTAGGTTACTAACTACAATCTAGTGCCACTATGTTAACACTTGAGTTTTCAAATAATTTTTCCCATGATGTTCACATTTTTTGGTTTGTAGTGAAATATCAACCTAACCTAAGTCTAACCCAAGAGGACAATCACTAAAATCTTAAAAGCCATTAAATTCCTGCAACCTGACAGCCAAACAGTTTTGGCACAAATACTCTACAGGCAAGTCCCCAGTTCATTTCCTGGCCACCTGGACCCTTTGCTGCGTGCGTTGCCGTGTGAGGACTTTCTCCCTTCTGGACTATTTTCTATCAAAATCTATTTCTATCAAAAGACCCTTTATAATGATCCCAGTGTCATATTTTATTTAAAAAAAAAAAAAAAAAAGAGTAAAACCTATAATTTAAAAATACTACTTTTTGCAATAATAGTGGTGGACTGCAGCCCCAAACAACAGGGGGTGGAAAAAATCTGCCCTCACCACATATCATATCAGGGGGAAAGTTAACAGGTGTATGTGTATATATATATATATATATATAT